>VWZO01002975.1:477528-890164 GCA_013396975.1 Bucco capensis | reverse complement strand
CTGCCTGGACACATTGCTGTGTGAGCTGGTCTAGGTGATCCTGCTCTGGCAGGGGGGTTGCACTAGAGGATCTTTCTAGGGCCCTTCCAACCTCTGACATACTGGGATACTGTGTAACTGTGAAGAAGTGAGCTTTGTTCTATCTAGTGTGAGAACTGAGTGTGATGGTTTGGCTCACCAAGTGGAGTGGAGAATTTAGTGCAAATGAAGCAGGGGTGGTTAATTCCAGAGGTAACCATCTTAGAAAGTCTTGATTCTGCATCTGGATTATTATTTCAGTAAAGACTGGCTGGGCTGTTTGAACTCTCTTCATTTGTAGCCAGGAAGCTTAAATGTTTATGGGGACAAGGCAAAATAAGAACTGGAAGAGGCAAATACATACACCAATAGACATACTCTTTGTTATCTTATTAAGCAATAATAAGAAAAGTGGTGTACTTGACAAACTAAGATATTCAGAGGCATATTTAGCAGTTCATAGAATAGACTGTTGAAAATAGAGTCACTCCATTTGAAAAAATTATCAAATAACTCAGCTTTAGTTGAACTAGAACCATGTAACTGAGATTGGCCTTCAGGGGGAGTAGTTATGAACACCTGTAATATTCTATTCTGTAAAGGATCAGCAACTTATTAGCAACTTTAGTCCAAATTTTAATTTATTTTGATGCCTTTACCAAGCTGACATGCTTATTTATTTAATGTTTCTGTTGACATTCCCAATCAAAGGGAGGTCAGTTTAGTCAAGGCTGAAAAATTCAAAAGTAAGTAAAAAATCATTTAAGCAAGTTTATTACACTGCCAACCATTCTGCTGCTTCATATTTGACAACTTTCAGTGGCACCTGGCAGAGATCTTTTCTTCCTGCCATCAGAAATCACTGGAATGTTTGAATCTGGCTATAAGGCTCACAGGTGGGATTGCTACATCCTCCTTGAAGGCAAGGAGGAGGTGGAGAACTCTGGGCCTGGACAATCTGACCTCAGGCCTGAAGACTATGTAGAAATTCTTCACAGAGACCATTTCCAGGTACAAGATGGCAAGGGTGACTGGGGTAAGTCAGTAGGGGTTGGACAGGAGCAAATCCTACCTGACCAACCTGCTTGCTTTGTGTGCTGAAGTAACAACCTCTCTGGGCTGCCTCTGAGAGTGAGAAGATAGCATTAGTCTGTTGGGGTTTTTTGATGTCGAGTGAATATCAGCATTTCCTTGAACACTATTGAAGACAAACAGGTTTTAGTAACTATTTTATCAGTGGATTTCATGCTGGGCTTTTTATTATCAATATTTTTCTCTAAGTTAATTTTTTGGTCCTTAAGTAATCCATTACAACACTTTAATATTCTTTTGCTGTTACCTACCACTCATAGGGGCTCATTGAATTAACTATCTACTAAAGGCATGTTTAAAAAAGTTAGCTAAGTAATAGAGTATCTTTCATTTTATTTGTGGAAAATATACATGTATGTTTAGTTTTGAGCCTACAAACAGGCTCAATCAAACTCTGTGTTCTTAGCAAGTGAATATATGCACAAACATTAGCAGGATCAGCAATATTTTTTTGCCACTGAGGAGTAATTCTATGTAATAGGAAATATATAGGATGTAATAAATTACACACATAAAAAAAAGTCAGTATAAGATTTTTCCAGTCTGTATATTACATGGTATTTTATAAATATTAGGTACTTAATTGTCTGTGTGAGAAATAAGTTATTTATAGCCATTTTACATTTAAAGTAAATCAGAAGCTGTAGCTAAAAATATCACTCCAGGGTTTATGTAGTTGTCTAAATCCATCCTGATGTATTTTAACCTATTCACATATCTATTTAAAAAGGGGTTTATCTCCTGCTTGACAATTCTTAATAACACAATAGGCCACTCCTGTATCCCCTTTCCATCCATTAGTCAACATATCCACAGCAACCAGCAATAACCCAGCAGCAAAAAGCATACTTAAGTTCTTTAAAATCTCCCACCTGAATTGCTGTAGCCAGGAAAAACAAATGGGCCCAAATATGTGTGGCTACATTGTTAAAACTGCTGAGCACCTGCAGCTTCATTCAAAGATGTTGGATGTCAGCACTAAACAGTTTAGTTCACCAAATCAAAAGTATTAGCCATGTGAATTCGTAAAGACTGGAGTCATCTGTGTGTCCTGGTTCGAGTTAGAACAGAACTGATCCTGTTCAGTGATTTGCCTTTTCAGCTGAGTCTCTTCTCAGTGCTGCACTTTCTGCAGGTAACAGCATGTGCTCACAGTGTGTGCTGCTAGCAGTGAGCACACTCCATGTTTAGAGCTAGTACCAAGGCTTGGTGTGCACACCAAGGTCACTGCTACCTCTTGTGTCTCATGTTGGAGTGCAGGGGAAAAGGCCACACCTGAGGGAGGAGAGGATAGGAGAGGTGACCCAAAACTATCCAGTGAGGGATTCCATCCCCTGTATGTCATATTCAGTATAAAGCAGAGGGACCACAAGGGTCAGACCTCTTCTTCAATGGCCAGTGTCTGAGAAGGACTCTCCATTCTGCCATGATCTTAATCCATCAGTTCCTGAATCCAGTTTCAGAATCCAGCCCCTGAGTCCAGTTCCTATCTGCTGCTGAGTCCAACTGGCCATTCTATGATTCTGTGATCTGCAGTGCCTGTAACAGTACCAGTGGTGACAGTGACATAACTGCTATCAGGGAGTTGGGTTCATTATTGGTTTTGCATATATTTCTATATATATTACATTTTATTGTTATTTACCTTAAAGCAATTTATGGTTTTCTTTTCCAAACCATAAGTCTCTTTCCCTTATTCTCTTTCTTTTCCCCTTTTGGAAGGCAGAGAGGTTAGAAGAGAGCATCTGTCACTCCTCTAGTAGCCAGCCCAGCACTAACCCTTGACACTGTCTCAGGGCTGGCGTTTTACTAGGAATCTCTCCATGGTTTGGATGTGTTTGATGTCATTGCAACTAGGGATTTTTGTGGCTCTGAGTCCCATGTGTTGCTCAGTGGGGTAGCTGGCCCTGGTGGGATCCAACTGGCTCATGCTCAAGAGGCAGCAGCAGTCATCTGAGCAGCTGTGAGCTGCTCTGGGATCACCCCAGCAGCCAGAGATAGCAGTGGTTATGGGTTTTCAAGAGATGGGCTTGAGTGGAGTGCATGCTACTTGGCCACATCCCTTGCACTGCTTCCTTCCTGAGACTTGTTCACATTTTGAAGGCTGCCAGCCCAGAGAGTATGGACAGAAGAGAGAAAAAAGCTGGGCTGATATTTTTCCAAGATGGGTAAATCTGTAGCCTTTTAGCTGTTAATAGAGGGTAGCTTTGAGCTACCCACAAGGGTTTGTGTCTGCTTCTCAGAGGATGTTAGTTCCTAATAAAAATTAATTAAATTACAAACATGGCTGGAGAGTCTGGTTCATATGTTTTTGTCCCAGTGCTGTCTTCATTACTATAACCCCACCACCATTTGAGTTTCTGTCCTAAGTCTTCCCTTGTCCAGAATATCCCACTCCTACCCATTTTCCTTAAGTAAGAGAGCAGGACTCAGGGGGACTCTGTGTGTTTCTGAGCTGTTACTTGCCTCAATTATCTGGTTATTTCTGGTTGAGGACCTTCCTGCTGTGGAGAAATCTGGCTTTCTTTCCATCTCTCCGTTTTATGACAGTTCTAGAGAAATAATTCTCTCTGAAGTGGCTCATACTGAAGTAAAACTGACCAGTGGCTTCAACCTTAGCAGGGCCTAGTGGAGGGGAAAGACAGACTCATTGATTCTGTGTGTGATTTTGTGATTAGCACACAGCATTTGTGAAACCAATGGGCTAAAGCCCAGAGCAGCAGTTAGTACCAGTGGAGAGTGAGAAAGTCTAGAAGGAAGATCAACTGAGCTTCAGATAGGAAGAAACCAAGCAGATGTTGTGATATTTTACCAGAATAACCTAAGATTGTAGAGGTAAATACAAGACATATGTTTTGGGGTACAGAATTTTTAGTGCCCTGTGTTTTGTAAGAGTTCAGTTCACTTTAAAAGAGGTCCTCCATTCAAATAAGCCCTAATAAGTGTTTACAGAATTGGAGACTCATGCTGAAAGGATTTACAAAACTCTTAGCTTTTTACTGTTGCTCAGTACAAGTTGTTTGTTTCAAAGTCATAGAGCTGGGGTTTTCCTGGAAATAAGTCTGTAATGTAATCTTTTTTTAATTGTTCACAGTTAAGCAGAAAAATAAATGTATTAAATAAGAATATATACTGGGCTAGGGGTTACTTTTTTGTACAGTTTTTAACTGAGCAGTCTGAGCAGCTTCACAATCTTCCTACCACTCTGTGACACCTTAATAATACTATTGAAAAGATCGGAATTGTTATTTTCGATGCTGGGTCTAGAAACATGGATGTCTACCTCCCTCTCTGCCTTTCTCCATTTCTCTCTGTAAACATATCCCTGGTTTCCCAGCAGGTTCAAACACAGATGGCTGCCTTATTGCGACAGAAGCAAAAATGCTACATTAATGTTTAAAGAGATTAAAAATCCTCTTGGCAGCAGTGGCATATGTTACCAGTTAATTGTAGCACTGGAAGCTTCCCTGCTGTTTTAAAACATGGACTCATTTTACTTGCTTTCTGCAGAGCAGTATGAAGTGTCAAATTTGTTGGTATAAGTTTTGAATCCAGTCTGACAAAAATGAGTCATAAAGACAATGTTGTTGTCCTATCTAACATAGTTTTTGAATCCAAATAATGTTCTACTCCTATGCCAGCTCTGGCAGAAAGCTGGCTCCCTGCTCTACCCCAGTGATCATGTGCATACTTCATGATTTTCAGCAGAGAGTGTTCACATTTGGAAGGCAATTTTTAGCTTTTCACCTGCATTATTTCAGATTATTGTCATGCTGGCCAAAGCAGGCTGCTTGTTTAAATTACTTTTTAGATGTAATACTAGCTTCTCCTGGCACAACCTCCAATGGAAACAGAATAGTCAAACCCACTCTGTGGTAGCCTGCTAGCAATGAAGTTTTTTGTTGTGTTGAAGACATTTTTAACTGCTCTGGTCAGGTGATTAGCACACTGCCGAGTAACATCATTCTTTCCAGATCCCTAGTCACAGATTAACAATTCTCAGTAGTGCATCCCTGACAGTGTGCAGCTACTTTATGCCACTTTTTGGCTGGGGAAAGAAATAAGAAAAGAAATTTTGAGAAGCTGAAAACTTCTGTCATTCCTCACTTCAAATTCTGTTGCCATTTTTGGACTTTCTCCAGTTCCCCTTAAATCAGGTAGCAGCTGTCACATCAGATACACATTAGGATAAAACAAAGGATCCAGCTTTCCTAGCTAGCCTTTAAACACCAGACACTATTAGCAGAACCCTTTTGCTTCAGAAAGGCTGATGATAAAACTTCATGTCACTGCAGGGAATGTTGTCACACAGCATTTTTATCTAGAGCTGCACAGGCTTTGCCAGGCTTAAGTATTCTGGGAAAGTAATTGTGGTGTAAATATAGTCTCATGTTGGAAAGGTAAACAAAACTTAGCATCACGCATTGCCTGTGATCCTTTTTACTATTTGTTCTTTGCCATATGTGCACATTAGGTTTTACAGACAAGTAGATGTGATCTCTGCCCCTGAGGGGCTTACAGTCTAGATTAAATATCACATGGAGAGGAGACCTCCTTGTTGCTATTCTCAGCAGGGAAGGCCAAGGGTATGGGAAGCATGAACCACCCTTGCCTGTCTGAAAAACAGAGCTTTCAAATCAAGGCTGAAAGACATCAATAGGAGAGAGAGCACAACTGCTCCTCATTTCTTCAGAGGGCTTCAGACTCCACAGAATTTACTTAGGATCTATTTCTAGCTTTGATATTGACATTGTGAAGAATCTTTGCAAACCCAGACAGTTTTCTCTACTGTCACTAAAACATGCATTGCCTGTTTGGGCAGTCAGGGAATCTTCAGATTACAGCTTTACTTGTATTTACATCACTATTACTTGTCATTAAAATGACAGTAATATGAAAATTACCTGTTGTTATATTTTGGGAGGGGGGAAAAATCATATTTGAACAGAGATCTGCAAATTATCTCAGTTTATTACATTTTGCAGGAAGTTTAATCAACTCAATAATTGTCCAGAATGTGCTTTTACTACGTTTTTTTCTTTTTAAGAGAAACATTCCAGCTAACTTTAATAGTGTAATGTAAACAGATTAGGAACTTTAGGTTGGTGAAAAGCTTTCAGGACTGAAAATATTATTGGTGACTGAGACATACAAATGCTGCTCACATAGGAAAGTAAGGAACAGCAGCAATTTGCTATTCCTTTCAACTATTGCTTTGGAAATCTTCAATTATAGGTGGCTGTCCAGAAAGACACTGAAAATGAGAGGACCTTTGTACAATAAAGCATGGAATTGTGTTTCATTGTCTGGTTTGGAAGCAGTAACTTCAGCAGCAGTTTGATACTGTGATTCATGACACCAAAGCAGCTACTAGTTGAGCTTGTGGTTCCCTTGTTAGCCCTTGTAGTTGTAGTGGAGCACAGGTGAAAAACTCCACTTATCTGTCAGGATGCTGCTTTACATATAACTTTTAAATTAAAAATGGAAAGTCAACACATAGAAAATGAGGCAAGTGTCCTCTTTGGCTACAGATTTCTCCCTCATTCCCTGCTGTCCTCTATGGCAATGTCCTTAACCCATCACTTTTGCACATTCTGATCAGCCTCATTTCTCTAACTTCATAGTTTCTTCTCTAATTATTTTTCCTACCTAATTTGATTAGATCATAAATTCAGAATACAGACAGTGATATCTATAGCTTAAGAATTCTAATTAAAAGAGCAGCTTGTTTGCTAACACAACAGAGATTCAAATTCCCCACATACCACACTATGGATTCATGCCCTGTGTGGCTTATTGTTACAGGACCCATATAAGTCAATAGGATTAAGTAGTTACTGGAGGAAATTGTCTTTCCTGAGCATAAAATGTTCTTTACTGAGGCAATTTACAGTTACTTAAATTATATTTGTATGCTAATTAATACAAACCTTTCAGGATAGACCACCAGAAAATAGCAGGAAATTTTTCCTTGATTCTGAAGGCTGAGTGTTTTGGGGAATGACAAGCCTTTGAGCTAGTGTCTGTCACCCACTAGGTCTCTTGCTAATGGAGAACCTCAGTCCTGGGCTAACATGTCCTTGTTCAACTGGAACAGAATATTTAATCTAGATTGCAAAACAGAGATCACATCTTTGAGCTATTTACAGCAGAGCAGACACAGAAGAAACAATAATATTGACTAATTGCTAGGCATGAATACAAATAAAATCTTAATACACAACACTAGTATTCTGTAGCACTATATTAAGTCTTGTTTTCAACTTAGAGTCAGCATTAGAATACACAAATTTTATATCACTGAGCAAGTGGTTGCAACCAAAAGTATTTTTGTAAAATTTATTTCAGATAACAGTTACATATTTTTTTGTCCAAGCTACAAGCTACTTATTTTGATGTTAAGTGTATATCAAGACATCTACTTCCACAAAATATCTAGTGAAGTATCAACTTTAGGCAATAGTGTCAAGAACTGCAGCTTTTCAAAAACTGTGAGTGATAGTTTATAAAGCAGTAATCCAAGCAGAAATGCAATCTTCCTTTTTCCAACAATTCCAAGACTGAAACAGATGATCAAACTATTATTTTGAGACGGATCAATCTGTCACAAGATTTTCCTCCTATGGAATTTTTCTTTTCTGAGGATACATTTAAGTCTTATCTGGCTTAGTTTAATTTTCTTGTAACTGTTCTGCTCTATTTGCAAATTGGAATCCTATTGCACCTCTGAGACTATGTTTTGGTGCTGTGTCTGATCTGGCTTTTGTCTGCATGGTTGCTCATTTTTTGCAGATATCAGCATAACTTCCTTGCTGATTTTTAGAATATGAGCAGCTGAGAATCACAATAAAATGATGAATCATAACAAAATGATGTATCACAATAAATACATTTACTTAAATCTAATCAACATGACTTTATTAAGAAAATCATAGTTTTCCTTGCTATTACAAGTATGCCTAGTGTGCTGTGTATTAAAGCACTATCACATGCTGTGATGTGTTGTACATATCCCACATTTTGGGTATTATCTCTAATATTATCTCCATATTATCTCTAACTTGGAAAATCCTACAGGCTCTTTGAGCATATGGATGTTGTCATTGTTAGGAACCTCACTTACTATTCAGCAGAGTTCACACTGAAGTTTTCTCACTTTCCTGTAGCACTCAGTTATTTTTGTTCCTACTCATTCTTTCAGTGTTCTGGAATCCTGATGCAACCAAAGCAAGCTTGCCTTCAGAAGCTGCTGGGTTTTCTCCATAGGAATTCAGCATCTCCTCTTTTTTATATTTATATTTGTGTCTTCTGGAAGCTTCAGATTCAGTGTCTGGAGCTTTTCTGCACCCTAGCAGAGGGGATCAGCACACTAGAGTGCAGAATACTTGTAAGACCAAGTCAATCAACATTTAGTAGAAGACTGAATGCACTNTTCCAGCCCCCTGAGCATTCTCGTGGCCTCCTCTGCACCTGCTCCAAAGACCTGCTTCTTTGTTTACAGTTTTACTGGAGCAACAATATGAATGCAGAGGTAGCAGTAGTATTAATTCCTTGGGATTCACAGCTATTCTAATTAAATTGTTTTCATACTTTGCTTTCTGCAAGTGAAGTTTGCAGCTGAAGAGGAGAGGGTTTTTATCCTACTATTTGTGAACTTGTGATAGTAGCATAAACCATTAAAAAATTAGTATTTCGTTTTGAAGCTATAGTGAATCTGCTAAAGATATAAACAAGCATATTTAAATAGTTACTTTGCATTATTCATGTAATTGGAAAAAGATTCACTCTGGGTAGACAATTACTGTGTATTAACATCTTGCCTTAGGGCAGCTGAAATGGTTTTTAATGAGGTGTTACCAATCCTGAATATCTTTCATTTGCCACTTGACCCAACAATTTATTTTTTACTGGGACATCTTGACTTAAATACTTAGCTTTATATAGGGATTTTGTTAGTCATGTGCTATACTTAAACAGAATATTTATTTATTGGCATAAAAGGTATTTATTAAATCAATCAATTTTATTGTAAATGATGATAACTAGTATCCATACATTGAAATTCATCAGAATTTCCTGATCATTCAGGTTCAGAGCCTAAGCAGCACCCTGCTAAATTAGTATTCAGGTCATGAAAACAACTAATGAGGCTTCAGACCTATAAAAGTCCACTCAAACAAACATCTGCCAGTGTTTTAGAGGATGTTCTGGCCCTGGCATCTGCTGTGACCTGAAGGGCAGAGCAATATGAACTTAACTAAGACAGTATTTCAGATAATTTGAGATCTAGAGACCAGAGCAATAAAGAGAAGAAAAATGGTTCTGCCTCCAGCATGAAGACACAAATATCCAACTGCTCAGGCACTTAGCAGTAGGAACAGGATTTCCAATGTTACTTTGTTCAAATGGGGTAGCTCAGGTACTTGAAGTATAACTAGTGTGATTAAGTACTCTGCACCTGATTGTACTTGGCAGATAAAATGTTTCCGAAAGCCTTTGACACAACAAGTCTGTCAGTGGCTACAGTGTGAATTTTCTACACTAATTCCTGCTATGAGCACTTAGGATGTGGTAGGAGTGTTTATGTCAAGGGAGTCCTGGGCAGTAATTCTGTAGGATAACTAGAGCTCTGATTTCTTAACTTTATTTCACATAAACTTCAGAGACAAACCCTAAGAGTTAAAATAGTGTTGTGAGTTTGCAGCAGCAGGCAAAATCTCTCTCCTCAGGATTATGTCAGAACATCCTTCACACAGCTGGCTATCACATGAGTGATAAGAGTTTGTAGACATACCTGTACTCAGCTCTTCCATCAACTCTTACCTTTGCTGTTAGCTCCACAGCAAAACTCCTTTGGATGCTGGGATACATAGGCACACCAGCAGAGTGCTTTTATCAGGCTATTCTGATTTTAGACACGGTTCAGGTATCTTTGTATCCTTCCTTGCTGCCACACAGGTATTCCAGTAGTGCCACATACACTGCTGTGGCACTAGCCTGGATGTCAGCATCAAGGCTATCAGCACACACAAATGACAAATCAGGGCTCCAGTAGTAAGTTTCTCTGTCTTTTACAAGACCACAATATAATTGTCCTTGGCCCAGAATCAGTAGTCTAGAAAGAGGAGTCAGATGTAACACAAATTCATTTATAAAGAAATGGCAGTGATCAAGAATAAGAGGTTGACCACTGCTTGGTTTCTTGCTGGAACATATGGTGCACAAATACAATTCTCCCTGCTGAGTGGGAGAGGATATAGGGTAAAAGGGAATCTTCCTGGCATCTACTCCAGTACAATGCCAGTTACTCTGCTGGAGTCTCCTTCTCCTCTATATGTAATCTATGTTGAATTAATTTGTAGTTGGCTGAATTTCAAACACATCAGGTTCATTTTCACCTGTGTTGATGGGATTCTTCTTTGGATTGGTTTCTTGCATTAATTAGACCTCCATTTATGCTACATTGTAATGAGCTGTAGCAACTCTCCATGTACAAGTCCTTGCAGTTGCCTGGGTTTGATGTGGTATAGATCTCCCAAGATTTCCTGTTTCCCAAGTGGTGGACAGTCTTAAGTAGGGCAATTAGTTCTTTTCTGATTTTTCAAAGGTTTTTTTGCTGAGGAATATAAAGCCCAGTGTTTTAACTTACATTTTAAAGGAATGGTTTTAGCTTGGATACTTAGTGGTTCTTCAGCTCTTCAATGACTAAATGGGATGGGGTTTGTATGGCTGCCAGAGAAGCCTTTACTTGGAGGGGAAGCACTAGAGACATGAAGCAGACTGCTCTGTATTTGAGTAAGAAGAGGGTAATGCAAACAAATCTTAAATGTCTCTTTAGAAGAACAGAAACTTTCTTTTTTATTTGTTTAAAGGAATTTCCATATCAACTGCTTTGCTGACCTGTTCACTACCTGAAGACCATCTGATTTTTAAAATCATTAATCTCTAGCATTTTGTGTTTATTTTATTGGGAGCCAATGGATGTTTCATACACTTGAAAATCAAGAACCAAGATACCTATTTGTATGTCTAAACATGCAGTAAGAATTTCTCTTCAGGCAGCTATTCTTTAAAAACTTCTATTTCAGTGGTCCTATGGAAGCAAGATTGGTGAAAACTGATACACTCATATATTATAAACAAAAAGGCTTATAAAATAATTCAAGTTAGATGACTTAACCCCAGTGAAAATGATGGTCAGTGGACTTTGGTTCAGAGCCATCTGACAGAAGGAGTATTGGGCAATAAACCACAGCTGGAGAGTGTCTGTAGCTTTCTATAGACATATAAGAGAACAAAGGTGAATTCCTGTGAATGCTAAGGCAGCTAATGATAATTCCTCCTAAAAGTCACTGTAGAGAAATACAAATCGCTCCTCTTCATCTCCCCCACCACAAAGTGGTCTAGGCTACTCCATTGTTTCTTCACAACAAGGTGAAATTCTTTCTAAAAGAACTTTTTTTGGGTTAGTATCACATGAGCCATAAGCTCTTTGACATACCTGATGTATAAAGATAGGCTCAATCCAAAAAAAACCAAAGAAAAACATAGATATTTAAACATTTTGTACCCAAGTGCTGTAGTAATCATGACCTTTTGGAGCAGATAGGCTTCCTGCATCTCTCTGCAAGCAGAAGCACAGCAGCAGCTCATACCACACTTGCTACCAGCACATCTGCGTATGGTTTTTGGCAGCAACAGTCTTGCTCTGCCCATGCTCCAAGCTAAGCAGAGCAACATGAGCACGGGCACTACATGCTGAACCTCCATGGTAACACTGAGCCCAAGCTAAGGTACCTTGGCTTTTAAAAGGCTCTTTTAAGTTAGTTCAGCATTGTATCAAAAATGTTCAGATGTTTCTATGTCAGCTGGCTAAGCAGGGGCAGAGCAAGCTTGTTTCTGCCTGTGAAATACCTTCTACTTAGCTCTGTTTAATACAACAATTTCAGCCGAGTTTGGCACTTGAAAGCTTTTTTCTTCAGCAGCCTGAGGCAGTAGCTGTAATTGCCAGCTCAAGTACCTTCTTCAAAACAGAACCTTATTTATTCTTTCTTTCACACAGCACAAGTGTTAATGGTGCTGAAGTTAAGAGCAATTGCCTGTTTTCCCCCTTAACAACAGTAAAAGTTTGTTTATAAATGCAAGCTCCTTTTAAGCAGCTAGCTCCCATTTCCTTTTGAAAACAAGAATCTTGCCCTTTCCAAGGATTTTTGCATAGCAAAAGTATTTATATTACCTGCTGAAATACCTAAATATATTTAGTATTTTCCTGCTATGTTGTGTTGAGAAAAAAAAGTAAATCTAGGAGACATGGCTTAGACTTGAACTGTTCCCACTTCTCCCAAGAAGTTTGGAATGCATATTCATCTTAACCTGAGGCACTGTCGTTAATATTCAGACTTGAGTTTTTCAGCTTCAATACTTCCAGAGCACTTTGATAAAATAAGAATGGACTCGTGTTCTCAACGGAGCCATGTACCACAAAAATGTATTTTAATAGGTGTAACTATCAATAAGATAATTATGACCTTCACTTTCCAAACCAGTTGTTTATTCAGCGTGATGGTCAAACTCTACATGCCTAAAACTCATCCTTCTTGCTTAAGTGAAATAATCTGTATAGTAACAGATAGGCTTAAGGAATTGCTCAAAGATATTTGCAAGATGCTGTCACATGTGAGTGCTGAATAAATACATTATGATAAGAATTATAGTGACATTGCTTAGTATGTAATCAGTAGTGGGGAAACTATCCCTCAACTATCATGTTGCAATGATGATGAAACAGAACTGAACCTGAGTTCTCCCAATTAATACTAATGAAATAATCAATGCACAAAATAATACAGAAAATCCTGTGCATTTGTGTTAAAGCTTGCATGCCTTACCACAGTGAAAACTGAGGCTGGATAAATAATGAGCATTGGCCTTTAATGGAGCATTTTAGGGGGCTGGGTGATCAACACAGTAGAAGCATTTGTTGGCTCTGGGAACCCATCCAAGTTCAGGCTGTGGTCAAATAGAAAGACAACTGAAATCCCAGTATTTCCTGAATTTAGCCCTTTAGGAAATCAGACCCCCAATACATAATTGAGTATGTCATTCCTTAGGGAAACCAAAGAAGCATCCTTGCCTACTATATTCAGCTCTTTGGCCTGTGTGATTCTTGCAGTGTTTTAACTAAATCAATGTGAAATGGAGAAAATTTGGAGCATTTAGCTGAATGATTTAATTTTTAGAGCAGAAAAAAATATCACTAATGTTCAGAAAGCAGTAAAGTATTCATAGTGTGAAATTTCTCAACAGAATTTGCTGCATACTCACACATGATCAAGTGTCTAGAGAACAGAAATGTATAAAACAATCTGCAACCTTGCATTGCCCCTCAGGTGTTGTGTTCTCTTCTGACCCCCTCAGTACCAGAAGGACACTGAGCTTTGTTGTGGGCAACAAAGTTAGCTGTAACCTTGCATGTTCTGCTGCCCCATTCAGGATCTACCTCTGTCCATAGCTATTCTTGCACTTCATGCTTATCTGGCTGTCCAAATGTTGTCCAGTGTTGATTCATGGCCACCTTTTAGGAGGAAAAGATGCTGTATTATAAACACAGGAGCCACATAATAGTCCTACATATTTTCCTCTAAATAAATATAGCTATTGATATACCCTAGGTTTTCCCTATTAAGACAATACTCACTGGCATGAGACCACAGCAGTGACAGAGATTGGTCTCAGTTGATGGGATTTTTGCCAAATTACTACAGAACTCTTGATTCTTCTCCTGGCCTTTGCCATTTTCTTTCAGAGCCAACAAGTTATTGAGCATCCTCATCTCTAAACTGCTTGTGGTTGCTGGACCCTAGCTATGACTGTCACCAGCCTTCCGGTGCCCCAGCCATGCAGTGCCTCACCAACTGCTGTAACCTCTTTGTATCCTAAATCCATGCCTTCAGACCACACCTGTATACAGTAATTTCTCCTGCAAAAAACTAAAGCATTCCAAGATCCCTCCCACTGAAGGAACACAAGGATATGGAGCTGAGAAAAAGTCAGGACAGTGCACATGTTTACCTGTTCCAGGGAGGAACAGGGAGAAGCCTAGTTGCTTGAGGACAAAAGTGGGACCTGCAAGTGTCTCACTTGTGTCAACTACATCTTCATAACTTCCAGCAGATGGGAACAAGATGTGGCTTTCCACCATCCCCTCTAAGGGTCTGCTTGCTTTGTTCTTCCAAGGATAACTTGATCCATGTTTGAATAGCAGTCCTAGAAAGTACTTGTAAATGGTCCATGATAGCTAGGTTTCTGCCAGGTCTAATTTAAGAATCCCCTAATAAAGGAGCACTTCAAAAAGCTTTTTTTTTAGTATAATCATTGCAGGTGGGATTGTACCTAAAGCACTGATTAGGTGCAGAATCTGGTCTGTAGACATTGCTAAGGAAAGGAAGATGAGATAAATATTTAGTGTTACTGTGAGTATAAAACTGTTTGAAACAGAGCATGTTGCAAACTACTGAAGGCTGATGTAAAGCAGTTTGCCTAAATATACTTGGCTCTCTTGCAAAGATATTTTAATTTCACAATCATATAGACTTTATCCAGTGTACCTTTTTTTCCCAGTGACATTAGATGAACACACAAAGGAACAGAATTAAAGTCTGGAAAAATGTAAATCTAGCAGGTCTTCCATTTCCAGTGTTTTTCTTGGCAACTTAAATATTATTTTAACTTGTGGTGTGATTATATATTGGCTCACATGGGGGAACTGCAGCACTCTGCCTGCTGAGCATCATTAAGCACTTTGGTGCTCGGTGGGAGTTTGTTCATTAGGAAGAGTGTGTTATGAATTTTATTCTGTGTGCATCTTGTGAGAGAGAGGGAGGAAGAGCAAGGCAATGAGAAGGCTATAGATAAATCATTTACACATACAAAATAACTAAATATCAGTACTCCTATTTAAAAGAAGCAGAAAAGTGTTGCCCAGAATAAAATAAGCATTAACATGAGCGTTCTGAAAGAAGCCTCCTGAAACCTGTTGCTACTACTGTTTGGAAACTTGCAGTATTTCCTCAGATTTGATCTAGCTGGCAAAGATCCACCACTTTGCCATATTTTGCCATTTGGTTTTTCGCTTCATTTTAGGCATTTGCTTTGTTTTTTCTTATTCTTGGAACATATAAAATTGTGCAATATACTTTATGTTAATGTTTTCCATACTTATAAATGAATTCTACTAACAAGAAAGAGAAGATTTAAACTGTAAAGGCTTAAAAATCTTACAACTAAATGATTTTTTTCAGATTTTATAATCCTAAATCAAAATTTTTCACAGCTGAAAATAGCCTATTACTCCTTTATTTCATTTTATATGTCAATTACTAGGTATCAAAGACTGCAGTTCCTGAAAAAAATATATGCAAAATTTATTTGGTTTTTCACTAGAGTATTAAAACCAAAATCACTGGCTTAATTTTATCTTCACCTTTGCTTTGTTCTTTTGTTTTGTAATTCTCTTGGCTTCTCTGCTGTATCTGCTTATTTATATCTGTATGGGTGTGGAGAAGAATCAGACTCACTGTTTTACAAATGGGTTTTCAACACCAGTGCAGTATACTTACTTAGTGCCATCCCTAAGATTTTCAAACATACTTATTTTAATCTATTACATTATGTGTGCATAAGAGAGCATTTTTGCCTCTGTACATTAAAAACAAAGAAACAATTAGTGAAGGAGAGAAATGTGAAAAATGGGTATTAACTGTTCCTTTAAATGATGTCTCTAAATATTTTTTCTCTATGGAAGTAGCAAGAGCTTAAGCAACTCCTGCTGTCTTGTTGTTCGACATCCACTACTGCCCATCTGCCTATTGATTGGTAGGAAACTCCAAATGGGAATTTCATCTCATTAATCATGTCACATCACAGGGATTAGGACAAAAAAAAAATCCTTTATGCTTCACAGCAGCCATCTAATGCCCAGTAAGACAAGTGAACGAATATGATATGGATAGAATATCTTCCCACTAATTAAAGGTCATCTGCTAAAAACTGTATGTCAGGCTTGCTCAGAGTGTGCTATAACCTAACTCTGCACATACTCAAGCTTTGAAAAATGAAAGGAAGAGTAAATAGGTATTTCTTATTCAAATGTTAGAGCAGCTGGAGAATAAAGCCCATCCATTACAGAACACTGTAGTGACAATACTTGCAATAGTGGTTCTCCCTGAATAGTTACTTGCAAAACCCAATCCCACTGATTGTCTCTTCTTCCCCCTCACATCATCATTAATATCCACCCACGTGGCATTTTCCCCACCGACATGCTCTCTAATCCTCTTACAACACCACTAAGATTGTTACTCTTCTACTCCTAACCCCCATAATCTGCATTATAAGATGCTAGGATTTTTCTAAGCCTGTTTGGTACTGTAACGAGCAAGAAAAAGCAATTAAAACTGCTTGGCTGTGACTGAGCAGGTGAGGTGAGAGTTCCTTACAGTTAGGGCACTATGGCAGATGAGAGGGGGACACACACAGCCTTGGAAGAAAGCCAACTTATTAATGGAATTTGACCATGCAAAACTTGTTGAAATCCCTCTAGAACATCAAATGCCATATTATAATATCTTTACTGAGGTCTCTGCTATTCCCAGGAAATCTTTCATTCCCTTTTCAGAGTAGGATTTTTTTTTTTACAGCAATACTTTCCAAAGCAAGATCTGTGGGATGTGTTTTGGTTTGTATTTGTATTTTGCTCTGTCTCTGTAATGAAAGCTCTCATCACTTAAAGCAGGGGATTGGGATCTCCTTTTTTTGTTCAGAGGAAACCATCAGGGAATTAAGGTTTATTTTGACAGAACAAAGCAATTAATTATTTTCTGCTTTAAAGCTAATAAACAACTAGCATCATACATATTTTGCCCCTGAAATCATTGCTTATATTTTTGGATTTAAAATCTTACAGGTCATTTTAGTCATGCTAGTGACTTGAAATAAAAGTTAGATGATAACAGAGGTATAGTTTTAATCAAAATACTTGCTAATAACATGAGGTAACATAGGCAGTCTCTCCTACAACAAGCAGAATAATAATTTACCCTGCCAGTGCAGTCTGACAAGATATGGATACTTAGTAGTTGCATTTAGAAAGTTAATGAGCCTGCAATTATTTTGCACCATATTCTAAGATTGTAGCAAATGATCTAATTTCTGAACATGTTTTATCCTGAAGAAATTGCTTACCGAAGTTTACAATCACTAGTTTTACAAAGATCATGATAGTAGCAGAAAGATCTAAATTTTTCCGTTGACTTCCATGCTTAGAGGAAGTTCATGCTGAAGCCTACATTAATTGAGAAATAAAAGCATTCATATTTTTGAACCTTCCAAATCTCTAGATAAAAGAGAGTATGTTCTAGAATATGTTCTATCATCACTATATGCTTCTCCAGCATGCTTGGATGTTTAACTCCACTAGAGACCTGCTTTGCAGAGCTATTAGAATAACCAGCAGTATGCTTTCCTGTTCTAGAGGGAAAGGAAACCAACACTGCAGTCAGAGCACCCTCAGCTAGCAGTACTGGGTATTCCACTGGTTTGGGAGAGTCCTGGTTTCCTCCCTGCTCTCTGCCATCTCTTTTTGTCACTTCTTTCACTAGTCTGATTTACCTTACCATGCTTCAGTCCAAGCTTTCCTTACAAGCCATCTTGGGCTGCTTGTGCTAGCCTGTAAGCCATTCTCTAACAAGCCTGCTGACTAGATCTGGTTTCCTTTCAGCTAAGTAGCTTCAAGCCCTCCAAACAAGCCCCAAGCTGCTCTTTCTCTAATTGGAGCTCAGTGTACCCCTTCAATTTCTGCTTCCCTTTTCCATTCACATGCTGATTTTCTTTCTCTGTTTATTCCAGCTTATCTTCACATTCAAACCCAGATTTACCAGCTTATTTAAGTTTTTTCTGACCTTTCCTGTAACTCTACTTTTCACTCCTCTGCATGTGTAGCAGATCAGATGCCCTCTCCATTCAGAATCCATGACAATTAGTAACAGGTCACTGGCTCCAAAGGAGATCCAGGCCCCCTGTGCTTTTCTCCTATAGCTGTTTCCACCCTGGCCTATAGAAGCCAAGAGCAGCATTACACAAGGGATCATAAAAATCAGCTTCTCAGAGATTTTCTGAGGATGTATAAGACGTGCAGAGAAAATAATAAAAACAAAATAATAGAATTTATTTGTTTTAAGCTTTCTAGGTCACATCTACATACATGTACACAGCTTCATGTTACATGTCCAAACTAGCTCAGAATGAGCTGCTATGTCAGTAAGGCATAGCAGAAAATTACTTAGGATACTGCCAGTAGCTGCTGAGCACATCATTAAGGCATTTTTGGCAGGGCTAGGTAATGTGGCTGGAGAACACAGGCATAACTACACAGCAGGGATCATCCTCTGGTGCTCACATGCTGTTGACTGTACTCTTTCTGCTCTCCACAACTGAGCCCAACAGGTTCCTAAACCAGGTCGTCTTTGCAATGTGCTGTGTGATGCAGATACCTATCCTTGCAGGCTTGGAATTGTTGATCTTATAAAGCTGTCAATACTGTTTACTGCCTTGTGTAGTGACAGGCAATCACCTCAAGTCCGACAGATGTTGAGTAATCTACTCAACCTTTTGCCATTCAGAGGGAAGCTGACAAATCCTTCTTCTTGCCTATCTTGTTTGTAGCAACTTTGGTGAACAAAGAACAGCACTTTTTTTGTCAGACAGCAGAAATCTTCATCCCAAACTTTCTATGACATTCAGCAAGCAAGTCAGCCCATGTGCAGGAGCCCTTACACTTCCCAGTGTCCTAATTTCCATTTTTCTTTGCAAACAATTATTTCACATTCACCTTACAGTGAGAGAACAGCCATTAACTAGGTCTAATACTTGAACATTAAAATGAGTCCAGTATTCAGCCAAACAGACTTGAATGAGCCATGAGGCATTTCTGGAACCTTTGTTACACATCAATACAGTAGAAAAGTAGAGAAAGTGCCAAAACCAACTGCTTTGATGTTAAGATAAAAACATCCTGAATCTGCCCAGCAGGATAAGGAAAATATATTTTATGTGTTGCTTACACTCTCATTTACTCCTTGCCAAAAAGACAGCATGTTAAAAGTCGACTGTTTACTTTTTTAACTTAGAGATTGCATTTGGTGTTTAGAACCCTTATAAGCTGTTTCTGGTTAGCAGCAAGCTGTGGTGGGTCCATATCTAGCATGTGGGCAAGGGCCAGGCAGTCCCCTGAGATGTCCCATGAGCGTGTGACGTCTGGAGGGACAGTGGTACCTGCTGAGAGCCATGGGGAAGCGTGAAGCAGAGCAGGTGTGGAGGTGAGCACATGCCTTGTGGGCTGGGTAGCCACAGGCTTCTACATCTGTGCATGCAGAGCACATGGAAAGGGATGTCCATCCAGCAGGTGGGCATGGCCCAGGCCTGCTGCCAGGAGCTGACTGGTCCTCTTGGCTCTGGCTCTGATGGCTGCAATATGCTTCCCTCACTTACTGCCTTCTGCACCACACATGGGTGGAAGTAGCTGCTCAAGGACAGCTTCCCAGGGAGCAGGAAGACTCTGTGGCTGGTCCTGATAAAGAAGGGGAATGAAAGCTTCTAGTGCCTGAAACATGGGTTGTCAAAAGGAGTGGAATGTGGGTAGTCAAGCCACTGTTCATTTTTTTTGTCTGCATTTTTCTTAGTAGTCTGTTTGGAAAAAGGGAGAAAATAACTTGTGGGCTCAAATATCATTTTTTGTTTCTTGAGACCTGGAAATATGTACATGGAATGGTGTTCAGACTTCTACCCAGTGTGTTTATTAGTTTTCTTCACATTAACATATTTTTGATACTATCTTAAATAGCAACAGTCCTCTCTTGTTTAAAGTATGGGAGAGGATGCTAGTGAGGTGGGCACAATCCCTCTAGATACATGGTTCATAGCATATATTGATTTCTAGTGTTTTCTAGTAAGCAAAAGTTTAGCAACCATAATTTTATGAAAATGACAATTGAAGAGGACATCTGGTGAGAATTCATTTATGCCTTTTTACATTTTTAACAGCCTGGCTATTTTTACTCTTCTCATCCTCTCAAAGGGAGTACAATGTAATGAAGCATGGAGCTGGAACTAGGCCACACCTCAGCTGGAAAATGTCAAATTCTATTATGCCATCCTCAAAAGCATAAATCATAGCTGCACATTTTTAAAGGTATAAATGAGGAAGGGAACAATATAAAACATTTATCTCAATTCATGCAATGAATTTAGCATAGTAGAGCATGGGTTATTATTTATGCAATATAGAAATACACCAACTATTTAAAGGTTGAAATCTGTAATTTGTAATACCTTTTTTGAACTTTGTTCACTTTCCTGCATTTAATTTTTATGGATGTCAGCTAACAAACTAACCTGCTTCAAGTCAGGGACTGCTAGTTACTTTATATATACTTTATATATGAAGTTATTTTTAGTGATCTTAAGTTAAAAAAACATGCTTGGCTAGTATAACATCCAGGGTTCCACATTTCAATAGTTTTAATATTAACTTGTACCTTTCACGCATTCTTTCCCATGTTTCATTGGTTAAATTATGTATGGGGAGGAAGTGTTTTGTCTCTTTGGCAGCAGCAATACCCTAGTTCATAAATATTCAAATAAATAAATAGCACTTACTAAGCACTTAGGAAGGGGATGGAAGATTGTTAAACTCCCTTGCTCACTTCCATTCTTTCTGTTTTCTTCAATATTCCTTTTATTCCGTGAAGTTTAAAGTCTGACTCTACTCCCAGTGTTTGTCTTTCTGGATATGTTCTACAATTCTCAATTCTATAACACAATTTTTTCACTATTTTTGGTATGTTATGACAGTCACACATGGGACTAGGTGACATTTATGGGGACTGCTGAGAAGCCACAAGAGCATGTGATTACAGACCTCTGTGAGATTTTTTCTGTCTGCTGTTCAGCCTGTAGCAGATGAGGATCTTGGGCTGAGGACTTAAGGCTACTAGAATCTCTGAACTCCTTTGTCTAGCCACGGTCCAGAATGTGTAGTAGGCTGATTATAGCAATTGTAAATTATGGCATATTTACTGTATAACAAATAGGCTACATTCATCATTTTGTAAATGACTAAAAGGTGGCATGGACCCAAACTCAATCTTACTGGAACCATCTGAAAACTCTTATTGTACTAAAACAGTTATTGTACAAATCATGTTATTTATTATCTAGTAAATATGTTTTTCATTTGAACTGCAACTTCTATACTTCTCCACTTGAGCCATTAGCAGAAGAGTATTGCATGTATTCTCTGAGGCACATTTGGTTCTGTGCAGGTCCTTCTGTCTTACATTCAATGGTCTTATTGCAGCATCCTCAGCTATATGAACACCACCTCTGGTATATTATTTCCTCTTATTTCCTCTATCAAGAGAGATCTTGTGCCATTGAACTTTAAGTTTCAAGAAGAGGATTTAGGTCTGACTTAGGGTGCAGGAGGTCAGGAACTTGTCTAATGAGTATCTGTGTTGTATAAGAAATGTAAATCTGGAATAGTGTGGTGCAGTCTGTGGTGCTCTTCAGCTCCTAAAGGCACTTGTTCCCTTGGACCTGGCTCAGTACAGCCAATTTTTAGTGGTTTAGTAGAAGCTAAACTGCCACTGTGTCCTAGGAGCAGAGATGACAATGACATCTACTGCTTTGACCACCATTCCTGGACCTGCACCAAGAAGTAGTCTGACGATAAGGGACAAACCTTTGAATCTGGTATGGATCTTATTTAAACCCAGATTAGAAAGTGGAGGACAGGTTGAGTAGAGTAGTGAGCCTGTTTTGCTGAGGACATGCATTACAGAATTTGGCATCTGCTGGTGTTTCCCAGCTGCTGAAAGCCTCTGTCCCTGTATCTCATTGCTGGAGGCCATCCAAGAAGTGATAGAGGTTTCTGTTGTCACATCAGATAGACTCATTTGAAATTCTTAATCTTCGAAGGTGAAAGCAGGCAGGCTGTTTCCTAAGAGCTGTCTCAGATAACCCTTGGGTGGGATGGGGCAAGAAGGCAATGTGAGTTTGCCCTGCTCAATGATACACATGTCAACTTATATATATATATGTGTGTGTATAAACTATATGAACTATTCATTTTATTCACTAAGGCAGCCATATAGTTTTTTTCCTACGTTTTAGAGAAAGATCTTGAATCAAACAGTGTTAATGCTGTTAAACCTCATTATGTATCATATGTTTCCAGCTTATATCTAAGCAATGTTCTTGTACAGTTTGAGTGTTAGGCATTTGAAATCTTATCTACCATTGTGCTCCTACTGATTTAATCTCTTTGGCTTTAAATAGTCTGTCTGAAGTCACTGCAGAATAGATCAAAGGAGGAGCACTCAGCTAATTTAGAAGGAGGTTAAGAAGCTATTCTGAAGATTTATTCTGAAGAGTTCTTGAGCTATTCTTAAAAGTTTAAGAAGCTATTCTTAGGCTGAAGAGTGGCAAGGAGTAGTTGAAGATTTAAAGGCAAATAGTTTAAGAATACTGTGGTTTGTCATGTACAGTGTCATCATCAGCAATTTACTTCCCTTCCTGACTGATTCTTCATGCATATGATATGTGCATACTGTAGTTTGGGCCACACAGCTGTATGTGACAGTCACTCTATAAAACAGATAATAAACAGTTCCCTGACCAAGCTGAGCCACCTCAGCTGTCCCTCAGACAGTGGAGGAAGGCACTGCCAGCAGGCACTTTGGAAGGTAGAAGCCTGAGCTGCCTTCATCCTCCACTCTCTGCCAGGAAGTCCAGCCTGCCTGTGACAGGGAGCTCAGGCTGACAGGGAGAAGCCTTTCCTTTGCCTTCAGGTATTCTTTAAAGTGTTAGGACAGGAGCAGTGTTCCCTTCTGCCCAGTATGCTCCTGGCATCGGTGGCAGCTCCTGAGGAGACAGAAGAGCCAAGAGCACTGCTACAGAAGATAACTAGCACGCTTCTCCACCAGCTTTTAGCAGTCAGGAAAGCGTTAATGTTCAGTGTCTTTTGCTCAGCCCTAGATAGACATGCTACTGCTAATTTTCAGCTCTCCTCTAACACTTAGTTTAGAACTCAGCAGAAACTGGCTTTTTCAGTGTTTGAGGAGACATTTGGCAACTTGTGAAGCATCAGATGAGTACTGGTGAATTTGAGAACTAGGGTGAACATTTGTGTCAGGGACGGAAAAAATCTTCACAGCAGAAAGCACTCTCTAACCTGAGACTGGAGGCACCTGAAATAAAGTAGCTTTCAACTAGCCTACTCCAATTACATTAAAAGCCAAATGCCTGCACTGCTGATACACTACAGACTTGAGCAGCAAATACTGAAATCTACCTTCAAGGGACTAGCTGTGCTCTTGAGACTTAATCAATATAAACTGAATACGGGAAAGGTTTAAACCATGGCCAAAATACAATACACCATGAGAGAGAGAGTCCTACTGAAAGTGTAGGAAGGCAGAGGGACCAGTCTCTAGGGTTCAGCAGAGCAGATTTCTCTGCTGGTCTGGGAGATGCTGCTCTAGAGAGGAGCCACAGCCTTGCTTCTGCCTAGATGTCCAGCCTAATATCAAGGCTTTGAAAGGAAAAGGCACACAAAGGGGCCTCCTGTGATGGTTCCTGGGCTGCAGTCTCCACACGGAGCCCTGCTGTGGCAATTCCTGGGCTGCAGTGTCCACATGGAGCCCTGCTGTGGTGGTTCCTGAGGTGCACTCTCCACACAGAGTAGTGGTTCCTGAGGTGCACTTTCCACGCAGAGCCCTGCTGTGGTGGTTCCTGGGCTGCAGTGTCCACATAGAGCCCTGCTGTGGTGGTTCCTGATGTGCACTCTCCACACAGAGTAGTGGTTACTGAGGTGCACTTTCCATGCAGAGCCCTGCTGTGGTGGTTCCTGGGCTGCAGTCTCCACGCAGAGAGAGCCCTGCTGTGGTTCCTGAGGTGCAGTCTCCTCGCAGAGCCCTGCTGTGGTGGTTCCTGAGGTGCAGTCTCCACGCAGAGCCATGCTACCATGTGTTATGCTGCAGAGAAAGGCACAGGTGCAAGTGCTCTTTTCCTGCTTTTTTGAACACTGCTGGGCCGTAGTCTCTTCCCTATAGATTCTCATCTAAATGATAAAAGACTTGGTAAACCTAAAATATTACGCTCTGGACTATTGTTAGGGTATTTCCCTATAAGATTTATCACTGCTTCTATTAATTCCATTTAGTCTATTAATTTACCCTCTATTAATTTATCACAGCTTTCTGGTTTGTGGGTTGTTTTTTTCTCCTCTCATCTGCGAAGTGCTCGGTGCTGACAGTGACGGAAACCTCACAGGAAGCATTGACAAGGGTTGAAAAATAATTCGGGAGCCCTTGTGTTGCTAAGGAAGTTTCATCAGTAGAAGCAACGAGTTGAGATTGTTTTCTCAGCAGTGCATGAGATAAATGAGAACTATTTCCAGATTGAGTAATTTTGAAATCTGAGGGAAAGATCTTATCAGGATGCTGGCCACCCTGAATAGAATACATCAAGAAAGATGAATAGGAAACTGGGATACCTGCTTTGTTTCACAGCAAAAAAAAAACCCCAACAAAAAAACAACAGGCCTGCAGAAATATTTTAAGTATTAAAATATGTGTTGTTACCTACTTCATTTTGCATAAAATAAAAAAATCTGTGTCCTTTATATAACTAGTTTTTCCTTATATACTGCTAGGATAAGCAAATTGTTTTATGAAAAGAAAAATAGGTGAAATTCATTAAATCATAAAAGGAGACCTCTATGCCCTCTGTAAGGGCAGAAATGCTGGGATACTTGTATGCTTGGGAATCTTCCAAATTTTTCCCAGTGGGTAAAGGAATCTCCCAGGAAAACGTCACTTACACAATTTTAACCTAAGATGCAGCTGTATTAGATGTTGAAGGGAATTTTGTTTCCCACCAGCTGCAAAACTTGACTATTTTGAGATAATATATGATAAATGTATTTATCAGACTAAGAAATGTGAATACAAAAACCTGTGTCCAAATACAAGCCAGCCTTTCATGCTGAGGCTCTTCCCTATCTATAGCAAACCCTGATTATATTTATTAAATGTGAAGTATCCCACTTCCACAGGAGTATCCCACTTCCCACAGACAGGGCCCATGGAGCAATAGTGGCAGGTGATGTTGTACTGTAGCTGCAGCATGCTTGAACCATCCAAGGGGAATACATGACACATATCTGTGTAGCTCAATTTAATGTGCCTGGTTAGACAAGCACAAATGGTCATGTGCAGTGCATTTGCAGCATGTAGATATTTATGTCACAGTGTACTGCACAGTGTATATTTGGAAGCTAACAGGAGCCTATGAAATCTTTGAGAAAGATCTTCAAAGTGTGTAGAATACTTTTTTAGCAGTTAAAAAATATCTACTTTTTTTAAGCTCATCAGTTTACCTCAGGTACCATTAAACAAAAGCATATTTTGATAATGATAGTTGCTGAATCTATGCTTCAATGAAGAATCTGTGATTTTTATTAGATTTATAAACTTCAGCATCATATCTTGTGTGTACACAACATTAGCAATCACAATCCCATTGCAACAGTAAATCATTTGGTGTGTTATTCAGCATTTAGAGATTTTAAAAGTACATTTGACTGAGTTACAAATGAAACCTCTCCAGCTTTAAAGTGTTCCATTTGTATCATGTGGTTTGAAGAGCTCTGGTGAAGGAAAGAGGGAGCTATTTTTTTCCTTTGCCAATAAAAATAGATCCCATCTATTTTTGGACTCTGAACACAATCCACGTTTCTAATTCTCAGACAGTGACTGTGACTCACTGAATATATTTCTAAAGTCTGAGCTTCAAGAACATAAAGCTACTGGCCAGGTCCTTGGCTGGTGTAAATCAGTAGAATTTCTCTGATCTTTGGTAAACTAACCTTGTGCAAGATCTCTCTTATGCTTTTAAGCATCTCTGTTTTCTGATGCTTTGATTTTCCTTTCCTTTTTGTCACCTCTCAAGAGTTTCAGACCATCACTTCATGAATGACTGGGTCATTTTGGGGGCCAGCTCATTTGTTACTGACTTTTTTTTCCCCCCATGGGACAATCTAATGTAGGCTCAAAGTGTTGGTTTGCTTTTATATAGAGTAGTTAATCTGATCAAAGCACTCCAACTATGCTCTATGCAAACAAATTCCTGTAAATCACAAAGCAGGGTTTAATCTGTGTCTTCCTTGAGCTTTTTACTACTCCTGTAGTGTAGGTGTGTTTTTCTCATACACATTTCTATTATGTGATATCTATTTCCATATTTAAACACGTGCATTTTATCTCATGTAAATGGTCTTGGTGTTACATATAAACTAGCTCACAGAAAACTAAATAGGGAGGTTATGATAATTAACTAAGGGTTTGTGCTGGGCTGGCCACTGAATAAGTGACAGACACTCTCTATGAACCTCTCTGCCTCCCCAAAGGGGAAAAGGAATAAGGGAGAGAGACTTATGGATTAGAAAAGAAAACTAACACTGCTTAAATGAAAATAATAACAATCAAATGAAATATATACAAATATATACAAAACCAATATCAACCTGACCCCCTGATGGTAAGTAATTCCATCACCACTGTGGCAGGCAATGGAGAAGTCCCAGACTGGACTCAGCAGCAGACAGGAACTAGATTCAGGAGCTGGAATCTGAAACTGGATTCAGGAACACAAGGAATCAGGATCATTGGCCATCGAAGTAGAGAAAGAACAAGAGAACTACTTGACCCTCATGATCCCTCAGCTTTATACTGAACAAATCACTGAACAGAATGAGTTCTAACTCAAACCAGGACACACTCCTCCACACACAAATTCTCTCTCTGTGTGTAAGCATGTGCACAAGTGCACGTGTGTATTTTGGAATCAGTCCTTTTCTTTAAACACTGACATCACATCCTGTTATGAGGAAGCAGCAACTTCAATTGTCTCTTGATAAACAAATACACAATATTGGAAAAGTTTCAGCAACAGTCACCAATGGATTCTTAGGCAATGCTTCCCTAAAGGCATACAGCCTGCCCAGGGGATGTGAAGGATTTGATAACTCCATGAAGAAATCGACCCACTCTTACATCCTCACAAGAATTTGCCTTTTCCTCTACAATAGTAAACTTAAATACTATTATTAAAAGGTCGTAGTACACCTTTGTGAGTATGCAGGTTTGATTTATGAGTGTGCACAGATACATTCCTAACCATCCTTTTCTATTTCTCTTCCCAGTCCCACATACAATTTTTTCATTAGCTTGGCTGAGGGGAGTGGGGAGGTTGTCCCCAGGTTTCCTTTTTAGTCAGGTAGTGCTCTAGAAAGAAAGACTAATGTCAGGTAACAAGTAGATGCTTTATAAAAGGTAGCAATACATCATTCAAAGTGTCAGTTTTCTGCACAAGCTGATAGAAGCATAGATTTAATGGATCTACATACAACAAAGCTGTTCTGTATTGCTGAAGTTTCCTCATCTGGCAGAGCATTGCATCACTAGGAGCAAACCCTGTATTGTGGGTATACTCTCTCACTGCTTTCTAACAAGGAGTGCTTTGATTGTGGGGGAGTCCATGTATAGCTTCTCTGTAAGTGTTTCTTGATGTATATTTAGAGACACAGAGCCCAAGAATACAGCACAGAATATGATAATGCAGGATGTAGAAAAAACCTGCTGATTACCATTTGTATTTTTAGCCTCCTCATTTCAGCAGAATGCCAAAAGCAAACTTCAGCAGTCAGATCTGACTGCATTATTCCTCATGACAGTATAAAATAGTGAGAGAGCTTCACAAATTTGATTAAGAATCATAGTTTATATTGCTGCAGAAAATTGCCAAAATTGTATAGAAATCTGTATTGCGTAACATCAGTTAATGTCAAAACTCCAAGCTATTTTTTTCCCCCACTTTGTCTTTTTAAGCTACTGGGCAAGTTGTTGCATGAATAAATATATTTTCTTCCTCTGAAACTGTGTAATATTAAATGCTGTGTTGTTGGCATAAAATATAAGTTGATCAGACAGACAAAGATTATTATTCTGACAACTGCATACACAAGGGTATCGTTGTACATCGAATTTCAGTGTGTAATATGGCATAAATCTTCATGAGAGACTCAGCTTTTATTGGCTGCACAGAAGGTGCTTTTCCTTATTAAATACAGGAGATGGTCCCAAGGGATTTTTTTAAAATATCTTTATCCATTTTTTTCATCTAGTCTCTGGGTCCTGGAAGGCTGACAGATACAGCTGGGTAAGCATTTCTCTTTTGAATGCTTGACTTACAGATCTAACCACGCTTTACCACTTGAGCCCCTGTAATGTTTTGCCTCAGCAAAACTCCTTAGATCCTACACAAGCTCCACCTTTCCCATTCCATAAATAAATGCATGCGTGTCTCATCTATAACCTGTAAGGCAAAGAAAAAAAGGTCTTAATTCAGTGAAATAATACCAAGGAGACACTAAAATGACAGTGGTATGGACTCTGCTCTTCTATTATCATCCTCATCCTCTCATCACAACTGCTGAGGATTTCCAGGCACTGCACATAATGAAGGGATAAGGGCACAGAGTGAGATAGCATCTCCTTGAACTTAAACTGCATCATGGCCAATGCAGGTGTATCATCTCTTTACAGGACATAAGTAATGAGGAGATTTTCATCAACTGCCCAAGAGGAGAATTAGCCTGCTCACCTTAATCAGCAAGACCAAAGAAGTCATGGAGCAAAAAGGCAATTTAAACTCACTGTTGTTTCACGGCTTGATTGTGGACCATAATCTTTTGGGATAAGCTCTGCATGACACTGAAATGAGCTCAGGAGCTTCAGGCTCAGCTGAGATCTCATTGCCATGTGTCAAAGCCAGGAGCAACCACAACTATGCAAATTTGTTTCCTTCAATTCCTGCCCTTCTGGACCCAAAAGCATGGCAAAAATCCACAGCTTCTGCATGGTGCTCACCACTGGAGAGGTGGCCTTGCTACCAGTGTTTCCCATTTCCTCAGGAGAATCCATGTCTTCACTGAACCTGGTGTTTGCCAGCTAAGAGCTTTCTAAAACCTTAGCAGAGCAAACAGCTGTGACACAAAAGCTATGCAAGCACTAACACATGAGTGAATATTCTTCATCAGTTCCCAGCACCAGGATATTTACTGGGATTTAGTAATTTTTTTACAGTTAATAGCCTCAAAGTCTTCCCAGCTGCCCCAAATTATCTTTTTTATCCTAGCACTTTCTGTTACAGCTTTATAGCTTGATGCACTTAAAATCTTAGACTATAGCAGTACTTTTTATACCTGTACCAACTATAAAATCTATATGCATCACCTTTATTGCATAAGTAAAGACTGTGGAATTATTATGGTTAAACTACACATTATTAGTGTTGTTTCTCTTGTGTATTATTATGTTGAGGGAAAGTAACAGCTTTAAGGACAAAATAACACTTTTTTGGCCATCCATTGGAACATGAAATTATATATAGTGTTTTCAAAATTAGCTATCACATGTAAAGTTATGCTTTATATGGCTAAATAATAAAAATAAGTGCATTTTTAGGTGCTTTTCAAATGAGGTCACAATGCTTATGAACTTCCCATTTAGGATTGCTTTGAGCTTATGAAATGCTAGTGGCAATCCATGCAGTGATGAGGAGGAACGTGGCACACAGACAGACATGTCCATGGTCAGTTTATAAACAACTCTAAACATAATCTGGAAGGCTAATCACATTTAGAGTTCACAAAATATTGTCACCTCCATATGGATGTGTATGGATGTGGGGAAGATGTTCTGATGAGGAAAAGGTAAACTCTTCATCTTTTAGTTAAAATTGAGTGTCTTACTTACAGTATCCCAGTATGTCAGGGGTTGGAAGGGCCCTAGAAAGATCATCTAGTGCAACCCCCCTGCCAGAGCAGGATCACCTAGACCAGCTCACACAGCAATGTGTCCAGGCAGCTCTGCAATGGCTCCAGACAAGGAGACTCCACAGGCTCCTGGGCAGCCTGGGCCAGTGCTCTGGCACCTGCACTGGAAAGAAGTTTCTCCTCAGGTTAATACTAAACCTCCTGTGGTCCAACTTGCTCCCATTCCCTCTTGTCCTACCATTGGATGCCATTGAGCAGAGCCTGGCTCTCTCCTCCTGACACTCACCCTTCCCATATTTCTAAGCATTGCTGAGGTCTCCTGTCAGTCTCCTCTTGTCCAGGCTGAAGAGACCCAGCTCTCTCAGCCTGATCATTTTAATCTACAGAAATATTAAACTGTCATCTGACTCAGTTCTAACTCTCACTCATACCATAGGAAGGAGAGGTTTTGGTACATGGTTTTCACAGCCTCATTTCCCACTGTTTTCTCCAGTTAGAAGTGTATAAATGTGTTTTAAAAAGCAGAGTTAGGAGCAGACATAGTAGGTTTTGGTTTCCTGTATCTGCCTCTTACTATAACAACTTTTAAACAAATGTTTGCATTATAATAGAGTTGGGTTTATTTCTTTTTAGCTAATGTTTGTTTAGTGTCTTAGTGTTTCACTGGCTGCCAAACCAGCTGCAGGCCAGTGTCCAGGCAGCAGCGATTCTCAAAGGAGATAATCCAAAGAGTGCTGCAAGCACAAAGCAGCCATGGCACACAGCAAGGAAAGGCTGAACTCCAAGCACTGCTTTGAAGTTTTCCAGCTCTGCTTGGTGTAACTGTGTCATGAAACATATCACTTCATGTCTTAATTCATCCTTTTCCTTCTTTTCTAGATGCATTTTCTTTGCTCCTTCATCCTTTTTAGCCTGTAGGGAAGGCAGTTTAAGCCATTTCTTTGTCCTTTGCCACTGCCTGTATACATCAGGACTGATAGCATTTATCAACTTCCTTGCATTTACTTGGTTATTCATAGCTACTTTCTTCTTGCAAAGCTTTAGGAGTTTGAAATTGCAGCCCAGAAACACAACTGCTTTTTTAGACTTCTCCACATGAACAATAACAGAACTGTCAAAAGGCTAAACTTTGAATTCCAGCTGTTTCTGGAAATTCCAGCTGCTGTAACCCAAGAGGCTGTGGCACTAATGGCACTGCCTTCTCTGAACTTTCATCCTCTCCTTGGATTTTCCCCCAAAACATTGTGTTCTCTGTACCCCATGGCAAGGACAGCACAGCCAGCAGAAGGCATGAGCATGAGGGCAAGCATTTCTTGTGCAAACACTGATCCAACTGGAACACTTCACAGACTTGATCCAGGAGGAGAAATGATCATTGTGGCTGCTCTCCTTCAGGCTGCCTGTAACTCAGAATAATAGCTCTTGAGTTATTAGCTAGTTATGTTTGGCATTCATCTTCCGAGGTTACTGCCAAAGGCATATAGGCAGAATAAAGTATAACACCACATTGATAAATATGTGTCATTTCCCCATGCCTTCCCCCAGAATTGCATAAAATGGAAAGGCATAATTGGAATGTTAGTAAATATAATAGATCAGAATTTATTTGGGTTTTATTTCTTCCCAGCTTGAACCTTTGTAACATCAGATTTCAACCTGGAGTGAGTGACTTTCATGTCAGATTTACAAAGCTTTCAAATGAAGAATATGGTGTGGAAACAAAAAAAATGTTTACTTGGCCAAGATTTTTCAGTAATAAGAACTTATCAGGTTAGAGGAAAATAACAAAACCAAAACCCACAAACAAACAAACACCCCACAAAAACAACCAAAAAACCACAGAAAAGAAAGCAAGCTGTGCTTGCAAAGGAAATGAGTTTGTCATCTTGTGAACTGTGTGTCTTCTACTGGCAAGCTGGTGGGATGGAGAGTCCCATGAGCTCTCTTCCTCTCTTGTTCCCTGTGCCACTACAATGTTTGTGGCTTTTACCTTATTCTTAGAACTGGTCTACAAAATCTGAGCATGGGATAGCACAAAGTAATGGCAGACTGACTTACTGTGTGCACCAATCACATCTCCAAGTTAAATTTCGGATGGGAAAGGAATCCACAATAAAACATTACTTCCAGTTTATCATTCAGCATTCCTGCTTTTCTCCAAGGGGCAAAAGATCTAAGATGCAAATTTGATCTGCATTCTTCTTTCTGTCTCTAAGCAAGCAGCTTTGTGAAGCACTCAGAGCCTAGGTAAGAGCTGTCAGATAGGAACTGGGAAAGCTCTTCTGCCTCTCTTCCACCATGCATTAAACCACAGTGATGTCCCTTTATTTTACCATTTCCATTATAAAGCAGAATAAAGAATATCTTCAACTCTTTTCAATTCACCGTGCAATGTGTGAGAAACTATAGTTAAAGAAGAGCAATTACTAAACCATTTTGTTAATTAGAAAATGGTTTGCCAAATATGTTACCTTTTTTTTTTTTTTAATCTGTTACCTTATTTTCCAAGAGCAATTAAGAAATAGCCATAAAGGTTATTGGCTACTGGTTCATGGAAAGAGCTCTGGTAGTTGTCCTGGGATAATATGCAAAAATAGAGCCAGCAGAAGATAAGAATGGTAATACTGTGTCAAACCAAATGGCATTGAGCCCAGCCTCTCCCCAGGAATATGCTAGGAAGAGGATCAAGTATGCATCAAGGCTATACATTTCTGTGCCTAGAAATCCACAAGGACATTCATGAGGATGTCTTAAGCCAAAGCCTTTATCTGTGTGTTTAATCACCCTAGACAGCTTTGGGTTGGTTTTTTTTCCCCTTGCCTGAATTTGTGGAGTCACTGTTTGATCAGATGTAAAGCCCAGTACTAGCTGTCCAGCCGAGGTCCCACGTAGGAAAGGGCTGCTTCCTTCTATTGCTTTACCTGATACCTGATACTTTCATTTGATAGCACTCATTTCTGGTATTAAATGCTGAATAGTCATTCCCTTGTCATTTGCTTTGTGGCATTAATGATTATATGGATCTCTGTCTCATGAATTCCTGGCCATTTCTTTTCCAGATTGCAGTCTTGATTTATTTAGCTGTTCCTTATGCAGATTATTCAGTGCAACTTCAGAAGCTTAGAGTTAAAAGTACGTTTTTCTAATGCTAAATGATACTTGATTTGCAGTCATTAATTTGTTCTCGTAGATTAAGGTAATGGTTCATTACCAAGTAAGACACAACTGCAGAGATACAAATATTTTATGACAATTTCAATTTTCTATTTTATTCTCTGGCAATAAAATCTCCAAATAAATGATTCCCATGCTTTTGACCTCATTTTCATTTCAGTGACACATGGTCACTGATGTAGATGCCTGAGTCATTGAGCAGGAGGCAGGAATGGATGACCTCCTGAGAACTCATCAACCTGAATTATTCCATGAGGTGATAAAATCTATAAGGAAATAAACCAAGAGCTTTGGGCTAGAGGAGCAGAGTCTTGAAGAATGTGGTGAAGGAGGAGCAAAAAGAAGAAACTTCTGGGAGCTGTGTTGTGTCAGTCATGGGGCAGGAGGAGGCTGTGAGCATGCTTTAACCTTTGCCTGGGCTGAAGGTGGAAAGAGTGTAGCAAGGCATGAGGAAACTCAGTTGGCAACACCACAGGCAAAGCCAGACTCAGTGGGGGCAGCCTGGATCTGGCTCTGGGAAACTGAAAGCAACACAAAAGCAACCATGAAGTGGGAGCCAGAAACAGATCAAACCAACAGCAGCTGATCCCACTTATCCTTATATTCCTGGAGTCACTTTTATGCACAGAAGCATGGGATGGTGAGTTCCTTCAGGCAGGAAGGTGAAGGATGCTGTTGGGAGGCAGAGCACAGAGGGTGAGATCCCTCTGCTTTTCTGTCCTGTTCCCACAGACTTGCCACAGAGGATTTACTCCTAGCAATGCCAGAAGTTTTGGACTGAGGATCTGCAGTGTTACAGAGCCAAGTGTATTCAACATTTCAGGGAAGGTTCTGGGTGTGAAATGCCTGATTTTGGTGAGAAAGGCCCTGAGCTCCTCAGCTCTAAGAAGAAAAGCAGGCTTAAAAGCAAAGGATTCTCAAGGCTGATCCCAAATATCCAAACAGCAGTTTATCATTGATTAGAATTTGTACAAAATAAGTAGCAAATTATGCAAACCTTTGCTGTGCTGATCTATTATTAGTGAAATAAGTTTCAGGAGTGAAAACAATACTTTACAAAAAAACCCTTAAACTTCTGGCAATGGTGTGACCCAAGAACAGATACCAATATATTTATACATCTAGGAAAAAGACTCCTGAAGTCTTTCCAAAATTACTTCTAGCTCTATGTAAATCAGGGAGATAGATGCATATGCTCATGAATTGTTAACTGTAGAAATGTCTTTTCTTTCTTTATAGCAGATGCACAAAGGGAATGGGAATGTTTTATAACTTAGGCTTTTAAATAATAAATAAATGGCTTACATTCCCAGTTTGAGACATCTTGAGTTTTGTGTCCTGTATAATACTTAAATATAAGAATATTTTTCTTTTAGAAAGAATTCTTTTCCCCTTTTTAAAAGGAATACCAAAACCTCCAGAATTTGAGCAAATATCACAGTTGGTTTCTAAATACTTTGCATCTTAATATGTTTGAAGTGAAGGCAGTAAGTAATTTCTGAGTTTCTCCCTAGAGCTGCATAGTTCTTTTCATATGTAATTATTCTCTGAGTGCATTAGATAATGCTATGGTTCCCACAGCTGTATACAGAGCTATAAATCATTAATGAGGCAGTTAACTGAAACAAAACTATAAAGGATTTGCATTACCCTGCAGAACTCAGCCTTAATTGACTCCCAGTTATTTACAATTAATTTTTCCATTTGGAATAATGATTGCAAGCAACTGAGGAATTTTTATTTATTTATTTATTAATTCTAGATGCTGACTATTCATCAGAAGTTTTTACAGCAGGACCCTGTCAGTGGACAGCAATGAGCTGGAGGTAATCTTATTTTCACATGCACATATACACATACCCCTGCCCAGCACAGGCAGAGCTGAGGGGGGGGAGATGCTTTAGTAAATTGAGGACAGGAGTCAGCACTACCTTATTTTTTTCTTTTTATCACACACCTAAGTTTAACAACAATTAATTTCCTTTCTTTACAGCATCCAGCTGAAAGGCAACAACAAATAGAGCTGGCTACAGTTCTGGATAGAATAAACTGGATCCAAACTAGACGAGGGGAGCTTTAGGTTGACTGTTATACAGAAGTTGTTCCCCAGGAGGGTGCTGAGCCACTGTGCCAGGTTGCCCAGAGAGGTGATGGCAGCTCCAGCCCTGGCAGTGTTGCAGGCCAGGCTGGCTGGGGCTGGGAGCAAGCTGCTCTAGTGCCAGCTGTCCCTGCCCATGGCAGGCACAGGGGTTGGACCTAGAGGAGCTTGAAGGTCTCTTCCAACCCTGATAATTCTGTGATTCTGTGAAGCTGGACATGTGAAGAGTCAGTAAATATTTATTTCTATCTTACAAGGCTGTAAGGTAGAACCCAGGGAGCAAATAATGCAAAGGGTTCCAAGTAAAAAGCCATGATGTTATTTAAAAATTACTTTTGTAGAGATATAGTGCAGAAAGTAAATCCTCATTAACTTACCATTCTTTGAGGCTGCTGGCCACACACAACCAGAAGATCTGTTCTCCCTGCCATATAACTGTCAGTGACATTAATGGTCTGTGGCTGTGTCCACCAGAAGGGATGTCACATTCAAGTTCCTAATAAAACTTACATCCAACATAAGCAGAGCCCATTTGCAGCAGCTGATGTTATCTTCATTATCATTCAATCTTCAATTTTCAAAATGCCTAAGCAGACAGATCCCATCAGTGAGAACTCCTGGTCACTTCTCTGCTTCTAAATCACAGCTATAAAATAAGTAAAACCTTATGTATTGGGGTGCCCTATCCTGGAACCATTATCATTGGAAATCAAACCTTCCCTGAGAATGAGCAAATGATACCTTTAATTATTTCCCTTTGCTATCCTCACTGGGTACAACATACATAAAATAAACGTTGGGGTTTGTTTCTTTCTCTCCCCCTCAGACAGATCTGTCATGCTCAGGATGTACAATTGCCTGCTTTATTTTTTCTTGTTTCAAAGCAAATCATTTTATTGTCCTTTGACTTACATTTAAGACTGTCTCCTTCCTTCCATGCACACTGGCTGTGCAGGCTGCTCCAAGCAAGGAACTGAAAGGAAAAGCAGTGCTGTGAACACAGGAATGAGCAATTCCAGGGGAATCAGGAGCCCCAGAGACACACACTGGTATATATGGGAGAGTTTATTTCTGAGGGATGGTAAAGCTAACAGCTGCTTTCTTCTCCTTATCAATAGGTGCCAGTGCAAAGCCACTATAGCTGATCTAGAAAATGTTAGCTCTTTGACAATCCAACACTTGTAACCTTGAAAATCTTGCAATCCTGTGCTGAAGTCATTTTTTTCCCAGGTTATGTTCTGCTGGGTTGTGTTACAATGTGTAATGTAAAGTAACGTGACAAGACTAGACATGGGTCATTCAGTCTGTCAGTAATTCAGAGCCTGGCAAATTGGTCCTCCCTCTTCACCAGTCCATGAACTTCACAGATACTTAACTTATTCATGCTACACTAGCTACCACATTATTTTAGCTGGAAAAGCTACTGTGATGTGTGAAATCTGAGAGACTTTTCTTCTTGAAATTGGGCTGGTACCAGATGAGCAACCAGTATTATTATTTTCATTAAGGTATCACATCATCCTGTCAACACAGAACATTGGCAATTGCACTTCAAATAATTGTGTGCTTGACAAATTGTACAGTGTCATTTAGACTATCTTTTTAGTCTGTTCATGATCCTTCTTATTGGGCTTGATTTCCTGGGGTGGGGAAGGGCCTTTTATTCTTTTTTGTGAACTCAGAGCTCCAGTAACTTTTCATGCACATAGGTGATATTGCTGACATTAATTTTTTTTCCCTGGGTTCAACTGTTTTAATAATTCTACAGCTGAGAATTACAGAATCACAGAATCATTAAGGCTGGAAAAGTTCTCTAAGATCATCAAGTCCCATCATTGACCTAAGACCCTCATGCCACTCAACCATTTCACCAAATGCCACATCTATGTGTTTTTAAGCCCCTCCGGGGATGGTGACTCCAGCAGTGCCCTGGGCAGTGCCCACCACATTCTATAAGCTATTGAACTGATTAACTCCTTTCTTAGGCAGATTCTGAACAGAGTCTGTTACTGTCTGCCTTCAAACCAGCAAAAAAGGAGAAGTCATGGCTTTGGAGTTTTTTGAGGGTTTTCTTTGAAGAAGCCATAACCAATCCCAGTGCCAACAGAACTCTCTGTTTGGTGAAAAATTCTGTTTATTATTTAAAAAACTCCTACCAATCAAAACCACACAATTCACTTAGCAGCTCTGTTATAAACCCAGACTCCTAGCCCTGCAGTGTTCCTTAGCACAACAGCAGACATCTCATTCGCTGGTGACTCCTTGCAGCACCAGGAGCATGCTCTGCTTTTGATTTGCTTTCAGGGCCAGCATCTGTGAATCAAGTCTGAGCATTAAACACAACTGCTTCTCTCTTCCCCTTCTCTCTCCCTCCCCACAAGGCAGTATGAGCTGAACACAGTATGGATTAGAAGCAATAAGAGTTACAGTCAGGGTGTGAGGAATTCATTTTTTTCCTTTGGAATGGAATCTCAGTCTTCAACTACCAGGAAAAAGCCATGAAAGGAATCAGTGGGTTTTCCACTGCTTTGCACATTGTAGAGTCATTTCAACATTGTAATATAGGTGTCAAATGCTAATAAATCAGCTGTCAAATGCTATCAAATACTTACTTTGCACAGGTGTAAATGATCACATAAATTGCAAGGCACTGATCTGACACCAAGGCTCTCTAAGTACCATTTCTGTCTTCACCAGTTTTACAGAACTGCTAAACAAGGTCCAGTAAGGAGTTGATTCTTGGTTATTTAAGTGACTCGATTGTTTTCTTTTTGTCTGTTTTCTTACTTTTCAGGATGTGGTTCCCCTCTCCCACCCAACAGACACTAAGGCAGAGCATGCAACAATTTCTATGGGATTACACAGAAAAAAAAAATCTCATTTTTCATAATGTTAGGAATGATAAAGCATTTCTCCTGCCAAATCATCTCTGTGAGTGCCCCAGCATCATCAACTGATGGCAGTACAGCTCTGGGAATAAACAGACTTTCAGCTAATGGCAGGAATCCTCAGGGGAAACATGAAACAGGTATTTCTTCCTGATACAGAATGGAACATATGATTAAAGTTAAATGCCAAATCCTACTGGCAATAGAGTGAATTAAAGTTTATTTTTCATTCCTGTTAATTCTTTCTTCTCTTTTTAGCTAATTCATCTTGTTTCATGTAATGCCAATGGTTTTTCCTTTCTATTTGGCCACTTTGGTGGAAGGGTGGGACAATGCATTTTAGGCATGTGGCCTTTTGGTAAGCAGATTAAAGCTTCAGGCAAAGCCCAGACCCTACAATGAGAACTATGCAGGCATTCCATGCCTTTATTCAGCCCTTCAAAGCTAGAAGTCAGCCTACTGTGACCCCCAACCACTTCTTTGCCTCTCCAGCAGGACAGCTGCTGGCACAGTCCGAAAGGCATCTGCACCCTGGTGCTGTGTGTGATGATACTCAACTGCCTAAAGCATAGTGATTACACAGGCTGCATGGAGACTGCCAAAGCACTCTTAATAACCTTAATAGATGATGCATTTTATTGCAATGTGTATTATGAAAAAACTCTGATACAAACTTTAGTATGATGGAACCATGCCTTTACCTAATAGTTCAAAATGAGTAAGTTTCTATCCATTGTCTTATTTCAGACTTTCTTGTGAAAAATAAATACATGTCACTGTTGGCTGACTGAAGCATGCAATGATTGGAGCTGGACCAGTGTGAAACTGCCACTTCTCTGCTTCTTTTCTCCTTCACCATCTGAGTGGCCAAAATTTATTCCAGAATACTAGGCACTTGCTCTGTTAACCAGGAGCAGCCCCTTATCTCTATCTATCTCTGTCATCTCTCCCTCTATTTCTGTCTCTATCTCTGTCTCTATCTTTACCATTTCTGTATTAATGGCCTAACCTGTCTGAGATGGTTGTGTCTAAAGACAATGACCTTAAACACAGAAGCTCTCCCAGATGTACTGACACAGATCTGGAGTGCTCTGAGAGCTAAGAGCTGCAGCTAGTCAGGCACATACACTGGCCACAGAACACAACTTGGGAGGCCAGGGCAGTGCTCAGAGCTGTGAGAGAGCATGAAGGTCAGCAATTATATTTTAGGGGCAGCAAAATCTTCTCCTTTTTCCACAACTAACCCCTCTGGTAGCCAGCCAAAGCCAAGAACTGCTATCTAGTGGAAGGGATCTGTTCCTCTGTGAATACATATTTCAGTGTCATTTTGGAAAAAGCCGAGCATGCGTTTTCAAACATGCAAAGCCAAATGTCTTTTAAAAGTTTAAATCTTACAAAAGACCCAATTTGTTAAGTATCAGTATCAGTAAGAGCATGTTAATAGATGGTGCTCTATTTACTTCCATAATTTTGCTTTATGCCAATACTAAAAGCTTGACATACAGTCAAGGTATAGTAAAAGCTCACTGTAGTTCTAACTGGAACTCAAAATAATGGGAGTCCTTCTTCATTTTAAAAATGACCTCCAAAAATACTCCCCCCCCCCTCAGATTACCACACTCCAACACTCAGGCAAAGGATTCTCTATTAAGGTGCCAGTGTCCACTGGCCAGCAGCAGCAGAAATGGATGATGGCCTAATGAAAAGGGAGCAAACTGCAGCATTTGTGCTGTGCTGACACTGATTTGGTTCATTTCAATCGATTTCTTTTCTGTACAAATATAAAACTGCAGTAATTCCTAATTCAACTATAAATTCATCATTTAAAAAATGCTTGGTTTTTCTCCCCTTCCATCCCAGCTTCAGCCCATCAAAGCTGCCTCTATTTGCAGTCAAAATGGTTATTAATAGTGATTTTACAAGTGCCTAAACATATGTAATATGTACAACACATGACCTGGCTTTAAAAATTCCTTTCCCTCTCCCCCCCACCAGCCCAGCAAGGCTCAGCAGTGCAGGCAAGATGCTGTGGGGCCAGAGCAGGAAAGAGCAGCAGGAGAGCAGGAAGCTTGTGCATCAGCAATGCTACCAAAGGTAACTGAGCCTCAGGCCAGGGCTGGGTGGGAAGGCTCTCAATTCCCACACTTGTAGTCCAGGGCTAAGGCTGTGCACACACACAGAGACAGACACACACACACACACACAGGGGCAGCTGTGGAAATCAGCTGGGAAATTCCTAACGGTTGGGGTTAGCCCACATTTTGTCATGTCACCAAAATGATTCTGCAAAGACATACATTAATGGGCCACTTGTAGCTAGCAGTTCTTTAAGCCAGCCTTCAGCTTCTAATGCACAGTCAGGCATTGCTAGAGGGGAGGCTTCTCCCTGGGCATTCCTGTAGTCCCAGAGCTCAAATTGGGGTTGGTCACTAGTGATTCTATTGAGTTTCTGATGATAGCAGTTCTGCATTACACAGGATTCACAGAACTGCTGAGACACATTGGCCATTAGCTTGCCTGCATTTAGCCAAGATCACCTTGTGGCCAGCTAACAAACACCAATTGTATTAGCAGAATGCCACTGCTGAGGGAATTTACAGACAAGGAGATGCTTTGGAGGAAACTGGAGTTGTCACAGAGGCAGATGGGTTGCAGGTGCTGCACCCCAAACCTCAGCAGTGCCCCCATCCCCAGCTGAGCTGCCCTGCTCCTCTCAGGCTTTTTACTCCAAAAAAACCCACACTAAAACGCACTACCCCAAACCCCACCCTCTCAAGGACATGATGCTCCTCTGGCTCCCAGTGCTGTAGCCAGCTGAGGCCCCTGAGCTCACTGCCCCAACTGAAGAAGAGCATAGGGAAAGCCAAATTGCTTGTTACTCTGCTCTGCCCCTGGGCTGGAGGATCTGAGGTCTCCAACACTCTCCTACTGCTTAAAAGACATCTTAAAGAAGGAAGGTGATGACTGCAGCTGAATGTGAAATTGTGTCCAGGACACACTAGTAAAGCTCACCACAGCCAGTGTCTGCTGGGCTGTGCCACACTGCCCTGTGCTGGCCATGGAACCACAGAGCACAGGGAAAGGTACTTTTCTGCTCTTTATAGCTTAGTTCTTTCAGATATGAAAGACAACTAATTCTTCCTTTTGTCTTTGCTGAGTAAACAATTCCATCTCCTTCACCTCTGAATGACAAGATCACCAGAGACTTAGAAATAGGACATGAAAGCAACTTCTTTTTCTTGCCTTTTGTGCTCAGTTGCAGTGCCTGGAACCAGCCAAAGTCTACACTGAGGCTTTTTACACTGCACAGAGGAAAAAACCTCACATGCAGTGTCAGACCTAATCCCTGAACATCTGTGTGTGGGGTGGCAAAGGCCATACCCAGAGCTGCAGGTGTGACCCTGCCCCAGGCTGACTCCCAGGTGGGAAACAGCTCTTGGCTGTACAACCTCTATCCCTCGTGTCTTTTTCCATCAGCTGGAAACAACCACACAAAAGGTTCTGGGTCAGTGTAACTCAGAGCCAGCTCCCTGGGCAGGAGGGTGGCATCTGGAGTATTACTGAGAAGATAGGAAATAAAATGCAATTAAGAACAAAAAATCTGCACTTTTAGATGAATAAGTGGCAATTGGCCAAACCTGTTGCTTGTTCCAGCTTTAACATGTCTCTCCAACAGGAAGTGTTAGTGACAAGTGTGCTCCTTAGGTTGAGCTGACATCAGAACCTCAGTGCCATGGTTTGTCACCATTTAACAGGAGTTACCTAGCAAGGACTTTACAGATCCTCTCTCTGAAGTTTATCAGTTTCTAAACCTCCATTGCCAGTACTTTGACATTTAAAACTGTTCTGGGAAGGGCAAATTAGAAATCAATGACTGCTCAGAGACTCAGTATCAATGCAGCCTTAAGAAATGCAGATGAGCCTTTGAGGAAAAAAAATGCTAAAATAGCCTTTATGGAGCCTAAAGAAAAATGCAAAACTGCTACAACTGCAGAGACTGCCCCAGTCAGTTAGTTCAAGTCTTTCTGAATGCCTGATAGTGGGTAACTGACCAAAGAGCTCTCTTCAAACTCTGCACCAGCCAGGAGTCAGTCACTGCTGTGTCCCAAGGACTGTTTCCTTTTTAAAAGCAAGATTTAGAAATAAGGCCCAATCCTCATTTCAGAGAATCCCAATGGAATAGCAACTAAAATTAATAAATAGTAAATGATAGAGTTTAAGTTCAGGTGCTAGAGCATTTTACTGACACAAGTGTGGGAGGACTCACCATTCCTAATGTTCCTATTTCTTTGTATCACTCCATTTCTCATTGATTGATCAGTGGTAATGTGGTTAATGCAGTTATTACAGCACTTGCTATTAAAATAATGTGGAATAAACCAGGGTTGTACCTTGGAAGACTACTCTGATAATGAGATAAATCACCTGTAAACCAGAGGCCAACAGCTTGTCTGGAACTGACACGTGGCTAAGCTGAAAGACTTCTTTTAGGAGTGCAAAATCAGATTATTCTGTTCTGCTGCATTACATAGCACAGCTTGAGGCTATACTTTGAAAGTTTGCAAAAGTCTATGAACCAGGAAAAAAAAATCTTGTGATAAAAATACATTTTGAGCACTGTAGCTATAGATACAAAGAGTAGTAGTACACATTGTCATTCAAAATACATTGCCCACAGATCTATTTAAAGGGTTTTCTTTGTTTTTAAGTGACAGTGATTTAATTCAGGGTATGTGTGTGTAAACATAAGGATGTCTTTATAACCATGAGTTTCAAGTCAGCATTGTGCCTTTGATTCATGAATGGAAGTAGAGAGTGAACAGGTGATTACCAAATTCCACCTGACTCAAACCAGCTTCCAGGCTCCTAGTCTGTCACTTGCAAACTTGAGAATTTGGAACATAGAATAATTAGGAAAATGTTTAATACCAACCCACCCTCTTTATTAAGTCATTTCTTCAAGTATTTTGCATAGTGCAAAGTATAGTTTTGCAGCTGTACAGTAACTATGGGAATTCACAATCCAAAAAAAAAAAAAATCTTAAAAGATTTCCAAAGTCAAACAAAAAAATTTTTAATACTGTATTTTTAGCAAGAACATTTTTAACAAAGAATGTGTACTTTAACTTAATATGGTACAACAGAGAAACCATACTTAAAAGTTTCCATTATCTAACACTCTACTGCATATTCATTTTTGTTTTTCATCTTAAAAGACCAAAAGCCAAGCTGAACTGAGCATAAAAAAAAGCATCAATTATAATCCTCATATGACGTCAGCTGTCAGGGTTTAGCTCACACTTCTGAGTTGGTCATCATCTAAGGAAAGGACAATTTTTTACATCATTCTTTTAAAAAATGTACACACATTTCTTCTTTAAAACGTAATCTCTCTCGAGTATCTGCTTCAGTAAACAAAGCTTAATTTATAAACACAATTGAAACAGCTCCATCTTGGACAGTTTCAGTGATAACCTGGACTTGTAGGATGTACAGCCAGTGAGGGCCTTTGTGGCTTAAAATCATTGTGCCATTGCTATACAGTAATAGCTACCTCCTTAGAAAACAAAACAAAACAAAAAGGTCTTCTTGTTCTGGGGGAGGGGGAGAAGGGGAATAATTCCTGTATGTGCTTAAAAATACTAAAACTCCTTTCTATCTCCGGGGACCTAAAAATGATCTGTTGCAACAGGCTTGGTTTGGTTTGGTATGGGAAGCTTCTCCAAAGTCTCCATAGGTCTTCATACGGCAGTTTCCGATGCAGCAACAGTGAATTGCTTGAAATTGTCCTTCAAGTTTCATGCTACAAATCCTGTTCTTCACACAGTACTGAAGGCATCAAAGGTTGGAAGGGACATTTGTCATGAACTATATAGTCTTCAAATAGTGGTCATTTTACATTTTTCAACAGCAGGTGTTTCCTTCAGTACATCATGGTAGGTTTGATGTATGTTCTGTTTTCTGGAGGAGAAAACAAAAACAAGGAAAAAAGTCAACTACACAGTTTTATAATTAACTGACCCTTAGGTTGATTTCCTTATTTGTAGATTTTTTTTTTCCCTCAAGCCAAATTATCAGACCTACAAGTGCTATAAACTATCCATCACCTGAGTATGTTTCACCTGGGAAAGAGAGGCACTGGATGACAAAGCCCTCAGGAGGTGAAGGTTATGCAGAGCACTGAGCTGGTCTCAGTGCACTGACCACCTCCCAATCCAGTGGCACAGCTGGGGGCACTCAGCTGGGCTTAAAACCCACCAGACTTGTCTCTAACAGTGCTTGCCAGCCAGCATCTGCCAAGGAGATGCCATAAATACTTTGATTGGCATTTGCTTTTTAATTGAACACTCATTTTCCTTCTTTTTTTCCCTCAAGGCAGCCTGTGTTCTATTACATGTCTCCATAGGACAGACCCAGTAACATGGCAGCAGCTTTACAACATGCCAGTATTACATGCACAAAGCCTTCTAGGAACAGAGTGTTAAACCAAAATTGCATTGCATAAAAACTGTAATAGAAGTAAATCAGTAGCTACCCTTGGAAAACTTCCATTCAGAAGCCATCACATTTCCTTTAAAATGATTCTTCCTTACTGAGGGAAACAAGTAGAAAGCCACTTCTTTCCTTCATAAAAATCCTCCTAGTTACAGTACCTATCAACTGTGATTTTTCACATTAAGCAACTTTAAGTCCAGAAAAAAAAAGAATTAAAATGCCCAGAGAAAGCAAAGCTAACAGGAATCCATATTCTTGTTCATTATAGAATGAGTGATGAATCCACCCAGCTAAACCCACACGTACTGATCTGGAGGATGATAGCAAAATGATAATATTGAGAAGCATTTTGTATAATGTTGACATCTCTCCCATTACTGTTTTACATATGCCAATACTGAACACTCATAAGGCAAGAACAAGTATTGACCTGCTAACTGACACTGATCCTTGGAGCAATCTCAGAGTTTGCCACATTTCAATTTCAAAATGCATTTCAGCTATAATATGAGTGATTTATCATTTAGCAGTAGCTGTCAAAGTAACCTCCTAGATAAAACAAAAACATCTGGAACCATAAACAGAGGAGAGCAGTAGCTGAATTTTAATCCAAATCCGACATGTTCACTTCATTAGGAACAGGAAACAGCTAATTAGTAATTGAATGTTTCATGGTTTTAAGGAGGCTCAGACTCTCCAAACAGAGATGATTTAATATGTATTTTGCATGTAAACAAGAATAAAGACTGGAAGAGCCAGGACTATAACATCTCTGGAGAGCATGGGAACCTCCAAAGAAGTGACTAAAATTAGTTCCAGGCCTTTGGCTGATGAAAGTTATTGTCTTAAACTTAGCAGGGCAAATATTAAAGTCTGGGGAAGGGGTAAACAGAAAGGCAAATACTGAACATTATGAGTTTTGTCTGGGTGTTTTGGTTTGGTTGGTTTTTTTTTCCCTTTTTCTCCTGATTGTAGGAAGTTGCACATGACTTCTTCCCATTGCAGGCTGCAGGGATCTAGCCTATACTAAAGTGCTACTGAGGGGAGGCATTACTGCTCTCTTACAGCTCCCTGACAGGAGGATGGAGTGAGGCAGGGGTTGGTCTCTTCTGCCAGGTACCAAGTGATAGGACATGAGAAAATGCCTTCAAATTGCATCAGGGCAGGGTCAGGTTGGATATAAGGAATAATGTCTTCCCTCAGAGAAGTTCTGCTCTTGGAGGGCCTCACCTCAGGGTACAGAGGGACCTTTCTGATGAACCACCAGCACCACATGGGATTCACAGCTGTGCCTCAGGCCATGGATACTGATGGAATCAGCAGAAATTAGGTATGTGACTTGCTATTGAAATGGCTGCTGGGAGCCAGCAGCATCTTCTGGTAGATGTTTGATGCACAACAGACAAAGGCAGCAGGACAGAGATCACAGACATGTGCAAGTTTAGGGGGCTGCACTTGGCCACACAGACTCTGTCTGCAGGCAGGAGGGGAGGAATCCAGACAGGCATTCAAGGGAAGAGTTAGTTATCAAAAATGGGACCAGTAAGGATCACTAGTCTTCATTTTGTTTTTTAAATCGTGATACTTCTAGTGTATTTTAAAAAGTATTTTTCAAACTAAGGTAAGAGGCAGTCACTGAGGGCACTGTAGGCTGATGGAGTGACTCTGGGAACTTGGAAATGCATTTCAGTTTCTCCTTCCTATTCCCTTTAGTTCTCAAGGGAAGTTCAGTGGAGGTATCTGGAATACCTGTAAGGGAGAAAGCAAGTGCCAAGGCTCAAGCACAGTGCAGCCACCCAAGAGATACTATTGATCAGTAAACAGAAAGTGCATAGTTAAATATTTCCTTTTTTATAGAGATCTCAATTATTCTCCAGAAATTAAAACACTTTTTTGTTGCTGTGCAATAAACTCAGCTCTACTCACAACATCACACAGCAACCACCTATGAGGAATTAAAGTGTTCAGAGCATCTGTGCTACCACTTAGACCTGAAAGACAATGTGATGTTGTCAAATTCATCTTTCTGAAGAATATTCAGCAGCCCCTCAGTGTAGCTGACTGCAAGCTACAGACCATTTTACAGCATTTTACTGTATTATATAGCAAAGATTTGAATAAATCTGTGTGCCATAAATGTATTCTTTTATTAGGTTTATCCCTTAATCAAATATTCATTTATGTGGGCTTCATTCTATTAAAAAATGAAATTATACAAAGGTGAGCAAAAGCCTAGATTTACAGGAGTTTAAAGCCTAATCTCATTCTCTAGGGGTAATACTGACAATATAAAAACTGTATAAATGATATTCCCTAACACTAAAATATGCTTATGAGCCCCCTGTGCATGTTATACTGCTTTACAGCCTACACTGAAATGCATGACTGGCTTAATAAGCAAGACATTTAGAAAGGATTTTTTTTCTCCTTCAGAATGTATAAGACAAGTAAAGATCTCACAGCTTCTCTGAGCCAGAGCCTACCTTAATAATGGTAATGTTCCCTCAGGATGGTGTTTGTCTTCCCTGGGTTGTTAGTCCAGGGTACACATTCATCTCTTGCACTCTCTTTTAGCAACAACATCATCTGTCTTTTTTACAAGGTTTTAATGTGTGTATAAAGGACAAATCCAAAAGCAATAATTATCATCTGCATATTTATTCACATTTTTGGGGTTTTTTTTTTTGGTCTTTCAGCCTACTCAACATGTCTGAAATTTCTGAGTCCTTTGTGAGGCTTTCTTTGTAGTATCTTTAAGTCAGTAATTTAGCTGTAATCCCATAAAAGTACTTTAACCCAAAACTTGCATGTGCACCCTCACAACTTGCACAAAGCTCTGTGCTAAATCCAGCCCAAGAAGGGGAGCAATATGAGCTAGCTCATGTAAAGAACCCAACACAGCTACAGGTAACCTCAGCACACTGTAAACTGGAGGAGAAAGTCATTGGAGGAAGGAAATTAGGGATCTGCTACATTATGAGAAAACAAGGATACATTTCTTGTATCAGTAACTGTAAATTACTTCTGCAGTTTAAAGAGTAAACCCCAGCACTACACCTTGCAGAGGTTATGGGGAGCAGAGATGAAACACTAAACTGAAAATCTCACTTTGACAATTCAGGTGGAAGAGCAGATAAAATAAAGGTTAGGGAGAACAGAGATGTGACTGTTTCTGCAGACATGGACAATAAATGCTGCTACTGACAGCAGCAGCACTACTACAGTTTGGTTTGTTTTCCTCCAGTCCCTCCCTCTTTCCTATTACCTCTCCTCCCCCTTGCCAATGGGCACTCTGATCTCACATCTGGCTGATGCTGAACCTCCCTGGGGGGGCATGCCCAGAGCTCTCCTCTCCACAGCAGGCAGGACCAGGACAACCCAGCCTTTAGTGCTGCACATGGGCAGAGATGCTGCTGCAGCTTTTGGGGTTCCTTCCCCACTTTGTGCTTTGGACTACTGAATCAGCTCTCTCAAGTATTTTCACTTCTATGTTAACAGACTTAAAATCTTGTACAGAAAATAATATTTCTAACAGTAGACAAGGATGGGAATATGTTCAATGAATACAAATTGGGTCCAGTTCTAGGCTCCTCAGGTTCAAGAGAGACAAGGAACTACTAGGGAGAGTCCAGCAGAGGCTAGGAAGATGCTGAGGGCACTGGAGCATGTGTGGCAGGAGGAAAGGCTGAGAGCCCTGGGGCTGCTGAGCCTGGAGCAGAGCAGAGCCAGAGGGGAGCTGCTCCATGCTGAGCAAGAGCTCAAGGGTGCAGGGGGCAAGAGGCTGGGGCCACACTCTGCTCAGTGGTGCCCAGGGCCAGGCCAAGGGGCAATGGGCACAAACTGGAACCCAGCAGGTTCCTGTGTGCCAGAAGTGGCACAGGAAGTTTTAAAGCCCTACATTTGTACCATGACCAGGTGCCCATGCAGTCAGTAACCTCATGGTTAGTCACTGCAGAAGACCCTTCTCTTGGCAGGCAATGAGGTAGCTTCAGCAGCACAGGGCTGGTGCGTGCACAGATATGACAGTCTGGTAACTGCTGGGAAGAACCTGCTCACAATAAAACACCAAATCTCTGTTCAGCTTGGCAGAGTTTCTAATCATAGAGTTCTGGTCTTTTCCTATGTAAAACTGTAAGTACTTGAATACTATTTTCAGTGACAGCCAGACCAAGACAACAGCACTGTAACCTTCAAGATGCTGTATTTGTCTCTTACAGTTCTAGAGTACTCTGAAATTCCACACCATGGCTGCCTTCAGCAGTCTGCAGCATTTGGAGGTATAACTTGATACAGTAAATAAGTTGTTAAACCCCTTAAGAACACTACCCCTCTTTTTTCTGTTCCCTTTGAACCTTTTTTAACCAGAGGCTGGATGTGAGAACTAACTGGTTATATCAGAGTACTGAAAAAATACAGCCCAGTATTCTGAATAATAAAACCCCAAATATATTCCAAACTTCAACAGCTCTTCATCTCTGGCAAACAGATAAAAATAAGTAAGTTATTTGTGGTTAGTGAGAGGTTTTGTGCTAAGTCTCTCCCAGGTTATTTCCCAAACAAAAGCAGCAGTAACAGCCCTGGGTCACCTTCCTGGTGAAGGGACAGTGACCCATGTTTCCTTTGAACCACGTTCTCACCTCAGGAAAGTCCATCTGCCTCTGCTGCTGCCTCCTTGAAAGTTAGATTTTATTTTTTGTAAATTGTTATCATCAAGTATTATGGTAACATCTATTTTTTACCATTTTAAGATAACATTGCTCTGCTGATTGTTCCAATATCCCCTAACAATGAAATATAGTAATACAAAAGTTAACTAAGGTATAAACATGCAAAAGGAGAAGTCTCCCTGCGATCATAAAATGATGTTATTTTCTGTTCAGCAGTTCATGTTACTGCTGTTCATGCTAATTAATTAAAGGAGCTGTTGCTGTAATGTGCAAACAGGGAATCTGAGAAACTGAGAGGGCTTTTAGGTCTCGGAGTGAAGTTAAGTCAATCTGGGCGCGGGCAATCAAATGTAATGAAATCACTTGTCAGTGCTAAGCTTGCAAAAACTGTGAAGTTTGACTAGGGAGTAAAAGGATTATAATTAGATTTCCAATAGGATAATAACTAAATGGCAGAAAGCAGTAAAGAGAAAATATTACTTTGTTAGCTAATGGTGCTGCTGTTCGGTTTTAGTTTTTATCAGCACACTTGTAGTTGTGCTAATTTAATTTGCTTTTATCAGCAAAAATGCACTACTGGAATGGTACTTGAATGTCATTTGCCAATCTGAAGGTGCACTTAATGCCACCCACTATGTTTATTTTATGTGAAACAGAGATGGGTTGATAAAATGGCTGAGGCACTCTCTTGCTGGCCCACAAAGGAGTGGTGGGAGCAAGGACAGAAGGTATCTGTGTGCATGTCCCACCATCTCCTGCAGCACTCCCTCAGCTAGGCAGGAGGCTTCATGGCTACACCAACTATTTCTTCCCTATTTTTCAGTTAAAAAGCCACAGTCAAATCAAGCTATGCTGGGTCAGGTTTACAGAGGACAGAGGTATAAGCCTGTAAAGTTCAGAAAAGTTGTCTCATCTGCATAGAATTTCTGTTCAATTAATATACAAAGCATAGAGAAAATGAGTCAACTGAACGGAAAAGATTTATAATGCAGATCAGAATCTCAGTGTATGAACAGCTTGTGTTAATAAAATCATTTTAAGAAATGAGCATAAAATATGATACGACTTAATCACTGTGAAAGGTGCCTGTGCAGTACTTCTGTAATTTTCCTTTAAAACGACTTAAGAAGATACTGGCAGTGAAACTAATTGAATTTCAAAGGAAAGGCACTGTGTGAATGATAGATTTCTGTCCAGCAGAGCTATTGACAACAGAAAAAGAAAGGTCTACAGTGATGCTAAAGCTTTTTTCTGTGCAATAGAGAGAGATTTTGGGAGCTTGGAAACAGCTTTGTATTAGGGATGTGCGTTTTGACCCTTCCTCCTCCCGGGGTGCAAAAAACAAAGGCAGTAAATGAAGGGGGCAAAGGAGGGAGTGTGCTCCAATTGTTGAAGGCAGCAGGGCAAGAGTAGTTGTCACGTACAAAAATCATAATCAAAGGAAAAGAGAGTAAAAAGGCATTACAGTATCAGCATAAATCAAAATGAAAGAGACACTGCTACTGGACAGAAACACTTTGAAATCTAAACAAGTCTATAGGGAGCTCTTCAGAAACCTTTTTATCAGCTGAGAGTGCTTAGTGAAAAACTGGCTAAACTCATCACACATTTCCATATGAACAGGATTACCACACCAAAACCATCACAGAAGTCATTCACTTCTGTGGTGAAGACAAGAGATGCTTTGCCATGGAGAAGCACAGGAGAGGTTTACAACTCCCACTGCACAAGTCATGTTCTGGTTTCAGAGTACCAAGCTCAGAGGTACTGAACATCCAGTTCTCCCTTTGCTCAGGCTTTTATCCTAAATAAACCTTCATGATCCAGAGCCTGTTAAAACTAAAGAATGATGTAGTTTGGATCTGATTGAAAAACCCAAAAAACTAAAAACAATAAAAAAACCCCCATCCTTAGGTAAAAACTATAAAATCACAAGGTTTTCTTGTGTATCAAGACACCACAGGAAATGTAACAAAGTTCTCCTAATTCCTTCTAGCAAGTGAATGGTTATCTAGAATAATTTCTGATGGGAAAACACAGTGGAGCCAAACTGTAACTTTTCTTCTTCAACTGAAAACTGAAATTAACTTCCATTTTTGACTATATTCTGTCCAGATGCACCTTTGACTTTCAGAAACTTTTTGGAAGAGCACTGAGCACTCATCTCAGCAGGTACCATAAATAGGTCAGGAATATTTTGCTTGTCAAATTTAAATACATGTGTCCCAAGTGCTCATCCAATATTTTGACCACCTCTGGCAGTAACTATTTCCCAACTGCAGTATTTAGAGCACAATTCCAGTCATTTGTGTACATATCTAAACACACATGTGTATACATGAGCATGCCAAGGAAGCTGTGATTCTCCTTTGTAATACAGAACATATGAACATAAAAACACAAAAGGAGACAGCAGTAAAAACATTTGAAAGCTTTCCTGTATGGATGACAGATGGACAAGAGGTGCATAGCAGAGGTATGCAAAGTCCTGCCTTGAAGAGTTGAGAAATGCTCCAATTGCTGTTGGTGTGTGTAGCTGTCCTGCAGTCAGCCAGGGACTGGCTCCAGTGACTCCAGCACACAGCCTTTGTTGCACATTACCCTAACAGGATTCAGTAGAAAGGGTGGAAGGGCTCTAAGGAGCAGAAGCTCTATGGAAACAGGCAGCTGTCTCCAGGCTGCTGGAGCAGCCAGGGCAGAACTGAATACAGCACAGGATTGAAGGGAGAAAAAGGCTGGTTTTAGAGAAAATTTGACACCACAACACTAGACCTTCTCAAAGTCAGAGAATGTCTGTGTTCAAATTGCTCAGAGCAAATTTGATCAGAGTTGACTACTTCTGCATGTCTCATGGAAAGAACCCTTCCATATCTCTGGTCTCAGCTCCCCCAGATGATGATCACACAACTCCCTTACTTCCCAGGCATTGAGTCAGAATGGGTTTATTATTCCCTGGGAAGCACTCAGACAACACATGAATGTTCTGTATTTACAGTCACTGAACAGTGAGGAAAATGGAGCACTACATAATTGCCCTCAACATGAACATGACTTTCCTCTCCCACCTACAGTTTAGGTACTTTTTGAAAACACCTAATATTGTGCTAGATAGGGAAGGATCAGAGGGAAAATATTTTAAAAAGACAAATCATACATCAAATCACTTTTGAATTAAGCACATGTATCTGATAGCTAAAGAGGAGTTTCCCACACCTCCATTTAAACAAACTTAATTTCTGGTCTTGTCAAGTGCTGATGTTTCAAATGCATTGAACAGGAAAACTAAACGAAGTCAAGCAATTTCCATTTATCTTTAAGCAGGAAGACAGAGACAAAAACTATTCTGCATTTCCTTTAATTTTCACTATGGCTCTTGCTGAGCAGGTAGGGGATGAGATGTGCTACATACTGCACCTTGCATTGCTGCACTGTCATGTTGGGTTCCGTTGTGTTCTATTTCCATTTCTGGGATTCCAGCATCTGAAAGATGTGACACTGAAGATTAGTGCATTCCCCTTTGTCCTTCTCTCATGCATCTTTAGAAAAATATTTCATAGAATCATAGAACAGTTACAGCTGGAAGAGACCTTGAAGATCATGAGCCCAGCCTTTGTCCCAGCCCTTTAGAGCAAGCTAGGGTGATCTCCAAGTGACAAGGTCTTGCATAAAACATTTGGTCTTCATACAATTTTCAGGAGTAAATTGTTTCCAAAATGTGCAAACATCACTCATCTCACAGTGAAGTATTTTTTATGTGCTTCACATTTGTCTGATGATCAGATAATAACCAACACATGAGATTAACAGAGCTGTAAAATTCTCTTGGAGAACAAGGCTCTCTGAGAACATGAAAAGTCAAAGTTGAAGTGAAACTGTGGTAATATTCAATGCCACTGACTCTCCTAGCCCCAGACCTGCAAAGTACTGAACCAAAGAACACAGCCAATGCCAGCCCTCATGTGTGTGTGTGCTTCAGCTGGTACAAGTGCTGCTTACAGCACTGTAAGGATTGAAAAGACTCAGCTCAGGATGCTGTAAGCATGCCTGAGCACCCACAACAAAATTACATATGTGATGTTTTGTGAAACATTTCTAGTTTCCTGAGCATTCCAAAATGGACCAGGCTCCTTTTTCCAAGTTGAGAAAGTCTCATAGTGATAATGCACTTTTGAACTATTTAATTTCCTACTGATAATACTTCTGTCTGCACAGTCCTTCAGGGTGGGGGCAGGGGCTCCAACACCCCAGGGTGTTAATGGTAACAGATGCCATTATCCACCTTGTGCCAACAAGGATTAGCATGAAGGGTATGTGATTTGAATCCATGGCACCTCAAATCCTGGAGAAACATCTGCTTCCTTTACAATACAGCACTTAGAAATTACAGCAAGAAAAACCCCACACCTGAGAAGGAGCTGTGGATCTAGGTTTTAAGTTTCCCTGTGTATATTCCTGCTCTGGAGCTTCTCAAACAGCAAACAAGTGCACTGTTGCTTTCTCAGGGCACTTGAGATGCAGTCAGGACATTTACTACAGCCTAACTGAGCTCTACATCAAAGCAGGGCAACCCACTGAAGTGCAGTCCATACACAGAAGAGTATCAGGAATATCTTAGTAATGTATTTGTAAATGAAATATGTGATGTATGCACATATAGCCCTATAAATATATATGATCAAATAAGTATTTTCATGTACACAATTTTTTCTTGTAAAATCACCAGTGACTGCTATGATACAGGGCTTCCCTTACTCAGATTCCTGTTTTGAAGGCAAGTTCAGGGCACTGCTCTATTCATCTAAAAAGGTTCTTTCTCTTCAAACCTTTCTGAGTACATGCTGTATATATGTAAAATAACAAAGTCATCTGTAACTAATAACAGCATCTGTTAAATGAGACAGACCCTCAGAGTTAAATTAAAAATATTCAGAATAGCCCTTCACATTTTGTTGTCATAAAACTGTACCTGCAATTAAATTGTGGATTAAGATGCTAATGAGCTACCTGATTTGCATGTGCAATCAGATTAGCATGTAAATATCAGTGTCTCGCAGGCACTAACATATCTATGACTACCTGAGCCTGCCTGCAAATCAAGCCCTTAGCAGGCAGGCCCACAAGAGCAGATGCAAAGCTCTGTTAATGACATTGTGGTGTTGTTCCCCTTTCATTGGTGGCTTCCAGAACTGCTGAGCACTCCTGACTCTGGGTGAGTGCAGGTGCTTACCAGCAATGGCACAACCTGCCTTAGTGACTTTACAGAAAACCAGGATTTCAGGTTTTTTCTGACATTCATCTCAAGGTGCATGCTGTGTCTGTGGGATCCAGTCTGGGCATTTTTCTGACCCAGGGAAGGTGGTGGAAAAGGCTTCTGCAGGCTCTGTCCACCCACTCTCCCTTGGGTCATTGTCCCTTATCACAGTGGAACTGCAAGCTGTATATCCATGCCTGAATCTGTCAGTACATCAGCAGAGCCAGCCACTACCTGGTTACAGTGATATGCTGGACTATAAAACCCAGCAGATGAGAATGCCTCTGAAAGATGTTGCTCTCCTACTTAAAGAGTTTATGTCTCTTGGGTGCTACAGATAAATCACAATCGCAGTCCACTGCAGAGTGCTGCGATGGCAGTTCATGCAGACAGGCCTGCCCTGACTCTAGAGAACAGGCTGGCTAGCCCTCACAACTGAGAGCTCCAGGCAAGCTAAACTGGTATTTTTCCTCAGGAGTACAGGCAGTTTTTGCAGTCTGTTGATGTTACTGTGGCTCAGTTGCTAGCAGAGCCCAAAGCAGGCAGCACAAAAGTTAGTGTAAAGACTACACGACACTGGAAGTCAGCAGAGGCTGAATGGCTCTGATTCCTGAGCCTCTGCAGAGACTTCACAGCAGGGACACACACGCTAAATCTTACCTACAGAACCTGAAATGAATTAAAACTCAACTAGGTTCTGCCTTACAAGATTCAAACTAAAGCTCTAAACTTTGGCCAGAACCACATTAAGCAGGAGAGGCAAATCCTTCCACTACCCACAACACAATCACCTTGCTTAGGAGATTTGCTTTCGTTTCACAAGAATATCTGGGAAGTATTCAAAACTTAGTCAGCTCTGAAAGCTGATACATATTTAACAAACTTAATAGGTCCTGAGGTTGAGTAAACTTCAGCCAAACAGCTTTTCAAATGAAGCTCAGCAGTTCTAAAAATGAATCTGCTGGGAGAGAAGAGTTCAGGGAACCTTATAGGAACCAAATTTCACATTGTCTTAGCTGGCACTGGAACAGATTTCTCTGGTAATATATTCAGCATTTCTTGTCATGTCTGTGTAAACTGCTCTGTCTGTTTCTCTACTTGCAGATTTCTTTCTTTTTTTTTTTTTTTTAAATTCATGACCCCAGAGCACATGGCCTGAAATAGATTTTTAATTATTTCAGGAAAAGATTGTGGTTTTTTTTTTATTCTGGAATTTGCTTTGTGCATCATCTTATGGTTTTTAACTCAATTAAACATCATTTTAAGCTAACTGTGCAAGGCCAACTAAGGCATTACCATTTAACATCCTGAGACCGTCACCTGATGTGGCCTGTTTAAGGGCCTGTTCCACTTGTTCTCTTCTCTTGGACTCAAATTCCAGAGCTTCCTGCAATTTTCTCTTTGCCTTTTTCTCTTTCTTCAAGCGTTTCTGGATTGTTGCTGCAATGTAAATGTAAGAATGGCTGTTAAAGCACAATTAATAGATAATGCAGACAGCAAGTGAGTGTATGCCCAGTGTGCAAGGGCCCAGTTCTAGCTTCAGGAGAAAAACAATCTGACACGAATCTGATGCAAAACCCAAAAACCCAGGGAAGGAAGGAACTTTACTGCCTGAGTCAAGTTTGCTAGTGTGTACACTATGGCAAATATTGCTCACAAGTATTGTTACAATGAAAGCTGAATTTATACAAGAAGTATTGTGCAATTCCTTTTATTTACTTGCTTCTCCTGGATATTAGATATCTGTGAATTCCAGAGCACAAAATATTGATAGAAAATTTACTAACAAATTGTGAAAATTCTGGGAAAATCCACAGTATTTACATAACTTCTTGTGACCACCTGTTCCTCTGGATTCCTATTGACTTTTACAGATCCTTCTGGATTTGTGAGTGCTCCACACAGCACCATACCATTAGATAGGAAACAGAGGAGAGACTTAATAAATTATGTTCAAGATAATTCTGGAAAACAGAGCAACCCATGTGACAAAGCCTCTCTCTGACCTCCTACACTAATAAAGATGTGCTTGTGGTGAAGACCTGAGAGACAAACAATTCTGGAGATACTGATTATTGCTCAAGTTCTCTTTTGAGCCAGAAGCCAACCAATTCTGTGAATGGCTTAATGCTTCTGTTGACTGCAATGTGACTCAGGAGGTGCACAGTGTGCTGTCTGCCTGCAGGGAGGCTAAGTTTTGTTTTACCCAACTACAGCAGTCTCATCCTCACTTCGACTGGGGTGATGCAACATTTCTGAACAGCTACTGCAGCTTAACAGCTTCAGTAGCATCTAATGACCCTTCACAACTTGAGCTAGCCATGCTCTTTGTTGCCTCTTACTGAGACTTGGCACTGCAGACAGCTCTGCTCTACACACCTCATCTCAATTCAAAATGTACAGGAAGATAGTACTTGGCACCTACGTTTTTGGTTTTATCTAGTTCTATCTTTCTGATTTCATGGATGTAATCTAGAAGTAGCTTTTGGCACACTAAGTGCTATTTCTCTCCTTCAGATGCAGATCTGAATTTTAAAAAGAATACTGCCTTCTTTGCAATATCCCAGTGAAAAATTCAGATTTACAAATGTAATTGCCTATTATTATCAAAAGCTACTAAACAGTCATGCCTTTGTCTTACAAGGCCCCACCTGGGGAATGCTATTGCATCTCCCTATCCTGATGGAAAAAAATACCTAGGGTTATTTGCTTCAGATCTTGCACTTGGGTAGACAATTTCTCATAGTTCTGTCCATTTTGTTGCACTGAAGTTATCTACAAGGCAAACTAGCTGACTAGCACCTAAACTACACAACTGTGGACTAGGGAAGTAGTAAGGTAATGAAAAAAAAAATCACCTGAAGATCCAAATTACAGAGCTATATTTCTCACAGTAAGACTGATTCTCAGTGCTTGGAGGATCACAGCAGAAAACAAAAGAAATTAAAGTTGTCAAATGAAGAAATCAGGCTGGGAATAGCCAGGCAGAGTGGTGATAATACATGTGAAAGCCATGAAACTGAATCAGCTTTCCTCCACACAACCTGCCAAAACTCTCTGCAGCCAGTTGCCCTCCAGGAAATAATCCTTCAGTCACTGCTCTGTCTGCTTACAGAGTAGTGTGCTTCATTCTGTTTTTATTAAATTTAAATCTTTCATTACCAGTGCTAGTCCACTGCTGCCTTACACTGGAGTATGAATGTCAGTTAACTGCAAGTCCTCAACAGCTCCAGCTGGAAATGCCAAGGGGTTATACATTTAATAGGTATCTAAACTCCATTTTTCATTCACTCACCTCTGCTTTGCAGCTCAGCTGTGAGTTGCCTTTCCAAGCTCTCTCTTAGTTCTCTCTCTCTACAAAGCTCCATCTTTAACTCTTTCTTTTCTTGCTGTATCTGCTTCTCCTGGACCCTCGCATTGTCCACAGCCACTTTCAGAAGGCCCTAAAACACACCCAGATGTAAGAGCTGAAAAAACCCTTTCGTTTCAGCAGTGACAAAATTCATCCATTTGTTTCTTTTACACCCTCTAGGAAAACAGAAAAATGAAAAGCAGGAACCCAAAGACCTGGAACACAACTGGGCATGTGAAGCAGCTAAATGTTACACGTGAGCAATTCTGTGGCATGGAACCATTCAGTGTAACTTTTGCTAATCCATCCTACTGATGTGGTTTATTACAAATGGAGTGCCATATCTTTGCTGACCTGGGTCAACTGCAGGGAGAAGCAAAGGAGGAATAATGAGACTGGTGAATTTTAATATGACCATTATTGCCAACTATTAAGTCAAATAGACAGTGTAGGAAACCCTTTCACAATCCATAATGCCAGAGAGTGAAAACCCAAGCATTACATTAAATAAAAGAAATTAGAACTGCAGATACAAAATAGTTTCTGAAACTTTTTAAAGAGATTGAAAAAGAAACATTTTATCTATCATGCCATAGCCTGGCCCTAGAGAGAAGAATTTACCTGAATGTTGGTTAATAGTGTTTCTACTGATGAAAGACCATCAGCAAAAAGAAATGGCGCCGGAAATCCAGGAGGCAAGGCCTGTCCAGCCAGTTGGACTTTATCTAAAGTTGGTTTCATAATTGGAATGGCAATTTGGACCTCTTCTGTAAAGATAGGTTTAAAAGCAACATCAGAAGGCATTGGAAATATAGGACAACGTACTTTCTAGAAACTAGCATTCTGTTTACCTGGAAGTCAAACCACAAGCCGTTAGTAAAACTGACATTGTTTCTTTCAGTCTCTGGGCAGCTGTGATTATGGCTAAGGTATCTTTGTGAAACAGTGCAGAACAATAATAAATACACAGAAGACAGTAACACAGCTGCAAGAGAGTACAGACTTTGTTCCCTCAAGTTCTACAGAATTATACTCCAGGATTACACTAGCATTATGCAGCTCATTAAACCTGAGTGACCTTTCTTCATTTGATCACATTGGCGATTCTGTGCTGTGCATTTTTGGTTGCCATAACCTTGACAAAATTCTAATCAAGAAATATATCACATCTCTTTACTCCTTTACTGTTACCCTTCCCATACTCAGCAGTAAATAATCTCCACTGAGCCATCCCCTCGTGCTTAGCTAGCAGCAGCTCCATGTTGTCACTGAGGTGTCTGTGCAGGTTTTTGTAACAAGTGCCTTGCTCCTGTCAGCCTTTCTAGTCCCAGGCAGGAGCCAAAAATGCTTTGCTGAGTTCTGTCTGCTGGAGGCTTAGAAAGGGGCTGGGTGCAGGGGGTCAGAGCTGTGGCTGTGGAGGAGATGTGCTCCAGCTCCAGCCTCACTCTTGAGATTTACTGCACAGAAGGAGATTGATGCACCTCTTACAAATGGTAACACTGGGAGCTGGGAGCTTCCCCTTCCCTCGCCGTTTCAAATAGATCATGTTGGTGGAGATCAAGCTCTGCACAGACACTAGAAAAGTGTACCCAGAAAGAAACAACATGAGCAGTGACTTCTCAAAAATCCTTTACATTTTGTGATGATTCAGTACTATCAGCAATGAACTCACATTTTTGTACAGGATAATGTAATCCTCTCAGATTCCTGTGAGTCCTTCTTCCCCATGTATTCATTTTAAACATCAAATTAATTGCTGAAAACCACAACATTAAAACCTAGCAGTCTGCAACACCAAACTGCACATTCCTTTTACTCTGAAATGTTAGAAGAATACTTGTGTAACATTCCCAGAAAATCCAGTCTCTATGCATTATGTTCCTGCACTTGCAGAACTCCTGAGGAATATCTTCTCAGCAATTGCTTTTTAGTAAAGCTTGCAACTAATGTACTGACCAGAAGTTCATGATGCCAGAGTTTTCTAAGGGCAACTGCACAGCCAGTCCTGATAGTTTCATTTGTCAAGTGTCTTGTTCATATTAAAGCCAGGATTTACAATTAGACCATGCCATATTCAAATGCCTCCTTCTCCCACCTCTCCTATTTAGAGAAAAACAGCTCAGAAAGAATCTGACACTCATGAATTAAAGCACAGCAGTGCTACTCTCTGCTTTAACGAACTCCAGGAGCATCTACTGAGCACCAAGCACTTTTTGCTGTGTTTCTAAAACACTCCTACTGAGCAAACCAGGGGCATTAGCACTTTTCAAAGTATTCTTTGAAATCTCTGTTTAGGGAGTATTTGGTTTTCACTGTGTGAGTTCATTAAATGGAACATCTTCATAATGATTCCTCAGGACTAATAACAACAAAAGGCACTAACCTCTACACATCTTTGTAGCTATGATTTTAGAGCTGTGTTCATGTCATTTGAATCATCCATTTTAAAAAACCAAACAGCTCTGGTAACCTGCTCAGAGCTCAGAGTTCTGGCTCAGATACATCATGTCTCATATTTAAATATCTCCTATCAGTGGCAGAGTTTGTAAAATAAACTGACTAGTTGTGGCATATGATGCTACACAGGAATAACATCTTGGTCCTGGAGTCACAAAAGACTAAACAGAAGTGGCATTTGAAAAAGAAAATAATGCATGAAGTATGCATAACAAAACTAGAGCTGCTTTTAAATCTCTAGAAATCTCTACTATTTGGAGATGAAAGTACTAACATTAAATTGGCCAAAAGGAAAATTACTATTGACTGTGAAGACAGGCTGCATGGTCTATGGTTTGTAATGTTACTGTACAGCAGATTGAAGTTTCAAAATAGTATCACTCTTCTTTAAAGAGAGAGACACAGCTAAATTAGGTGCTGCTTGCTGCACTGAGGATCAAATGCAAAAAGAATCATATTTCATCAGACCTAGTCAACACCAGGAAAATAAATAGAAATATAAGAGGTATGCAGGCAATGATTCATTTTGATAATCTGGCCCAAGAGAGACACATAGAGACAGCACACAGATCTAAGCTTCTACCAAAAGACAAATAGGACACAGAGGGTGGGAATTGGGATGACAGTGTAGCAGAGGTCACATCGATTTTCAGCAGCAGTTTTCACACAGATGAGATAACCCTGGACTCTATTTGGCCCATTGTTCATATCCTACCTGTCCCAGAAGCAATAAATCTCCAAGTCCCAGAAAAAGGGCAGTAAAGAAGAAGGATTCTACTTATGACTTCTTATGATTAAGTTTTTGTGCTAACCAAACATGCTTTGCAGACCAAGGTCACATTGCATGTTAAAGTCTGTAATAGCTGAAAACTAGAAGCAGCATATTATGTTTTAGCTTATATGGGAGGAAACTGTCAAACCATTCATCATTTATTTTTGGATTGAAATCACACTCTGCAAAGATGAATGATAAATGCATTAGAAATCTATTTCAATCTTGTAATAGGTCTTCACATCTGAATGGTGTCTACATCTTGCCCATATTCTCAATAAGTGCACAGTTAGGCAGAAATTTATCAGCTAGACTTGAGAAATCATAATTGGCAAAGCAATTAAAAGTGGCATGTGTGGGAAGCATTTCTTGTGGATTGTATCAAATGCAGCCCTTTAATAGAAAACAAAAAGATGTTGATTTAAGCATTTTGATTTTAAAGAACACTAAAAATATCAATGCTAAAAGCTGCACTTGCACATGTAGTACAACAGAATAAGCAAGAAATAAAGCTAGGACAACTTCAGTCTAACCAAGGACACAAACAACCTATTTATTGGAGCAGAGTGGGAACTACTTTTATGGAGCTTGTTTGCTACACTTGCCATGCCTTATAATGTCATTCAGGAACCCTTTCGGAGTGCAGGCTCTTTATTTTAATTTCTAGCTGGCATCCAGAGGAATAGAGGAGAGCAAGAATTATATTGCACAGAAAAGAAACACAGTAAACACTAACAGGGAATGGAATGTTACCCCAGGAAAGCACATGGAAATCTGCTAGGAAGTTTCTTGTTCTTAATTCAATGTACTGTATTTCATCTTCTGGCTTCTGCCTAAATGGCAGAAATAGGGATTGGAAAACGAAGCATCAGCCTCCAGACTAAACACAGCCCTGGGAACAGGAGGAAGCTGAACTGCTCCCTGTGTGACAGTGCATGGCCCAAACCAACAGGAAGTTTTATTTGCCAGCTGGTTTATATTCTTTCAGAAGGCATGTTTTTAAACCCTTCATTCACACACCTGATATGTCACATCCCTCTCAAATCAAAACTAGTTAGACCACCAAGTTATTTCTTCACAGACACTTCCAAACCTTATCTACCTGGAGCTCTACAAGCATTATTCACCTCTAGTAGCTTGCACAATCTAACTCATGCATAATATAAATGTGTGGCATGTGGAGAAGAGAGTAACAATTTATATGAAATTTATAGTTATTAATCTGTTAGTTAGTAACCAAGACATTTGATCTCAGAAAGCCTTCTGCCAGTGTTAATAAGATGATTCTGGACATAGGTGGCAGCTGGGTCACTCTTCCTCCTTGCCTGTGACATACAATTTAGAAACCTAAGGACTAAAATGGTTTATCACAATTATAATTGTTTGAGCTTCAGCTGTGAGTGATGGGAATTACATTTAATGGTCCACAGTTAAAAGGAACAGCGTAGATACCCTGATGGACCTTTCTGATGTTTAACAAAACAAAAGGGAGGATCTGCAACATCAGCTGGACATGATGCTTACCTCTGAAAAAAAGATACATTTTTATTTGAAATAGCATTATTTATATTTTTTTAATATTTGTAAGATCTTACAGTGTCCAAACATGGACAGCATCAGAGCCCAAATTTTAATTTTTGACCACAAAAAGCAGATTTAAAAAAAAGAGAGCCTTCTTACTTTAATTTTAAACCTCAGCAGCTTCTGTGTTGCTTAACTAGAAATGAGTAGATTTTTTCTTTTACAGTAAATATGAAAATCCTGTAATCTGAAGCACTGTTTATTTCACTTATTTTGTATGCCTAAATCTGCAGGGACAGGGTAATCTGTCTTCAGTGTTTAAAGACTCTGAAAATCCTCGCTACACCTCTGCCTGCCTGTTTCTCCCTTGTGCACTGAGCACTCCTGTTCATCAGGGAGAAAACAGACACCTCCTCCTAACCTGGCACCAATCAGACTCAGAAATTTACTGCTTTAACCTTGTGATTCAGGTGCCAAATTTCAAGTCACTGGTGTTTTTCTTAATTGCAGTCTCTGAATGAACAGGGTCAATGAATGCACTTGGGGAGTAGCTGATTAATCCAGTGCACTAGCTTTAAATCAGACTTTATTTCATTTTCAAATGATTGATATGACTTGATCATACACAAGCATTTTTTCACTACTGAGCTTCACCATAAAGAAGTTCACTTTCAAAATAGTATCTTATCATTATAGTTGCATTTCCAGGCTGCCTTAAAAGCTTTTGGAAACTAGCACAAAACCGTAACACCAACTATTCTCCACTTGATGGTACCCACCCCTCCCAGCTGGTTCTCACACTTGTGCTCTGAAATCAGTTGGTTGTGTCCTGAAGAAGTATTTAATAAAACCCTTTTTTGCTGTTTTTAACACATGTAGACCATGTCTGTTAGATGTAGAGCAAAGTGCTGGCCAAGGAAAAACTGAGTATTTGGAGCAGTAACAAACCAGAAGAGAAAGCAGAGTGTGCAAGCAGTGGATTCCCCACCTTGCCCAGAGCTGCTCTGGGAATGATGAGCATGTGCTTTCCGGAGGCACTTGGTGTTTGAATAGGAGGAGGTGGAGGCAAAAATCAGAGAACTGAACATTTCACTCGAAAAGGCTGAAATTACAGTTTACAAATTGTCTTTATCTGTGCACTCTTTATCAAGAGGTGCATAATTATACAGCTTTGACATTTTCATCAATGTACTCTCATTAATAACAGAGAAAATGATTCCTATTTATAACTTCATATTTACAATATACACTGATGTTCACATGGCACTGACAGTAACAACACCTGAAAATATTTTATTAATTCAAAACTTTAAAAAAAGGACTCAAGTTAGATGAGATACTAGGTTTGCAGTATTAAAAAGTGGAATCAAGAAGTGCTGTAATTCTCTAGCTACACATCAGAACTGAGCTGTTTCACTGCAAGTAACTTCAGTATGTACAGATTAAGAAAAATAAATACAACTGATGTCAGCTCATTAAATTCTGGTCATTAAGGGGAACCACAAGTACAACTCAGGCTACTACTAAAGGTATAAAAGCCTTCAAAAATACTGTGATTTATATGAACAACAATTATTTACAGTTGATAGTTTGCCTGTGATATTGTAATTATTATACCTGCTTTCTCTATGAGCTACTCCTCAGGCAGGTTTTGGTAATCTAGAATGTAAAACATTTAAAGTTGTTCTGTGCTTTAAGTTGCTGCTTAATCTACTACCAACCTGCACCTTTCATATGGCAATTTACAGTAACTAGTTACTCTCAGCTAGTTAATAACACCTTGTCATTCTCACACTGACAAGAAGCATTCTTTCTACTGACAATGGAGAAAAAGGAAAATGTGAACTATTCACTAAAAGGCCAATAATAAAATTACTGTGGTGTGGAAGAAAGGAGGAAAATAAAATAAACAAAATCCTCCTCATGGCCATTATCAAGAGCTTATAATTTTTTTCTCATCCAACTCTCCTATTAGCATTCACAAAGGTTTTTTTCCTGGTGATTTTTAAGCATCACTGCAGTCTGACTATTCTTCCACAGAGATTTTAAGCTGTCAGCTGAGGATGGGTAGGAGGAACATGCCAAGAGGAAAAAAAAAAAAGATTCTTCCATTTTGTTGGTGGATTCAGCTTTTCCCTATTAATGTTGAGAGTATTTCTTCAACTATTTTGTTGCAAATATTTATGACTCCATATGGAACAGCAGATGTTGAAGGGAAGAGATAGCAGAAAAGACTTCATTTTCAGCAATTACCCTGCTACTTGTTGTCATACTGTAGGTGTTCTTAGTGCATCTATTTTACATACCACCCTGTCCTTTCACACACTGCAAAAATGTCAGTTTGGATAATTAATGTAATAACTTCAGACCAAATCATTTCCACAGTATTCATTTATGGAAAAATATATATAAATAAGACAACAGGAGGAAGAAATCAGGAAGGAAGGAGGAAGATTGGAATTGTTTTCCCAGTTCTTATCTGATCAGGAATCAGTTTCTTGGAAAGCTGCATCAGGTCTGGACTATAAAATGTTTCTCTTTTTTCCTTTGAGACAGATTCCAGTGACTGTCACCAAGAAGAAAAATCATACAAGAAACAGAGGAACAAAGCTATCCAGAAAGCAGCACAATCAACAGTAAAATCATTGCATGAGCAAGGTGGACACACAGGCTGGCTGTGATGAGGTTAAATAGGTAGAGGTTGATGGAGTTGAGGCTGAAGAGATGCCTGCTAACAGAACTGCCAGAGCACACCACACCGACAGGCAGGATCCTGCCTGCTCTGCCAGCTCCTCAGGCAGCATGTGCAAGCCAGCTCCTGGCCAAACCCCACTGAGATGAGTGAGCACCACGTTCAGATTGATAAATCTTGTGTCCAACAGCCATGCATGGGGAAACGACTCAATCCCAGTGCCACCTGAACTGCAGCTACACTGCTTCAGGGCAGGAGGTAGCTCCCAGTTGGGGTAACTCACAGAATGGGCAGGACAAGCTGGCAGCTGCCTGCAAAAGCCACCTGCCATGGTCAGCCCAAAGGGTGAGGTGCAAGCTTGGCTGACACCGTGGATGTCTCTAAGTGCAGTACTTCAGAACTGACAAGCAAAACTGTCTACCCAAAACTGCCTTCTGTGCCTCCACACCTAGGCAATCTCTTCCATGCCCCACTCATTGTAGTAAAAATATACAGTGGACTTTTAAATAATCTTCATCATCTACTCCCTTTATTGCAGAATATGGTAATGTAACCAATAATTAGAAACAGATCTCATTAGAAATATTCTGGGTTTTTTTTTCCTATTCCCCAACCCCACACAACTACATAAATGCTTCCAGGTAGCTGTGATCAATGGGACCAAATTTTCACCAGTATGGCACAACTGCCTGTGTACCCATTTTGCACCTGAAAACCCCCAGCTGCCTGCTAAAGCTGCTCATGTGCCACCAGGAAAGGCTGTTTAGAAGTTGTCTTGCTGGCCCAGGGATCTATTCCCATGCCAGCTCTGCATATTAGTACAAAGCCTGTGCTCCTAATCTTGGGCAAAAGCAGGCTGGAATCACAATCCTCACTGCCCTCTGGGGTGCACGTGTGACATGTAAGTCCTCTCTGGCTGTAAAGAAATCTAAAGACATACAGAATTGAGCCATAAAGAATGATGTCATTCCCTGACATCAAAGCTTAGTGATCACCAGCAGAACTGACTGGTAGCCCTGGAGCCAGCTGTGGGGCTCTGGGTGCCATCAAAATAAGGTAAAGGAACTCTAAAAACTGCCAAACTTAGTGAGGATCAATATTTTTGTTATGTGTTTGTCTTCAGTAGGATTACACAGTTAATGCTATACAAAGATTATAGTTATGTCTTACATGATTTATGCTAACATAGTAATTATGACACACAAGATGCTTAATCCCTTACTATATTTTGTAACAGTAACAAACTGGTACCAATATTTTTACTGGTGAGTTCAGTTTCTTCAAGTACATGTGTAACCAGCAGTTAAGTCCTCTGAATATTTGAAGCAGACAGAGTACTCCATTTCCTGGATATTCCTGGACAATTATTCTTGCTTTATTAAGGTTTATTTTACAACTGTGTAAAATAGGTTATAAAGGACAATTCTGCTATTATGTCCTCTCCTGCTTAGCCTTAATAAATATTATATTCCACACCATCCATTAAAGCCAAGCAGTGGAGAAAATAGGAGTAGTAGTAATCTCCTCCACAGATGTAAAATACCTTTAATAAAATAAGGATGTATAACAGTCAGGAACAAATTACTGAGGTCTGCTTTAATAAAATAGTACCCTTAAAGAAGTATTACTCTTAAGGCACTGACATTCCCACTGGTGATGCAGTGTATCCTTTCAAAGCAGTATAGCTTGTTAAAATGGCAAGATATCTTTTTGCAATAGGGTGTTTGTGTCCAGGCAGATACAAGGTTTGTATAGAATGCATCCAGGGAGCCATAAAACTGGTGGGAAACATATTTCTCTGTGGTATTTTAGTACTTTGAAAAATTCAATCACTGGGAAAAGATGTTTTGCTGTAAACATCTGAAGAGCCTTATAAAAGCAATGGCTTCCCACAGCACCTGCTTAAATAATTTTAAGAGGGACTATGTCTTTGCTCATCTTCTAAAACTTGTAGAAAGCTTCTCCTATTAATTTCCCTAGTGCTGCCAGGCCAGGGACTTTTAATCAGAAATAATTATGAGTGCAATTGGGGGATGTTCACTAGCAGGATTTCTGCACTGCAGAAATAAGACAACTTTCAAAACTGATGGCTAGGAGAAAGGTGATTGCCATAACAGGAAAATATACCTGGAAAGATGAGTACCCTAAGAGTTTCCTTCTGAATGGATTATGAATTCTTCAGATGTCAATAAGAACAGAATCACAGAATGGTTAGAGTTGGAATGGACCTTTAGAGGTCATCCAGTCCAACTCCCTGCACTCAGCAGGGACATCTGCAACCAGATCAGCTTGCTCAGAGCCCCAAACAACCTGACCTGGAATGGTTGCAGGCATGGGGCATCTACCACCTCTCTGGGAAACCTGGGACAGGCTCTCACCACCTTGACGGCCAAAAAAGTCTTCCTAGAAAACAATGAAGTACTCTGCTTATATATCCTAGCATTTGAATCCATTCAGTGACACATTGATTTTATAAAACCTGATTATCAAGAAGCATGAGAAATTAATTCCTTTTTAATTTACCTTCTAGCTGTTGTAATTTTACAGGGAGTAGCAGTTCAGTGCTGTAGCTGTTACCAGCACAATTCCTGACCCACAGGAAACATCCACCTTGCTACCAGCTCCTCAGCATGCCCACAGCATATCCTTTGGTTCCAGGCTGATGGCTCCAGGCTGTGACACACCTCCACCTCCTGCCCACCTGCCAGCCTGGCTCAGGCCACAGAGTCCTGCACCAACAGGAGGTAGAGCCATCCTTCAGCCAGGGCCCAGCCAGCCTGCAGGGTGCAGCAGCACCCCAAAGTGCTATCAAACCTCACTAAAGGTTACAGAAGTGAACCCTAAGGCAACCAAGCAACAGTCAGAATTTGGCTTCTCCCAGTCCTCCTCCTCTTTGCAGCTAAGAGGGCAAGTAATAGGCCCTCTGATAGAAATGTTGGCCTGGCATATCGCTATTACATCTCAGTGACAGAATGATTAGGCTCCCATATATCAGCAGTACAGCAGCTCTCGGGATGGAGAGCTGCATGTCCATAGCAACACAGCACAGCTCTTCACCACCAAATAATTACATGATGCTCTGGGGAAGGACAAGTTTGCCTAGCACACAGCCAATCTATCAAAAGGGAAAACTCTCTGACCCAAATGGCAGCTGCAATCAGAGGATAAATGTAAGCTAACCACCAAGTAGTCCACATCCACTACTTTGCAACCTAATAACTGTTAAGTCTACTGCTGTCACTTATCCTGAGCTCTTCTAGAAGATCAAATACTGGGGAAAAGAAAGAAAGAGGAAAACTTCCTGTGGAAAGCCACAGCTATCTGACACTAATCTGCTGTACTCTCTCTTCAGATGAGGCTGAGTGCTGGCCTTGGACATTGTGCTGCCACATGGCTCCCACCTGGCAGGTGTAGCACCTCCCCAGGGACCACCACGACATGGGCAGGACTCCCAATACCTATCTGAGACAAGGCATCACTTGGAATCAAAGTGTTAAATCAAGTATTCAAACCACAAGAGGCAAATTCTAGAGTCTTATGTTTTTCTCTAACAGGTTGTCAGTACAGTGCAGGAGTACACTTGCCAGCAACTGGTCAAAAGTTCTCCTTTTATCTCTCTCAAAACCTCAAGCACCTGTGGCAGCAGCCTGGAACAGCAAGACACATGAAGTCATGCCCTGCTACAGAATGCAGCATACACAGTATCACAGTAATTTATAGTAGACTTTAAGACAAACGAAAAAAGCCACTGGTACCATCATTACTAAATAAAATCTACTAACAGGTTTTTGGGTAATTCTCTTGGACTTACATGCCTCTCAACTGAAAACAAACTACAAACCAAAACAAATTACACAGAAACCCAGTGCTTCGGATCTCTCATGCATTCACAAAGAGATTTCAAACCAGCCTTGGGTTTGGCTGCAGGCTGAAAAATCCAACTTCATGGACCTGCCACTTTCTGTGGCTTCCAGATTTGGCACCAACGCTTGGAGAGGCAGTGCAGTGCCACAGTGAGCTCTGCAGCTGGCTCCAAGGAAAAACAAAGGGAGAACTCAGCATCATCTTGAACACCCTCCTGCTGCAAATACAGAAGCTGAAAAAACCAACTGTGACCACAACCAAAAATACCCTGCCCATATTGAGTAAAATAGTGAATAATTATAAAGTATCAAACAGTTATCTGCGTATTTTCTTCCCAAGGACAGAACTAAGGCTCTACAATCCATTTGTGCATTCCCACCAGGTCACTAAGGAGCATGAACTTACTGGTGTTGCCATGTTAAAAACTCTATAAGCATAAAATCCTTCAAAAATATTTAGGTTTTGATTACTGCTCCTGTGACTTAACAGCTTTTAGCAACTGAAGCATTTTCCTTTTAAAACTGGCTTACTCCCTTTGCAGGGCACATTGCATTTTCACTTTGGTTTATTCTACCTCCTTGCTTTGAAACTGTGCATTACTTGAGAGAGTAGCTGACATACTTATTCACGATAGTGCACAAAATGAAGCTTAATGAATCCCAAATGCAATGTACTTCATGTGCTAAAATCAATGTACATTGCCTGCTACAGTATCTCCCCGCGAAATTGAGGCATTTGCTCAGAAATTCCTATCTCAACAGGGTCTTTTCTTTTTTTGTAGTGCTTAACTGCCTTTTGTCTGCTCTTGTCTCCCTCCAGTGTTGCTCAGATGGCAATCTTTTATTCCTTGTGCAAACTCATTTGGAAACTGCTGGATGGGCTACAGCTGTGTACTGCTCTGTAAGGTCTAATACATGTCAAGCAGTGCTTCATACACGCTGAATAAACACAATGAAACAATGTTTTGATGGGTTATTAAAAAGGCAGGGTTCTAGACTGAAGCTAGGGTTTAAAATCAGATTTAATCAGCTTGTTTTGTACAATTCTGAAAGGTATTGATGCTGTACATGCTGCCACTTGAGCTCAAAAAGCTTCTGACAAAGGTTACTGCAAACCAAGGTGCCAAACCAATTTCTAGATGGTTTATGTAAAGATGTAAGTCGTAGTCAGTAACAAATAACAGTAGATCAAATGATTAATGAAGCATGAACCTTACCTGGAAAGGTATTTTCCTGCCTATCTTCTAAGAAATTAAATAAAACAAATGTTTTTCAGAAGCCAATCTCTGTTTGGGTGCTGTGGAACCTTTGCAGCTCTGTTGTTCTCCAAACAGTAAAACACACTCTTGCTTTTATGATGTATGAAGTCTGGATTTATACTCTCTAATAGTAAATACTGACTCAAAACCAGTCTGTGTTACTTCTGACAAAGGTATCCAAGCTGGAGATGCAGTCTAGAACCACGAAAAGTCTCCTTGTATGATCTGTTTAAGCCAACAACTAACAGACCACACAGCTAAAATTTTTTTCAAGTCAGAATGCCAGAAGTAGTGATAATACTACTACAGAAAATTAAGTAATCAAAATAATTATGGATCCAAAGAAGGTGCCTCTGATCCTCCATGGGACACTACTTGGGCAATGATTAATCTGAAACAAAACCCATAGTCTAAATTCTTCTTTATGCCAATAACCATTCTCCAGTGACTATATCTCTCCATGGCAGCCCAGAAATCTAAGTGAAAAATGCACTATGAAGCAAATAACTTCTTTTCTTTTTTCCTTCCAACAAAAAATGCCAACACTGTCCTGAAACTGAGCTTGTAAAAACTGGGAATGCCTAGTAAGTGGCAGCATCAAGAACTTCCATTAGCTTGAAGTACATGGATTATCAATCAAATGAGAGATAAGGATGGAGCAGATGAAAATGGCAAACTGCTATAATTACAAATGATGTTTTGTGCCTCATTGTGTCTCAAGAATTGTTACAGGATGCTGTGAGAAAAAAAAAATCATTTGTACCCATGATCCAGAATAATATGATCCATTACAGTGATGTACTTTGGAACAGAAATGTCATTTGTTACATTTCACATTGTTTCTGTTGTATCCACTGAATCTATATTTTCTTTTATTTTCTAAAAAGAATGAATTTGCTTTAGAGAACTGACAGCTTATATGAATATTTTAGTTTAGCTTGCAAGTAACAGGAAAAAAAAAAATCATGGCATAAAACTCAAGCTGCAAGTTCCCCAGGATGCCTACTGAGAATAAATTCCATGTTTATTTGTATTTCATTTCCCTTGAACAACTGCCTTTCCCTTGGGTATTTATTAAAAACATAAAAAGAATGAGCCAAATTCACTTCTCAATAACATCCATTCAGCACTGTCGAAGCTTGTAAAATTGTACTAGACTAGCCAAGGGGAAAATTTCACTCACTATTTAGTAAATACATATAATTTTTTTTCTGGCTGAGAGGATGTATTGCTTAATCTTTAAATTCACTGCTTGCTCTTGCTTATCAAAGAAGAAAAAGCAGTTGTTTTGTTATGGATTGATGACCTCACATAGGAATAGATCTGATGTGTGTGCTCTATTTGCTCACTCAGATGTGGGTTAGTTGGGGCACTCCTTCCACCATGCATTTTCCCACTGGACTTGTTGAAAATTTGAGCAAAGTTTCCATCAACTCCACTACACAAAAATCTAGTTACATTTTCTTCTGCACTATTTGCCTGTAGATTCCCACAAATTTGACCTACATTCTAAAATCCACAGATTGAGGAAGTGTTAGTAGCAGAATGGCATGACAGTGAATGTAGCTATTGGGAAGGTTTATTCTCACTGCAAGGCTGGAGGAGCTTTTTTATACTGCCAATAGTGCCTGACAGAGACACTCACTTTCCTAGCAACTAAACCAGCAAAATCCACAGAAAATGCAATGGAACAGAAGCTACTGGTCAGGCTATGAGCACAACTGAGACAGCTCAGAAGGCAGCAGTCAAGTTGTCTCTACGCCATGCCCCTTCCACTTCCTGCACCAAGTTTCCATCAGGCAGGCTAGGTTACTCTGAGTTGCTGTTCACCCACCTGTGCAGATGTCTTAGCACTCTCTTGATACCATACACCAGGAAAAACCCAACTGCCATTCTATCAAATCACTTGTCCCACTGCAGTTCACCACCACCATGGAGTCTGTAGTTTGATTATGTCTTTCTGACCAGAGCCTGCAGGAAAAGCCATTTGACACTAGTGTGTAGCAGGCAACCACAACTCCTAAAGGGAGCACGTGGCCAAGAGCAGGGCTCAGTGTTGCCTTCCCCAAGAAATTACAGTTTATAGCTTGTTAGTAGAAAAAGGATGTCTTAAGATCTAAGCCAATGTTTTCAGAAATCTCATGGATTGTCTTTATTGCCAGCATAACAAACCCCCAAAACTATAATAGCAGCTAATGTGACCGTTGCCCTTGGCAGCACCATTAAACTGGGCAGTGAACTACTTCAAATAGCTGCGAGTGTTAAACATTAGTTCTGCCTTAAGTAGGTTGATTTTAACAGTCAAATGTGCACTGCAGTCTATCTGACCATTAAAAGCACCTTTCAAACTTAATTTTACAGAAATGTTAACGACCAGAACAAACTGCTGAAGGCAAAAAAGAAAAGTAATTATTTCAATAGATGAAAGGAAACAGTAAATTAACACTCTTGTTTTAAAAGGGGGCTCAGTAACTTATCTGCTTTAAGGAAATACCATTAACTGCAGGTACTATGGATATTTCACTTAACATGTTCAGGGTTTGGGGTTTCTTTTCACTTCTGGCCTTTAAAAATGAGGTTTGAGGCCAAAGGAGAGCTGTAAATCTTTAATCGAAATACAGCAAGTGCCTGAAATGCTTTATCAACATCAGAATTGGTTCCTAAGTATCTACATTATGAGTCATGTACACACATGGACATGCAGTGAGAGAAAGGAAGAAAAAGGACCCAAGTGAACAAAGCCTTCGACAGTGACAACCTTCCTGTCCACAGAGGCCTCAAAGAGTAAGGAAAGGAATGAGACACAACTAGAATGACTCAGAAGTGTTCCTAATATACCACCAGTGCCTACGTACATAAAAAAATTAGAGACAGCTAAACTAATCCTATTATTACATTAAAAATTATCTAGGGAGAAATTTGTCAGAGCTTAGAAAATGTTAAGCTGCTTGTTATAAAATACAAACCACACCAATCTTTGTACATGAGCTATTATTCAGTGCCATTCTGAAAACTGTTTTAAAAACAGTCCCTGGCTTGCAAGCAAGATTTCCTTACCATATGTGTGGCAATATGGAAGCAGATTGTAGACACTTCCAAAAGAATTTCAGATATATATTTATTTTTAAGAAATTCACAGCAAAATTTAGGTGATCACTGTGTTTTTGTGGACATGCAGTTTTCCACACAATGAAAAAATGTGCTGATATAAATGTGGGGTCTGAAAATGATTTATTCTGCATAATGAGCATAGCTGCATATGCTTTTCATTCTGAAATCACTCATTCACAGACTTCAATTGATGAAATGGTCATTATTCTTGTGACTTATACATGTCTACCTTGAAAACACAGTCAAGTGTAAGGGTTATTCAGCAAAGCTGCACTGCTGATGAAAGTGGCTTTAATCTTGGCTGTTAATCAATAGTTTTTCATAAAGGATACTTTGGTAGATAAAGATATGATATTGTATTGCATGAATATCAGTTTGCAAGTGTTTATGCAGATTTCTATAGATACTTCATGCTATACACACATGTATTCACAGAAGACATACACGACCCTAAGAGGTGAGGCAAGAACTGCATTCAGAATTTGGCAATCCTGAAGCAAAGTGAGAATCAGAAGGTCACAAAAAACTGATGATGTAGTCTCAGGAAACACTGCCTTTGACAGCAAAGCCAATTTAAGTAGTTCCCATGCCCTACAGCACAGCTCCCTGGCCCCTTCTGTGAAAATATTTTGGATGTCTATTATTAAACTGTATCATATAAATAAGAGTCTTCTCAGTAACACCTCTGGATGATACAGGATTATTACTTTGGGGAGATGCTTCCTTGCCTAAGGTATTTTAATGTGGAAATAGGCATAATCTGGTTCATTCTTACACATTACTTAAATCATGGCAATTAATGTCATTTCACAGAAAAACAGGAGTGGGAGTTAAGGTTCTTTTTTCTTCCTAGCTGAACAAAGTATATTATCTTGTCCAATTTAAAGAAGACACTGAGAAAAGTGTGGGAAAGTACACACAGGAAGCAGCCTTTGATGGATGGAGTTGAGGCCCTGTCCCTGGAGGCATTCCAGGTGAGCCTTGCCAGGGCTCTGGGCAAGCTGATGTAGTTGGGGATGTCCCTGGCCACTGCAGGGGGGTTGGACTAGATGAGCTCCAGAGGTCCCTTCCAACCCAAACCATTCTAGGAGTCTATGATTCTGTGAGTATTGGTAGGTGGCATGGCAAGGCTTCACCCTGGTGACAGCTGAAGAAGAGCCTGCCCTGGTGCTAACCAGCAGGTTGGACACAAGGCTGGAAGCAACCATACTGACATGACCACGTAGAGACTTCCCAAAGTAGAAAGGCAATTTTGACAGGAAGTCACAGCATGGAAGGCTATGTGAGGAGAGCAGAACAGAACATCATTTGGGAGATGACCAGAATCACAGAATGGTTGAGGTTGGAAGGGACCTCTTGAGGTCACCTTGTCTAACGCTGTGCTCAAGCAGTGTCATGGCAACTGGCTGCCCAGGTCTGCATGAAAAATCTAAGGGGCAGAAAAGGTAAGGTTGACTTCAAACTCAGGGCATCTAAAACTGAGTAGAAAGAAATAAGCTATGACTGGAAGAGGGTGGGCAGTTAAGCAGATTACTGGTATGAAAGGAGAAGTCTAGTCCACAAATTAACTCTCCCTTTAGCAGCCTCTGTCATTTGAGGGTATTAAGGGGATAATTCCAGGGATAAATAATAGCTGAAGACAACCACTCAAGGTAGGATTGTATGGTGAAAACACTTTAACCCTTGTATTGGATCCACCCAGCACTACCCAAATCAGGCTGCAGCCTCATGTCAGACCAATCATTATCTGGTATTGCCTTGTGATAAATATCACCACGTTCAAACCCTCACACAGCAACTGCTACTTCTTCGAATACATTATGACAGTACTGCTGCCATAAACACATCTGCATCAAGTCTTGGGGTAAGAAGTATTTGTGAGCCAGCACTCTGAAATCCCATGTTTTGGCTGCACACAGCAAGGTATACACTTATTTAAAAATAAATGTGAAATTCAGTCTTCCACAAAAGCAGCAGTGTCATGAGAAAAGTCAGGCTGTAAGTTTTGTAAACGCTGCATTTTCAATATTAGAGTGTCAGTCTTCATTCACTCTCTGACAAGGTTGTCAATCAAACAGCAATCTAGTTTTGTAAGACTTTAACCAAAGATCAAAGCAATGATACTGCTGAGTTCACATTACCTTCCCAGAGATAACTATTTGAACACTTTCCTAGCACTGCATCGATATTAACTTTGCACCATTCCTTCCAAGCAAATAAAACAGCACCAAGTTTGTCAGCTCTTCTGACTCCTGCTCTCAGCCCTGATCTATACTGAATCCCAGTCACCATCCCCTCACAGAATCAACCCCATTGGAACTGCCACCTGGATATTGAAGTTGAGGATGGTACGACTTGTATTCCGTTAAACTTCCATCAATTAAAAAGAAAAGGCAATGTGCTTTGTGTCTCCTTTGGGAAACACATGGAATGTCTTTTACTCAATAACAATAGGTGGGCAATAAAAAGATGAGTGAGCAAAACATAGTGTATCATCGTTTTGCTTTTGACTTCAGCCCAATGGCAAATGAAAGGCATCCAAAATCAATTTCAAGAAGCTAATAAATTCTGTATGTGAAAGCAGTGAAAATATAACTTTTGCAGCCTCATCATCAAGCTGATTTGTAAGCAAAGCTGGACCCAACTCCTGCACACTATGTCACCCATATTTTCAGTTTCATGCAGGTAATATACTATTTCTACAGAGTTTATATTCTGAGGCTAAACATAGATATATATATATCTTCTTTCCACAAACATATGTCCTGGTAATATCATAATAAAAATCTGACTGTACTATGCCCAGGAAATGGTGTCGATCACTATCAGTTACTTCCTGCAGGAACAGTGAAAGGAAGGTGAAGGCTAATGCTGCATGCAAGGGCATGCTGGAAGCACAGCGACTGCTCTCCACAGCTCCACATCACTTTCTGAACAGAGCTCTTTATGGCAGCATGGGGAGGGGGCTGCTGGGGCTTTTATATGCTTGTTAACTGCCTGAGAAGCTTGCCAGAGCATGCCTGTCTAGAGGCAAGCTTCCAAAGGGAAATGAATTGACTGTAATTACAACATAATATAAAGTAGTCCTTGAGCAACACTGAATACTTTCAATGCATAGCTTCTGATCTTCCTAGGAAACCACACAGAGGGCTTCCACTTACTCTAAGCAGTTACTTCACATTTACACGAGAAGAAAATTTGACCCCCAGTTTTTACCATGACAGAAGAAACCCTGATTCAGGGTCAAGTCCATCTAAACCATCCACCTAACACCACCATGCTCACCACTAAACCATGGCCCCAAGCACCACATCTACACATTTTTGAACTCTTCCAGGGATGGTGATTTCACCACCAACCTGGGCAGCCTGGGCTTTCTTCTTGGGGAAGAAATTCTTCTTAATATCCAATCTGAACCTCCCCTGGCACAATTTGAAGCCATTTTCTCTTGTCCTATCACTCCTTCCCTGGGGCAAGAGACTTGAGTCCCACCTTACTACCATCTCCTTTCAGGTAGCTGTGGAGAGTGACAAGGTCCTCCCCTTAGCCTGCTCTTCACCAGGCTAAACAAAATATCCAATCTGCTAACTGGCCCATACCAGTGGGTTTTGTACAAGACATGATTTTGCAGTGAACCACTTGAGAAAGGAGAGATAGCACAGATGGACCTCAACTGCCATGTAAGGCCAGGACTAACTCCTGGAGGAGCAGTGCCCATGCACCTTCAGTTACACACCAGACTTGCACATGAGGCATGAAGAACCACCAACAAATACTGAGCCAAGGCATGTGAACAAATGACTGTACAACAAGTCTGGGAACTGCAGGTCTGCACTGGAAACAAATCAGAATTTCTGAGAGCAGCAGTTTCTGTTCCAGACATAGCCAATCTATCTGACAACTTCTGGAATGTTTTTGATCTGAACCAACTGCAGACAGATATTACAGAAATTCAATTACACTTAGAAGTCATTAAGAGTGTTAAAGTTTTCTTGAGGTGTGGTACTTATTTAAAAAGAATAAATAAATTTTAAAAAACCAAACACCAAAACTGAACAGGTTTCTGACCTTGGAGATTTCTGTGTCAATATATGGATTTATTTGTTTCCTGTAGAAAAGAAGACATAAAGAGGGTAAAAAAAAACCCAGGAGGCAGGCAAGTTGGGTGCTGGATAGAGCTTGAATTGGCAGAGTAGAATGTGGCTAGAGTGTGACTGAAGAATGATGGTCTATGTGGACTGGGGACATGTGTGAGCTGCAGAAAACAGCAGGTGGAAAAACTGTGCAACAGAATTATATTTAAAGGAGAGAAGTTAGAACTAGGTGAGAACAGTAAAGGAATCACACTCAGAGTGTAAAGTATTGCTTTTGTCACCTAGTTCATTGCTGTGAACATGTCCAGGTTTCTCCTTCTCCAGGCAGAAGCAATGGGAAATGCTGTTCATTCTTACTCTTTCTTCACCAGAGCATCCTCCTGCTCAGATGGTGGCAGCTTTCAGTAGCCTAGACTGTTCTTATGGGCCCTGGGACAACTATTTCCTCACACTGCAGAAAAAACTATGCTTATTTTTTCAGGTTAGAAATATTGGATCTTGTTTCCTCTGTCTTTACTCCAAGATTTTACTGACCAGATGAAAATCAGTGACTGTGAAACCCAACTCAAATTTGAGTTATTCTGTAAATCCCTTTTTATTTTGTATTTGTTATACCTATTATCTGTTCACCTCCAATGTTTATAAGCAAGAGGAAATATTTTTTCAGCCTCAAACACTGTTTCTCCAATCTGTGCCACACCTGCTCTCCATACTTCCAGCTTTCTGAAACACCTCCAGCAAAACCAGAAAGGCTAAGAGATTATGTTACTGATATTTCTGTAAGATCAAACAAACACAAGAATATCTTTCCAATCTCCTTTGCAGATAAAGCAGGTTTCAAAGTGTTTGTGTGTATACCTCAGTCACCTTTAAAACAACAACTCTTCAGTGCAGGTGTAACCAAGTTCTCTGGACTTTCTAAGGCTGCTTTCATCCTTGTGTCCTCTCATCTTTCTGTGACTGCACTGCTTGACACTAGCTCATGGAAACCAATGGCTCTGTTCTCACACACGAGCTGGTGGTCTGCATTTCACCAGAATGCAAATGTAAGCAAAACATATAGGAGCACATATGTTTTTATGTGAAACAGAAGTGAAGCTGTGAATGCAATGCATCACCCTGCAACATGGAGCTGTGGTAGAAGTAAGTCCTGTCCACCTCTGACCCACTTGTCACAGCTCCGCAACCTCGCACGCGGGGACTGGAGGAGCTGGGGTCACCTCCTTTCTCTGGGGACTCTTACACACCACACTTGCAAAGCACATAGCCCAGAGCACAGCAACATAGAGCTAAGATTTGCTGCCTATGAGATGCTTAGTGAACCACCAGTACCATTGCAAAGCCCCTCTTAGATGTTAGTGTGGTTCAGTAGGACTGCAGTAAAGGTATCTGGCCAGAAAATGCAAACTGCTGCTGTTTCTGAGCACCCTTAATGCTTGTTCCTTTGCAGACCTCTTGTCAGACTTCACTAAGCATACAGTGATTTTACATCTCTTTAAGCATATATCACCTCACAGCCAGTCCTTCTTGCCCATAGGATTTAAAATTAATTTTCAAAACAAAAGCTTACAAAGTTAAAGTTTCCCTTTTATCTTTGGTAACTGCATACAAAAATAGATTCTCCTAAATTCTGGCAGTTTCTTCAACTATGTAAAGAAAGCACATTATAAAAACATTTAAAACTCAGAATATACTTAAATATCAAAAAACCCTATCTGTACCCATAACTAAGCCTTCCTTTAGTTAAAAACTTTTGATATTATCTCTATTATTTATTCTTCAAAGGAGAATAGTAATTAGAAAAGTTCTGCAAATTTGCACTAATGAAGCAGAAAAATCTACTATGAAGTAATGAATTTTATTAATTACTATGTGGGCAAATAAATACAAAATGTTAAAAATGTAAGTATACCTAGCCCTTTCTTTCTATGGTTTTTATATAAGTTTCTGTGAAGTTACTTACAGGTTATTCCTAAGTCTTTATACCAACTTGAGCTGGGTATTGTAACTTTGCCACAAACTTTTATCAATTCATCTATATTCCACAAACAGTGAACCAGAGAAGCCATGTAAATATACAGCAAAACTGCACACTGAGAAAACTGAGTGCAGAACAGAGAGAATAAAAAATAGATACAATGAGAGAGTGCTACAGAGAGAACAAAAAATAGTAAGAGAATTCACACCATAAGTTATTGCCACCACTTAGGTCAAGGTAAGATTTAAGGTAATTGTTTAGTCCTGATGCGTCAAGCAATATTCTTTCAAAATATGGACACACCAACTGCACAGAAGAAACAACCCAGAGTGATCCACTCATGAGCAATTTGACTGCGGAGTGATCCGCTCATGAGCGATGTAGCGGCTGAGTGATCTGCTCATGAGCAATGTGGCAGCAGAGTGATCAGCTCATGAGTGATTTGGCTGTGGAGTGATTTGCTCGTGAGTGATGTGGCAGCGGAGTGATCCGCTCGTGAGTGATGTGGCAGCAGAGTGAACCACTCGTGAGTGATGTGGCAGCGGAGTGATTCGCTCGTGAGTGATGTGACAGTAGAGCGATCTGCTCGTGAGTGATGTGGTGGCACAGTGATCCACTTGTGAGTGATGTGGCAGCACAGTGATCTGCTTGTGAGGGATTCAGCTGCGGAGTGATCTGCTCATGAGTGACGTGGCGGCGGAGTGATCCACTCGTGAGTGACGTGGCAGTGAAGTGATCCGCTCGTGAGTGACGTGGCAGTGAAGTGATCCACTCATGAGTGACTCGCCAGTGCAGGGATCTGCTCATGAGTGATTCGGCAGCAGAATGATCCGCTCGTGAGTGATGTGGCAGTGCAGTGATCCACTCGTGAGTGATGTGGCAGTGCAGTGATCCGCTCGTGAGTGATGTGGCAGTGCAGTGATCCGCTCGTGAGTGATGTGGCAGCAAAGTGATCTGCTCGTGAGTGATTTGGCTGCGGAGTGATCCGCTTGTGAGTGATGTGGCAGCAGAGTGATCCGCTCGTGAGTGATTTGGCTGTGGAGTGATCCACTCGTGAGTGATGGGGCAGCAGAGTGATCTGCTCATGAGTGATGAGCAATTGAATTTGTTAGGCAGTTGATGCCCTTCAAACAGCCTCTCTTTTGGGCCAGGCCTGCCCAAGCCATGGTACTGCAGACACACCTCTTATTCTCTGATTTGCCTTCAGTGTCACCACTGCCAAGATGAAAAAGGCTGAGAGCTCTAGCTGAGCACTGGAGAACCTTCTGCCTCTTTACACTGCCCACAGAGCATGCCCATGCCACAGAGGGTAGCCATGAGAGCAAAACACAGTTCAGAGACTAAAACTAATGAATCACCTGTCTCACAAAACTGAGATGTGTTCAGTGGAGTTCAAAACCTTCGTTTTTTAGTAGTCAGAACAATGTGAGATCTTACTGCAGCCACTACTAGAGAAACACAGCAGAGTGCTGTGATTGAGTATGACCCACAGGACACACACACTAGGGCATCTCCTAACCCAAAATTGGTGAAGTCTTATCCTAGCTATGAACCCCCATCAGTAGCTTTTCTAATTTTTAATCCTTAATGAAAGGAAACCTCAAGTCCTTCGTTGTTTATATTTCTTCCCTTCCCCACATCCAGCATCTTTTCTTGCTGTCCTCACAAAATGTCTCTACTGTAATGTCTTTAAATCCAGGGGGAAAAAAGGATGGTCTTCAGAATTGCCTTACTACAGTATGTTAGCAGCATTATATGAAATAATTGCTCCTTGGGAGATTCTAGACAGTCAATTAACCCTCAATTCACGACTCAAGTGGCAGAGCAGACACTCAATGAATAAAGGGTAGGGGTTCAATTCTCAATTAGGATGAAATTTTTTTCCTTAATAGTTTAATCTTGTGGTCAATTAAGTCCCCTAGTGTTGTATTAATTATTATATGAATTCTAGGCAACTTCTAATTTAAAGGTTAGTTATGGCAATACTGCAACTGGACCAGAGTCCTGGACTTAGATTTTTCAAAGCTGAAATCCTATTCTACCTTAGGGGGAAAATAACTCTCTTATGATAAAAAGGTAAGAAAATGTCTTTACATTGTGCTGACCTAATCTGGGATACTTTAAATGTCTCCTGTATTTTTATGCCAGAGGTAAGATTGCAATTACACCACAGATCAGTTTACTGCTGCACTAGATACTCGTATCACTAGCTATACTAGAAAGGATTTCTAAGCAGACTATTAAGGATTAATCTTGTCTCCAATTGCTGAGCTTTTCCCCTATATTGTTGGGCATAGCAGCTTGGAGTAGTAGCTTACTTTTCCATCTGTTAGACATACAGAGACTATCAGTTTGTGAAGTACTTTCTTGGTACTCTTTTTGGTAGAATAAAGTCCTAGATTTCCTCAGGGAAGCAAAGGACATATGCTGATGCTCTGTGGTTTCTGAGTTGCTGCAGAGATGAATTCTTCTTGGCCAGCTTTCTGTTGAGTAGGTGCTGGAATCATATAAAACAGCAACTTGTAAAAAAGAGAGGGAAAATGCTGAGTTCCTTGGCCAAATCAGTGATCTTTTTTTCAACTAATTATTTTTCTTGCTCAAAATGAAGCCAGTTTGTCTTTGAAAAGACTGTCTATCATTAAAAAAGAAAAGTATTGAAAGTTTTTGAAACAACTATAACAGATGTCACAGCAGTTGAAAGTACAATTAGAAAGCACAACGCCGCAGAAATAAAACTTCAAACAAAAGCAGAAAGAGTTCTTTGTGCACATCAATAATTTAGAATGATTTAAGAACTGTTTTATAGATGCAAGTGGAGCTCTTTCTGTCTATATATAAATTGAATGTGGTCTTTATAGGCAAACAAAAAGGGGATACAATCCTTTTAAATTATTTTTAGGATAACTGTTTCCACAACAAACATCATTATTTATCAGTTTTGAAAAGAAGCCAACTGCTAACATTTGAATGCACAAATGTTGGCACACAACACAGAAAAGGGTAATCTCCTCCCTTTTCAAAACCAGTTTTGCATTTATTTTACACATTTGTCAAGTTCTTATCTCAAAGCCCATGCAGTGCTACCTATTTCTATCAGAAATCATTATATCTTACTTCTAATCACCTTCCCGTAGCTAATTTGGTAACTCAGGAAAGGAAACATTTATTGCTACCAGATGCTGTTACCTTCCTGCTCACTCACAGATTACTATAAATTGATTCAACAGCCTGGAAAACAAGGTTTAATATGTATTATTTTGCCTTCTGGATTTCTTCTGTTATAATTCTTCTTTTTAGCTAAACAATCTCATTTTAGTGATGCAAATGTTCTAAATCTATGCTACAGCTACATAACAGCCAGGATGTGTCCCTGTCACACAGTGCAGTGCCATGGCAGAAGAGCTGGGCTGTGCTAAGTGCTGCAGGAAAGCAGTGTCCTTCCTCTGCCAGCAACCATTCCTGGAGGCTACATGTGGTACCACAGGCACGACTGCTGAAGCCAGTGCTCTGGAGGCTGCCACAGCAACAGCCAACTCACCTTCTCTCACTCTACTGGCTGCAGAGCTGGGAAGCTATGAGCCTAATGTTTGAAAAGGACACTTCAATTTTTGCCTTCCTTTATTAAATTTTGAAGGGAGAGCTGAATGGCTCATGGAACAGGCTGCTCTGAGCCCGACCATCTCTGTGTTTCTATGTTTCTCTATATCTTTATTTCCATGTGTAAACTAAGTAAACAATCTATTCTGTGTTTGAAACTAACTTTATTGGGTTTTTCTCTGTTCCCTTTTGCTCTGGGGTAAAACCCCTGCATACTAAGATAGGATTTTGATGGATAGGTGGTTTTGTGTGTAAAGAGATGAGATTTTCCTTTTCAGATGAGAAGGAAAATGTAGGAATAAATGAGGGTGCTTGAGGCTGTCAGCTTTCTAAAGAGAAGATGGGAACAGATGTTTTTGTAGCATCACAGAAGAAGAGAAACCAGTTCCTCAACAGCTTCCAGTGACACAAAAATGCTTAGGAGCTGGAACACCTCTCCTACAAGGACAGGCTGAGGGAGCTGGGATTGTTCATCCTGGAGAAGAGAAGGCTTCAGGGGACCTACTAGTGACCTTCCAGGACCTAAAGGGAACTTCCAAGCAGGCTGCAGAGGGCCTGTTTGCAAAGGCCTGCAGTGAAAGGACAAGGGGCAATGGTTCTAAATTGGAGAAGAGTAGATTTCAACTGGACATTAGAAAGAAGTTCCTCCCCACGAGGGTGGTGGAACACTGGCCCAGGTTGCCCAGGGAGGTGGTTGAGTTCCCATCTCTGGAGGCATTGCAGGTGAGGCTTGCCAGGGCTCTGGGCAAGCTGCTCTAGTTGGGGATGTCCCTGGCCACTGCAGGGGGGTTGGACTAGATGAGCTCCAGAGGTCCCTTCCAACCCAAACCATACTAGGATTCTAGGATTCTATGACATGTTTGAACATCAGAACACAGTTTCACTGATGTCAGCTAGAATATACAAGGGGAGGCCCCAACTCAGCTGCTTTGCTGCTTCCTCCAGCACAAGACACCATGAACTGTCTCTGGGGAGTGGGACACTGCCATGAAAAATCCAAGGAAAGTACAAACTTCGAGACTTCAGTTATCTATCACTAAAACTAACCAACCCACATATCTCTCCAGGTTAGCTCTCATTGCTGAAAAACCTCCACAAAAATTCTGTCAATTTAGCTACAGCCACTGCAGAATAATAATCACACTTCTCAGATACTTGGGACCATTTAGCTTCAGCATTTTATGTGCCTGATGAAATATGAGCTGCTAGTTGTGTAAAATTAAAACTCCAGCCTGATTTAGAAGACACTTTAATATATGCTATATGGGCAGTGTTGTTTACAAAACACTGCTCCTAAACCAGGGTCCTGAAAAATTATCTTGTATACTAGAAAGAATTCTTATTAGAGATAAGACTATAATCTAGAAGGGCCTGACTTATTTTCTGCTGAGATTTCAACATGTGGGTACAGTGAGAGATTAGTAATGAATATTCTTAAAACCACAGAACTATCTCTCAGGAACTCATTAAGTAATTTTTAATACTGGTGACTTTTTTTTTTAACTATCAAAAGCTTCATACAAAGAAACAAAAGAATTATGGCATGATGGAAGTATTCATTCTTATTACTGCTGCTGGTAAGTTTACAAAAATACTATGGTTTCTTTAACACACTAGTTATAATTCAGTATATTTTTTAGAGAGTAATTCTAAGCTCTTCTTTCCATCCAAACCCCTCCTGCCTGTAATGCTGTAGGCTATATGCCAATAATGTCAAAAGCCAAACAGCAACTCTGGTGACTCCTCCTTTAACATGTGAATTTCTCCACACTTCTTCCTGGAGGGTATCTTCATTACAATCACTTTCTAGATTTGAAAACTAACAGAAACCAAACCAACAATAATAAATGCAGGCCAGTCTCTTAACTGAAAGTGTCTAAAAGGTCTCCAAAGGTTACAGATGTATGAATAACATGTTATTTCCTGAGCAATTCATATTCTGCCCTCTGTGAATAGACACATGTACACACACATACTCCATTCTCTGCTCTAGCTCAGCCATCCACCAGAGATGCTCCATCCTCTAGCAAATTCTACATCAAAAAGGCACCAGAAGAGGCACTCCACTGAACTGTCATTAACAATTTTGGTGATGTATCCCCTCACTGACAACACTCACCCAAATAAGCCATGGGATTTGTCAGCAAATTCACACAAGCCAAGTCTAGCTATCAAAATATTGCACAGTAGTCCAGGTGACAGAGAAAATAGACAGACTCCAAACTATACAATGTTTTATAGATTATAACATCTCAAAATACACCTGGAAGCAGAATTTTATTTATTAAACTACTTGTTACAGCCTGTCATATTCTGTCAACTAGAAGAAAAATCTGCTTTGGAAACTTACTGTCACACTGACTACAAAATAAAAGAAGAAAATAAATCAGTTGGTATTTCCAGAGCAACATGCCACAGCTGAGCATGACCAAAGAAGTGTGCCTGGGGAATTCTGTACTAGCTTTGCACTCATTTACCTCGAATTTCAGACTTCTAATGGTTAGAACAGTTGAAGTGAGCCTGTGTACTGCAATCTTCTGGGAAAGTGATACACTCCCTGCAAGCACCTGCAGCTCTCTTGACTTGTTCTCTTCTCTGGAAACGATTACTTAAAGCAAAGTCCCCTGATGCTATAATGGCTGCATTTGCTCTTTGAGAGCAGGAGCACACATTGCTGTCACCATCAAGAGCAGTTTGGGTCCTCTCTGCTCTTGACTGGTCTGACTGTGTCACTCACTAGGTCTCTGATAGGTGACATCCTCCTATGGGCATCAGGACAAACTCCAAAGCCTAGCTCACTGCTAGTAACCTTTGCACACAAATGCATGAACACAATTTCTCAGGAGCAGGTTTGGCTTGCAGCACAGGCAGGGGGAGGCTGAACCCCTGGCAGCACATTCCCAGGGATCCAGATCAAGGATTCCTGTAACATGAGAAAACCATCCAGCAACCTTTCAGGATGCATATTTTTCCTATCTTACTGCTTGTAATGAGGACTGAAGGCAAACTTATTAAATAACTCCTAGACATTAAGAATGTCACCAACTGCAGTTTTCAGGTTAATGACTTTGCATCAGAGCTATTACAAATCACAGAATTCAAAGGGTCAGTTTTAATACAAGGGCTGACTCTAAGGAAAAGATTCCTGGGCCTAATCCAAAAGCTTTCTGAGGTCACTAGGTGCCTACCAGCAAATTTTCTCCCCTTTTTATGCCTTTCAAATCTGATATAGCTCAGTCAGATAGGCCTACCTAAAACTCAATGCACAGTATTAGAAGAAAAGTGGCAAAGTGAACTACGACCTGACTTTGGAGAGAAGCTACCTTATTTCTGTCTTTGTTCTTATTTCCCCATTTTATTCCATGGATTTACATGAATACCTTAACCAGAAAATCTGGTCCAAATCCTTTTCAGTAAAGAAAATGTCATTATTTCAGTAGATGTATACAGACTCATAATTTTTAGTGTTTAGACAGCTATATATTAAAGTCACTGAAATCTAATAAATAAAACATATTAATAAATTATATATCAATGTAAGAAACTATCTCAGTCCATCTGCCAAGATAATTATGAAGCAGGTATTCTACTCCTCAGAAAAATGCATTCTTGAAAATTATTCTGCAACTGTATTTATATATATTTATTTATTATTTATATATTTATATTATTCTAATATAAACTTAATGTAAAAGATGTGACCTTGGACTACTTCATTAATATCTCTTGTATAACTCCCATTGTTTTTAGAAATGGTTGAGCAATGGTTAAACACATAATCATAATGATATGAGTTTAGACACTTTAAAAATTGAAGCTTTACCATTACTTTCTATTTACATATATTGTGAATCAAAGTGTTAGTAGATTTTGCCTTGGTTATCATGGGTTTGGTTGTTCTTTTTCTTGATTGATTGACTGAGGAAGGATCACATCTACTCCTAGGCCACCATTTTAACAGTTGTCAGTTCACTTGCAGGTTAAATTTAACAACAAGAAAAACTTGTGGAAAAAGCCTTTACCCAGAATAGAGCTCTGTGCTTCTTATCTTTCAGTATTCTCAGAGGACAGAACATGTAAAAATATCTCTGAATTTTCCAGTGAACATGTGCACTGTGCATGTCACTTGAGGGTTTGGGAAAAGGAACCTTTGCAGCCTTTAAACTCAAGCATTATTGCATCCACTGCTAATGAAATGACCCCTGGGTGTCTAATACACACACTTAGATACCAAAAAGGAACATGACTTCACTTCTAATTTGGGGAGGTTTTTCACGTATCTCAAAAGGAGATTCATGAGCACATTCCTGAAGAAAACCACCTTTTTTTCCCCTCATTATAACTTTAACATGCAAATATTGATAAATCACAGAAACAGCATGGAGAACATTTGAAGTGTTGGCACCTCTCATGCACTGTGTATCCAAGCTGCATGGTACAGCTTTGTACTCCTAGTTCTCTTTCTCATTCCTTCACTCTCCATCTGGATGCTTTCAGATTAACTGCTGGAAAAGTCCACTCTCTGGAGGACACCCCCAGCACCAGAGCCTGTTGCTGTTTCAGGTGTTCTGCACCTGCTCCTTCTCCTCCCCTCACATCATGAGGAACCTAGTCCTTTGGCAATGATTAATTTAAGCTGCACAAACCCTCTTTTCTGCTAATCAAATACAAGAAATAAACACAGTTATTCTTTCATTACCTTAGTCTCTGACCATCTGAAAGTATTTCACTCAGCTGACAGAAATGATGCAAAATTCCCACTTCCTTCAAGTAATAAAGGGAAAGGTGTTCTTTAATAAAATGAAAAGGGATAGCTGCCAGATGCATAGTTTTGTAGACTACCATCTACTGGAAACATGAGACAAAGGCCTTGAGTCCAGATTTGTGCTCTGAAGATGCAGATAACTGGGCTGAAGGAGGGCAGCATTGCCTCAGAGAGGATTTGGGAAATTCAGAGCACATCACTTTCTCCACAAACACAATCTTTATTTCCACTCAAACACTGCTTGAACAATAGTCAAGCCTGAAGGTACTGCTCATTTCTCAAGTTTTCCTATAAATTTTACTTAAGAGTGGCCCCAAACACCCCGATGTGAACAGCAGGTCAGAGGATGCTGTGGTGCCCTGGGGTTCACAGGTCCTGCTTACCTCCTGCTCGAGTCAGAGCAGAGGGGTAAGGCTGACATGCCCAGCTCAGGGCATGCCACTGCTCCAGGAGGAACAGCACTTGTGCAGCCTCTGAGCAGGGACCACTCCTGTCTGGAGTAATAACCTGTAGTAATAGCTGGTGAAGCAATCTTCTAAACTATCAGGCTTTGGCCAAACTGTTTCCATTGGAGACATCATGACCATTCCCACTGATTTCACTGTGGCAAGAGTTGGGCCAATGCTGTTTATTACTCCATCCCACATGAGGAGTATACGAAATATTTCTTGTCATGCAGTCAAACAGAGTAATTGTACCAGCATTTAAATCCAACTGGAAAGCATGGCCAAATTCTTTTCTGGCTCATTTAACCTTCCTAAAGCCAGAACTCATATGGAAGTTTCAATACAGCCTATCCAGGGCTGTGTCAAACACAATTCTTTCCCATACAACAGAGCTTTTTCCACAATATATACTGAAGCAGGTTAATTTGAAATAGTTTCTGTAAGCAACTGTGAGGTAAAATGTAACTGCTTAAACCTAGACCTAGCAAGCAAGTACAGTCAGGAAGACTTGGTATTTAAGTTTCTGTACATATTTGGTACTATGCCCTGTGAGGGATTTTCCATTTCTTTTCCCTAGCAATTTCAAAATGAAGTACAGATTACTCTTCATATGGTTTTCACTCACACCCTGCCACAGATGCACAGGCAAAATGTTTGTGCTCCATAACAGCTACAGATATTTGCCAAAAATACAATAATGTATTTTGTATAAAAAACCCAAACAATTGCAGACTTACAAAGATGTTTAATTTGTTGTCCTTTAATGTTAAGCCTGACCATACTTTGTAAAAAGATGATGAAAGGATGCAGAGTAATTGAGATTTAATGGCAATTATCCTTCAAAAAGCTTAAAGGTATGGTCTGTAACTTGGATCTAACATCTCTGCACTGAGACAGCCACTGCATCTGTAAATCCAGCCCCAGCAACAGATGCAAACAGCTCAGCATAACTGCAACAACCTCATATTAACTATCTTTTAAAAAAAACCTCTTAAGACATATTCTCTTCAGCCCTAATTACCTTGAAATTACTTCGATGAGAACAAAGCAACACATTTTGTCTGGTGCTGACATCACTTAAAATGGGACATGGAAAACAAAACCTGTGTATCCTGAGGGATATCACAGTATTTGCCCATAATCATTACAATCACTTTTATTGGGTTTTATGCTAAGATTTCACATAAGTAGGACTGCTGCTACATTTTAGTTACTTAATTTTCATTTGTTGCTGTCTTAATTGTTACAGAGTGCTCAGATTTGTAAAGTTCTAGCAAGGTCTATAAGAGAGAAACATGTTCAATCTATGCCCTCAATAATTTCTTTGTTGTTTGAAAACTTTCAGCTTACAGCAAAGCTGGCATTTTATGGCCTGCAGAGCTATAAATCATTTTTAAAATCATGATGATATTACTCAAAACAGATGTGAAAACATATGTTTGCCATGGTTGTATAAACCGCTTACTTGTCATACTTAATAAATGTTGATACTTTTATTTTAACTACATTCCTCCTTAATAACTTTGAAAATCTTTTCCATGGTAAATGGATTTTGCCTTAGTAAAAGTAATGGCAGGTTCTGAAAAGCAGAGCTCATTCTCTCTACAAATGACACGTATGGGTTTTGCTGAGCAGCCCAGCACAGATCACACTCCTCACTGACTCGTTTCGTTTTGNTCAGACTGTGCCAACCTCACTGACTGGGAGCATGAAAAACGTATCTGAGGTGCACCAGAGCCTCCAAAAGTTATACACAAGTGAATAATAATAGTATCAGGAACAAAGAATGTACACTGGAGTGGGACAAACCACTGAGGAATAACACCACTTCTTTGGGCTAACAGAAAGGCCCAAGACACCCAGGCTGGGGATTTTCAAAAGCACAGTACTGAGTGTTCTACTGGTGCAGTCCATCAGCTACTGCAGCTTGTATCCTACAAACCAGAGACTCCTACAGCAACTGTACTACAGGTCTGTCACACTGCCAAAGGCACAATCAGCTTGGAATGGGTGGATATACAATGTTGATGCCTTTCAAGTCTCAGCATTTGTCCCACTATCATGTTGTCAAAAGGTTTCAGCTCTGGAGCTGTGGGATTACTTGAAAATTACATCTTTACTTGACAAAAAGAGGTAATCTCTGATTCTCATGTTTTCAGAGAAAATATTGACCTGTGCAGACCAAGTAGAAAAACAGAAGCTTTATTTTATCTTTAAAATGATCATTTGAAATGCCTCATGATTTTGAAGCACTTCCTTCTGGTGAATCTCTGAACATTAAATTCATCCTAAAAAAATCCTTTAAGTGCAGGCAGATAAACACATGTAAAAAGACATATTAATTAAAAATAATACTATGCCAAAATGTAGACCAGGAAATGAATAAACCTATACAACTTTAATCTTAAGGTGAACTACTGTACACAAAATGTTAGCATCAGATCTTTGGACTTCATATGTGTTACAAGGAATACTGAATGATCACAGGAGCCTGGGAATTGGCTTCACAGGTGGTGAGGGTTAAATTATTTTCATGCTTTCTGGGATTTCTGAATTGTCTTTTCTGATTCTTAAACTGTACCCTCCTCCATCCATCTTGAGTGACAGGACTGCTAGTACCAATAACTACATGATTTGCATCTTCAAATCCCATAGGATGTTGACTTGTTTTGCTGAAAAATGACTAAACATGTGGCAAGAAACCATGCACAGCTCAACAGAATGAAAATCAACTACACTTTCACGTTTAGATTAAGTGCTCACCTATGGATTTACTACAGAAATGCAATTTTTTAATCTTAGGAATGAAGGTATGGTTCATAACTGTTTAGCCTCTGGTGTTGGTCCATAAATGCCAACAGGAGTCAAGAGGGAATGATTTAAGCATGATGATCCAGACAGAAAATTACCTCAGAATGGCACTAAAGGGCTCTTTTGGGGTTCATGAGGAAAGTGTTTAAATGCCTAGAGAAATCAGTGAATAGAAAACAGATTCTGCTTTCAGGAAGAGAGAATCTTGAGTATGGAAATATAAAATATAAGGAGGAAGTTTCAGGCTCTTCCTACCCATAACTGGATCAGTCACAGATGTCTAAGGAATAGAGCTGATCATACAAAATCATGAAGCTGTTCAAATAATTTTATATAACTCTGGAATCACAGGGCACATGGAGCCTCCAAATTCTCTTTTGAGTAGCTCATAAAATTGCCTATACCTGTCTTCTTAGGTTTCTCAGAAAATACACTAAAATCATCTCAGTCAAAACATAAATCATTTTTTGTTTTCTTTTATGATAAAATGTTCTTATTCACAGTAGACTTATAAGTACCTTTAGCTTATGTTGCCTCCTCTTTTGGTCACTTCCTTCCCTTTCTTTTCTTTCACATCTTTTTCACTCTGATACTAAATCTCCCTCAGTATAGACCTTTGCAGTATTTTTCCAGCACTCACTCAACTTCATCTTTATTTCTGTAACTACATCTAGTTTTTTTGCAGACACTCATTTTGTATGATGCTTTCTGTATGCACTGCCAGAATAAACCTCTCACTTATTAAATAATTTAGTTTCTGTTGTATTTGCAAGGAAACAAACTGTCTTTGCCCTTCCTCAATGTGCAGGCACGGATGCCACTTCCCCATGCCTTACCTGCCTGCAGCAGGGCATTCACCTTCTCCAGCACCCCACCACCACTGCAGGGAGAACAAGGCAGAGAAGGCATCTCCCTGCCTCCAGGACAATCCCTACAGGCTAAACATTTCTTCTTTCCCTGCTGCCTCTCACTTGTGAGCTCATGTAATACTACCAGACACAAAAAATGGCTTATTTCCCTCACCTACCTACTGCAGACACATATCCCCTGGAGGCACAGAAACAATACCATGTGACTAATCAAATATTTGCTAGCAACTTCATAAATAATTAAATAAAAAATATTAGCCCCATACTATATCAACAGAGAGGAGCAAAGATTTGCTTGTTTACCTTCCTAAGAAGAATGCCATGTACATTCACTGGATACATTATTCATTGCAATTAGGCACTTAGCTCTCTTAAATTTATAACATAATGCTATTGCATATGCAGAATAATACAGAAAGGAATAAAACATACAATTAGTGAAATTAAATGCCTGTGATGGAAAACAGTCTGTAATTTTACCTTTCTCCTTCTGTATTTTTTTTAGGCTGGCCCCAGTTTCTTGATCAAGGAGTTCTCCTTCCCTGCTGTTGGTCAGCATAGCTAAAAAAAAAGTACACAGCTATGCAACACTGTCATTAAAAAAAGGAAAAGTTCTAAAGCAATTGACCATTTTTGCTGTCCATAATCAACCATTTCACTGCCCCAGTTCAGCACTTAAAGAGTCAAAATTGCAGCAAAAGCAAATAGATACCAAGACTGAACCCAAATTGCTAGGAAGAAGAATGTGTTTTCTTAGGAAATGTTCCAATTAACTAATTAGAAAAGTACTTCACAGAAATAATATTGGGGAAAAATACATTTAAGGATTTAAATATTAGCAGTTCTCTATAAAGCAGCAAGCTTAATAAAAAGTGCAGATTGACAGACAGTAACCCAAATCAATAGGAGACAGTAAAAAACAATACACAGTAGTGCTGGAAGAGATTCTTTACCTAACAACTGCAAGATCAGGAAGAGACTTTAAGTTTACCATTGCAGCATGCCTCTTTTCTTTGTTCTTGTTTGATTAAAACATTTCCTTCCCTGCAATTAACCTATTGCAGAATTGGAAGTTATTCCAGTAAGTCACTTGCTAAAACCTTCAGTGCCATATTTTAGGGAAAGGTGCAGTGAGAACTCAAGTCCCTTTTTCACAGTTGCTATAGGAAGTTACATTTCCTGTTCTGGGTATTTATGGCCCTATCTTACAAATGAAAAAGCTCAAGGAAATCTACTTCCTAATCTCTGCCCTCTGTGTGCACACATTTAGGCAAAGTAGTTGAGGTTCTACTGACTAGTTTGTGCAAAACCAACTGTGCTCTTCAGTGCCATGGTGCTGCTGCAAAGCAGCAAAACCCCAGCAAGCAGCTGAGGAGTTACTTGATGGGAGCGAAGTCTGTTCTGACTTACATGGACTGCACTGGTTTTGTAGTTCAAATCTAGCTCAGCAATGCCTGCATGGGCTCCAGTCACTGTGAAGACAACAGTGTTGACATACACTGACATGAAGAGATAACTGACTTGCCCTAGATGGCTCCCGGAAGCACCAAGAATAGAATCTAAACTTCCTCTAGACTGAATTAGCATTTTAAACACAAGCTTGACAATGCACAGGCTGTGAAAGCTGTGGTGGAGAGACCAAAAAACCCAGAAATCCCTCACCTCATGGTGATGAGGGAATGTGTGGGCATCAGGAGACTTTAGGAATGGAAAAGTCATCATACAATCTGTGACTTTTCTGCAGAGAAAGCTGTCTTGCTATTTTCCAACTCCAGGTGCCCTCAGAGGCACTTTCTTACTCCAGCACCTAAGAGAAGTCGGTCACACCAGAGAAGGGCTGCTCTCTCCTGTGCATGGCTGGATACTGGCACAGCATGAATCGCAGGGGCTGGGCTCTGCATAGCCATCAACCTAACGAAACAAACTATAGCGATGAAATTTCTGGGATGTTTTCAGCAAACAAGTGCTTTCCTGCTTTTCCCAGCAAAGGAATATCTGCCTCAACAAAGGTCTAAACTTCTGGAGGTCAGTAAGTGTGAAGAGCACTAACCAATTCTGTCGGGTGTGTTGTCAAGCTGGGACGGTGAGCTGGACACGCTGCTGCTCTGATGGGAGGACGCGTGGCTCCCAGGCCGCTGGCTGTCTTCTAGAGATGGAGCTGGAGAAGGGCTGTCTTGAATCCTTTCCTTGAAGCAGAAATAAAACAAGGTCTGTGCAATTTGATTCATGGACTTCACTGAAGTTCAATGAAAAAATGAAGTTGCTTCAAACAGCAATAACAAAATGTCTTTCTGAGAGAAACAGTCAATAGAATTCACGTTGAAAGAGCAGTACAGTCTTCTCTAGCCAAAGAATATAAGCAGATATAGTACAGCCAGGGCAATGCCTCTGGGCACAGCTTTATTTTGCTAACTTTTTCACACATAGGAATGTGAAGAATGTTCTTTTACCTTATTTTCATAAACTTCTTCTAATTTACAGATAGTAAAACTGCCATATACAAGTCACATTTCAAATAAACAATTTCAGCTTGGACTAAAGCATCACTAAGTGCAGTCAAATTTGTAAACAATGAAATTCTGCAGGACCATGTATCTATACCTGCAGCCTGTCTGAAGATGTCAGGGAATTTTAATCAGTAAAAAATCTTTAGGAACAGGTTAGACAAGCATGGTAGAACTAATAACTCATCCTGTCTTGAGGAAGGCATATGACCACTTTTGTGATCCCTCAAGTGTAATTTTTCTGAATTAATTCCTGTTCCCAGGACCAACAAAAAATTGAGAATCCTCTAAAAGGGACAGATCATGGCCTCAGAGAGTCTAGATATTCTTATCTTAAAATCCTTCTGTGTTTTAAATCCTCTATTACAAGTCCTTGGAAGTGTAAATCCAGGTGGAGAGACACTAACAAGGAGACACTTGAATTTACAGAATTCTAGAAACTGCATCTTCAGAGCTGCCCTCATCCCTGGCAATCTGCTGCTCCCTGTGGTAACTCAGGACTGAAATATTACTTTCTTTAAGAAGGGAGATCCTCTTGCCCCCACCTCATTAAAAAGCACAATTACAGTGTAATCTGAGAAAGCTGTCTCAAAGGAACTTTGCAATTTTTCTGCCTTTCTAACCTATTCTCCAAGATTTCTCATTAGGATCTGGCTACTTGGTGGCAATGGACCACATGCTTTTGAAAATCAACTCAACACCATCTTGACTTTCTATGCAGTTTTTGCTAGACAGTATTCTAAATCAATAATAGAGCTTTAGAAACAGAATGGTAGATTCTGATAGTTTTTCCATTTTCAATAGCTAGCATAATGGCTTCTGTGCATAACCTATTGAGGGAATTCATTAATAGCACTAGCACTAAGTGATATTTTAAGAATATTCTGTTGCCCATTAAACCATCTCTCAACCACACTCATCTTCATATTTACAGATACACTGAGAATGATGCCAAGGGAATGTGAGATTGGATCCTCCTCATAGTAAGGGGTAGCACTTGCCTATTCCAATCACACCAGCTGAAAACAGAGCATTGAATGTGCTTTTAATAGGATAGTTATTGCACATTAAATAACAACTGAGCCTCAAAAGCATCTAACAGATGTGTATCTATTACATAGCTGTTAATCGTCAATGGATCTGTTTTCACTCATTATCTGTTATTTAATGAACACACAATAACTAATAAATTTTACAGGGAGACTTTAAATTGCAGTATTTCTGGACGCGAATTAAAATGTTTATGAAGTTTTAACAGGTATGAATCCATTATGTTGAGTCACAAGTTCTGAAAGTTTTGAAAACTAAATGAAGAAATGTTCACATTCTGGGGGGAAAAACAGTCTAAGTCACTGATCATAAAGTCTCCTGTTTTCTTCATCATCTCCAGAAGAGTGGGTTTAGAGACTGGTGGAAGAGTGAAAGAGAGTCATGACTTACTCTGTGGATGGGTTGCTTATTAAGTTACTTCTAAAAGTCACAAGAAGTATTCTCCTAAATAAAGATCAATCATATAAATGCAATTCTGAGCTTACAAGCACTATGTGTCTTTTACCTTTGTGTAAATAATAGCTTCCAAGTAAGTTACTGCTAACAGGCAGTAACTCTGACTTTAATTGTATTTGACTGGATTTCAGTTTTAACAGTCCTCTTGGGCACTTTTCCCTCTCTTTTTACCACAAAAGTACTCAATTTACAAGTAAGAGATCATTTTGAAATTATTACTTTTAGAGAAGAGTACACAGTTTAAATAAATTTCATTGTCTACTGCAACCATGAAAATGAATAGCCAAGGAGAGGACATGCCAACTGTTCTGCAAAAACGCCTAGGAACAAATATGACTATGGATTATCACTTAGATATCACAAATACAGTCATATATGTCATCTTAAATGGGAGTTATCTGAGTAATTCAAAAACTGATGATTTGGAAAAGCAAAGTATTTGAGCTCCTTCTGGTAACTGCATTTCCCATTGTCTCTTGCTATCAAATAATCTCTGCTCAAGTAATTTGCCTTCAGACTCAGGGTCTTGGTTTGAAATGTTCAGGCAGAAATAAAATGTCAAATAATAACATCATTCTTAATCACACAGTGCCACTTTCTAAGAGACTCAGTTGATTATGTCATCTAATGTCTTACCAGTTACACAAATTTACCTATAGAGGAAAGAGACACTTTTCCCTATAAGCAACACAGGAGCTGAGATTTTCTCTGTATCATATGTACTACAAATGATGATAGATTATCATGACATAAGGCTGCATATGGATCAAGAAACTCTCTATTTCTAAATGTTTATGTGGAAATGGAATGCTGAATTTCTCCTACTAAAATGAATAGCACTCTGAACAGACTTTTTTGCAAGTAAACAGATCCATTTTTCAGTCCTGTAATCAGTATGCATCTATTTAGCTACTTAACAGCAATGTGCTCTGGTTCATTAGGTAGCTACTGTTGTGTCTCAGCCTAGTTAAAATTTCACAGCAAGTTAATCTATTTTATTACAAATGAGAACACAAGTGATAATGTCCTCACCATTTCCCAAACACAGGGTTAACAGTATTTGTAACAAATCAATGAGGGCATTTAAATAGGAAAATTGCAAATCTAAAACCTTCACATTTTTAACACATTGATGACTTCATTTTATTTGTCATCTATGTACTTTACAAGCTTGTTACTTTTCCTGTGTTTTGTTGTTGTTGTTCCCAGCAGCACACTGCTGTGCAGCCTGGTTCTACACTAGGTGCACTCACAGGAATAGAGAAATGTTTCCAAATAAAGTCCTATATTCCCCATTTGTATTCCTTCCTATTTCATAAATTTGCAAGATTCATATATTCCAGGTTCTAATGTAATGAATTATATATATAAAATTTACAGATTGTGAGCATTTTGTGAAAAATTAAAACATTTCTCAAGATCTCACCTATTTATCTAACTACAGTACCCACTTTGTCTTATCCTTTTTTCTTCCCTTTACTGAGCTGGAACATAAATTCTCCAAAAAGACTTGTGCAGTATTTAATCCTTTTGAAGGGTAATATATTTCTGTCTCACCAAAGATCAGTGCCTTGCTTTGGCTCAGAAAATGTAGCTACAAAGCCTGACATTGTTAATTTTAGTTGTGATTTAGGTTAACAGCCCCAAAGCCATCGACTCATCCAATTTCCAGATACATCCTTGATTTCACTTCAATATCCCTTTTCTATCCCCTGTGAGGTAGTATTCTACACAAATAATATGAAACACCACATCACAGCAGCATCCACACTACTTTCATTTGAAATATATATGAACAGCTTACCTATTTTTGACATAATCATCTTGACCTTAATTCCTTACTTCTGATTGTTTATAGTATTGATCTTCATTTTCTGTCAAGAGTTTAGAGAAATGATGCTGCTGTATTTTCCTTTATTCTTGGTTCTAATCTAGCTGTAATTACTCTTCCAAATGTTAATCTATTAATGAGTTCCTAGAGGATTTAATGGCATTTCACTGATGACAAGCAAGTTTTGGAAGTTTGTCTGAGTCCTAGATACTTTATTCAGACATTTATCTTGATATTTCATATTTAATTGAGGTGCTGCTTCTGTACTCTACAGGGCTCTTGGTGGCAGGAGAGCTGGAATTCACCAGACCTCACTAATGAAACAGAGAGGAAGGAAAAATGAGGATTCTGCTGTCTTTAGGCCTAGACTAGATTTTTCAGCTACTTTAAGGAGGATTTGGAGCTGGTGACCATGCTGGAGAAACAGAGTTCACAGGGTCTGGCAGCATAAATTTTCCAACATGAATCTGCACACTAGTTTCCCATTAAAATGTTTATTGTGCCACACCTTAAGCTGCCAGCAATGAACACAGTTAAAAAAAATCAGGAAATGAGAGTGTCCTTTCTCTGGAGGGGTCTGTGAAGGCAGTAGATTGGCTGCAGATCTCCTTATCTCCTACACAGAACTACCACAACCTCATGCCTATTGATACCAGTGCTCTTATCTCCCTGCTTAAATTTGATCCTCCAGAAGGGAGAAGAAGAATTTACACAATTTCAGTTTGCAAAGAACTGAATTGCTAGGGGTTTTGTTTGTTTTGTTTTTAGTTAATACTGTAATAGGTATTTCCAATTGAGCTTAGTTGATACTAATACTGGAATGCTGTTAATTCTATTGGAATTCTAATAATAAATACATTTTTAATAGTGTTCTAGGGTTTACAGTCATTAACTAATGTACTGTTGAGAAAAGCAACACGTAATTGGCATTTAGGCTTTTCAGAGAAAAAGAATAATCCTTACAGTAAGCAGGAGCTGTGCTAAATCTGAAATGATGCTGAACAGTTGCTGACAAGAAATATGATGGTTTAAAGTTACTGTTTCTGGCCAAGAGAGCAGTGCTTAGGTTTATATTTTGAATCAGCTCAGTCTGGAACTGGGCACATGCAAAGTGTATGGATGACTTGTTCATCTTCTGAGCTACTTATAGCATCTCCACTAGCTGTAAGAACTGGAGATGAACAAGGTAAACAGCTGGTCTAAAAACTAAGATAGGATCTGTATGTCTGGAAGCCAGCTGGATCCCATTCATCTTTTGCAGTGGATCAGGAAGTCATTCACTTAAAATACCTTCTTTGCCATTTAAAATGCATTTTGTTTTTCAGTGTGTACATGGAATTGTTTCAGTTGTAGTCAACTGGCAATTATTTTCCCACCAAATTTCAGAAATCCTAAAAACTCTTCTGCATTTACTGATTTTTAATACCAGATGTTCACTTGCTAATTCCATTACCTTGTGGCTACTTCCTATCAATTCATTAATTGCCAGCTGCTCAGCCAAAGAGAAAGCACTGCTCATCAGATGGTATTGGTAAAAAGCCAAACAGGGGCTTCCTTCTTCACCCTGTCTTAAATTAAATTTTCAGGTACCCTGAAAACTATGGCAACCTTCACTCCTATAGCAAGATTATACCTTTACATTTTACTTTGAATTTCAGAGTATAATATTGACTAAAATGGGAAAGGATCTTGCAGTGGAAGCTTTCTACTTGTAGCTGTCCTATGAATTGTTTCAGCCAGTGCTGCTACTGAATGAAAGAAAGGCACTCCCAGGACTAATGATGATAATGCTCTATCTAATCAACTTTATAGCTATATTAGTTATTAAGTACACATGCAAATGACTAAGCCAACACTAAAAAGATCTGAGCCAGAACTAAAAGCTAGTATGTGCTTGGCCTAACAATATTCCCTTGGAAGCTTTGCAAAAAGAGCTTCTTGCTGTATTTTTTTTCCCACTTGCAAGTTTAAAATAAGTATTCATTGCTTATCCTTAACCTAGCAGCTAGGTGCCTGGGTGTTAACAAGCAAGGATTTCTTGGCACTGCAGGGAGAGGGATATGCCACCCTTCAAAGCAGGAGAGATGAGCAGGCTATTTAATGCAATTTGTAGGGACATCTCCCCATATAGTAGTTTTTCTGTATCAATGAATAAAAAGCTACAAGACTGCACACTCATTTCTCCTTTGCTACAGATGCAGCCACACAAATTAGCCTTCTAAGAAGCAAACTACTCTGTCTCACATGTCACTCCCCAAAGATATTCCAGTATCCACTGCAGCAATAAGCTGCCAGCAACCAACAAATGCTATGAAACAGGACAGAATAAATCTAATAATGAGAAAAAGAACAGATTTTATGCAAGTTTCATTTTAAAAAATCTTGTAATATTCTGAAGACAATTCAGAATTAATTGAATGCAGAGAGAAATATGAAATTAAATGTTATAAATTCTGTAAGGGGAAATGTTTTTCTACTGAGAAGAATTGTTTCAGAGTGTTCTGAGATGGTCACATTTTTCTGGCTGTCAGGTAAATATTATGAATATGAGTTGTACAGCACACAGAAAATAGCACCTCTCAGCAATAATTACACAGCCCATCTGTATTCTCTTTAGGGAATTTAAAATCATGTCATATACATACTCTACAAATGCTTTAACAATCCCACAAAATCAGGAGAAGAATAGAACACAAAGAAAAAGAGACTCCAAAATCTCTACTGCATGTCAAGATCACACTGTACAAATAATTCTTTGTTCTGTGTATTGGTAAACTAAATAGAGTGAAATTGTGTAGAGCTGATGTGAAGTACAAGATTTCAGTTCACCTACCAAAACAAAACACTGCATTTCACCTAAAATGTCCCTTTTTGGGGGAGGTGGGGAAGTAGGTAGTTTCTGGCATGTTTCTAAATTACATTGATGTGAAAATCTGAAAGAAATATGATTTTAAATATAAAAATGCTTTATTTTTAATTGTTTTAAAACCAAAGCATTTCTATTACATTTTAATCTTATTTTCTCTGAGTTTTTCACTTGCATTCAAACAATGTGCCATTTATTCCTAACTGGGGCCTGGATATGAGCAAAAAGAACAAGAGAAAAAAGAGTAAGAGAAAAGTAGGAATGCAGCAAGCATGAGGGAATGTTGATAGGTGAAAAATGGAAAGCAGGAAACCAATGTGCAGAAATACTCCTACTCAGGAGAAGCACATCTCTCAGCAGCACAGAAGAGGTTGTTAGAGAGCCAGAAGGAAAGCAAGAGAAAACGACAAGGAGGAGGAGAGATGCAGGAGGAAGGGTGAGACATGAGCAAGAGGAGCAAGGAAAGTGCAAATTATGTGGGGTAAGCAGAACAAGTAGTAAGGAAAAACTGGGAGAAAAGGATAAAAGAGCCTCTCAAACCTCTGGGAGAAATTCTGCCTCATTACTTTCAGTACTCTTGAAATCTTACACAAAAGGGAGCAGCTTAAAGCCCCTGGCTTGGATTTGGTCCCCACAATTTCAAGCCCACCCCTAACCACATTATCTCCCAATAACCTGTTCCAAAGGACACCTGGGAAAGTGGCCTTCCAGGGAATATACAGACTCACATAGCCACAGCATCAGAAACTTGGCTCTTGCCAGCCCTTCTTTATTCTTTCCAAATTAGTTTCCCACTTTTCCTGCACTTTTGCTTTTGGACCTTCCCCTCCCACCCCCCAACCCACCTTTTGGCTGAAATTGTGTTAATATGATTTTTAGTCATATAAGCCCCTTTGGGCTTAATCTGCATAGACTGAGACTTGATGCTTGATGGCACTCCCTTACCACTCCTGATGCCTTTATTCTGCAGAGCTTGAGGCCTCACTCAGCTATGGACAGACACTTGTTCCATGGGCACAGTCTGACTCTGAGGTTCACAATTACTGTCGCTGAACAGAGGAGCTACTCCCACTTTTGCTGTGAGATCTCTTTCTGTATTTGCCATCCATATGAGATGCTGTGAGGTCCCAGCTCATGTGGACCCAATTTAATTTAAATGATCTATCAAGATTTAGGGATGCTTTCAGCATTCTACTCAATCTGTGGTCTCAGCATAAATCCTAACAGCTTCTTTATGACAAACTGTATCATACACTGTAAATGCATATTAATAGTCACATTTTTTGTTACACTGATACTTAAATTCATTATAGGTCCACTGTAAATTAAAAAATGTTATATAGTTCTTGCTCTCTGAAGCTGAGTTGTTCTATAAACTTCTCTTTTGTATAAAGGGCACATCCAAACTTCACTTCTGAAGACCTGCAAATATCATCATTGAGTAGATTTTTCTGAGTTTCAGGAACAAAATTATTGAATGACAGTAAACTATAAACTACCCTTATTCACTATACTTTTGTAGCCTAACCCATGATTGAAGTGTACTTCAGCTAAGTTCCACCCTAGACTGGTCCTTGAGACCAGGCTGGCAAAACACTTTACACCTAGGGCAGTAACTGGATGGCAGAGTTCATTCAGCTGAAGAATAGCTCTGGAAAAAAAAAGAACTAAGAAGAGAGCAGGCACAAGAGGGAGGAGAGAGAGCGTGGGGAAGTCAGGGCTGCTGTCAAATTTTGGTTTTGCCATATGAAACCCCCAATTATACAGAATCTTCAGCACCACTTGAGCCAGGTTTCAAGCAGAGCAAGCTCTTTCAGATGCACAGTAAATGTCTGAGAGGCTGGATTTATCCCAGGGCCACTGTCAGAACTGCAGCTATAGCACTGCTAGCGGGAGCTGCTATAATCACATCAGATGGGATTATAGATGGCAGAGAAGGTTTTGTGAGCCTGGCCATTGTGCCTGCCTAATTTACAGTGTTCCTGTCAGAAAGAAATCAAGTTTCATAGTTATGACATTTCTTTCTGGAGCACTAAATGTTAACTTTGCTGATCATGCATATCTTGGTAGAACAGCTTATTTCTAAATGGCAAACGTGATATAAAAAGCATAATGACTTCATTCCAAACCTTTCTAAGGCAGCTGACTCTCACACCTAGAGAGAACAGGCCAAGGGGTATTTTAGTCATCAGAGTATGGAAATAGACACACACTCAATACATTTGATTCCTTTCTCCCAGTTTAAGTAAAGACATGATGCTGGAATTGCAGTCTACCTAAAGCTAGCCATTTTTGGTACTTCTTAAATGCACTTAAATAACATGGAATAGAAGTAATACTGCTGACAAGCTAACAGCAGCAGCAATGCTTTTCTTCTACATGGTTCATTTTGTACAAGGATTTCATCTTAATTAGTTGTCGTTCAAAGCTAGATGATTGTGCATAAGGGAAGGAAAGGACAAAAAGAGCCTCACAGCTCTGTAATAAAATTAATCTAGTTTCAGCACTCAGCACAAATGAGAGATGCAGCATCACTTGCCAGGTGAGAGATGCACAGTGACGGATGCACACCTTCCCTGTGTCACATCAGCTACTGCTGTATTTCCCCCAGCATCACACAGAGGAAATAATTCCCACCAGAGTGCTGGTGAGACCTACAGCTGCTGTGGAGATATTGTATATCCTCCAGTGCAGGTGCTGGGGAAAAAATAGCTGTAAATGAGTAACTTGCACCAGCAAGGGCCTGCTAATGAGCATCCTTAAACCTAACTGCTTGCAAAACTTGCAGTTTATATTACAAACAACTAGCATTGTTTACAAATTCATATTTAATCCTCATTTTGACATACTGACAGCATTTAAAATAAAATCAAAGCTTATGCAGTTTACTTGCCACATGTATTCCACTGCTGTATTGAAGCTGTGGTTTTCTCAAGAGGTCTCTGAACAGTTGAAGAAAAGGTTACTGAGTGAGACAAATGTAACCCCAATTAATTTCAAAGAATTCAGTGACCTGCATTAACTAGCTGGACATCAGAAAAAACATGTTTTCCCCATCCAGTCAACAACTGTGCAGATACACTGATGATATGGAGAATTTTTTATAGCTATTAATCCTAAACAGTCTCTAACTAGGGAATGACTCCCTTGAATTTTACCAGCCTTCTAAAATCCAAGAAAACAAAATGCAAACAAAATCAAAGTATTAAGAACAACATTTACCCTGATTTCGAAGAGGACTCTCAGTAAAGAAAAACAACCTGAGATGCTCAGGGCCAGAATGCATTTTGGAGATGCTCAGGGCCAGGAAGAAGATCAGAAGAAAAACAAAGACCTCCAGGAGCTCAGCAACAGAAAAGACATAATATTTTATACTACTGTAGTGTGACAAAAGAGATTTGGTTTTTATCTCCTGAAAGTATGTTGTTATTAGTAAATACAAGTATGGAAAATAAAGATGTGGTTGTGCACTACCAGTTTCTTTCTCTGCTTGATGTAGAAACAAAATTTCCTGTAGCACTAAGCTGTGACAATACAAAGTAAAACACATTCCTAACTAATTTATACTCACAGTTGGCCTGTAATATTGATAACAGTAACTTTCTCAATGACACAACAGGGTACATTATTATTAAGATATTTTACAATAAAGATAGAAGAGATTAAGTTGAGCAAATCAGTGAAAGTTATTAGAATAAAGCAACTATGAACTTTTTAAGATTCCAGAATGATGGGGATACCTGACTGTAAATGAGCATCAATATCAAAATAAAAAGACATGTACTTTCCAGACCAAATACCTCTATAGACTCATATACTTAGAACCAAAGAAAAATGGACTAAAATAACTACCTTTCAAAGCTGACAAAATTTTATCAACAAGAAATATCCACATGCATGCACCTGCAGAATTTAGATGGAGAAAACCTTTCACTTTTGCTCAATCAAGAGAGCACACTGCTTTAGAGAATCCCACAGCACCAATCCTTCACATGCACTGATATCCTTCTGCTTTGAAACTTTCTTGTCTCAGCATGGTTTTTTGTGTGTGGCAGAACTTCAGCTTTCAACACAGGCTGAAAAGCTCTTAACAACCTGCTTGGAAGAGACTATCAGTCACCTTGCAAAAGAACAAACTTTTTATCCAGCCAGAAGGAAGTTTAAGCGTGGCTACCAGAGATGATACTCACTGAGGTACTTGTGATGATCTTCCCTGCTATTAACCCCTTCTGGAATTGCATTACACTGGAGTTCCTTGCCATGTTCTAGTTTCTTTTAGTGTATAACATGAAGTTCAATGCTAAACAATATTTTAGAATAGCTTTTGAGCTTTAACAGATGCAGCACTGTTTATTCCCACAGCCTCTAGTGAGTGTTAATATCTGTTTTTAATTACATCAGGATTTGTAGATAGAGCAGAGCATCTTAACTTCTTGACTGTGCTCATGGGTATCTCCGCAGCCTGAAGCACTGTCAGAACAACAGAGCAGGTGTGCTAGAGGCAGTATAAGCTCACTGCCTCTTAGTTAGCTTCCTTAAGCAAGTCACTGCAAATGTTTTTTGCTAGCCAGCATAAGCTATTTTCTCCAAGTCTCTTACCTTTATAACAGAGGCCCCTGCCCTGGAAAGAGGACTGTGCATTTGGGCTGCTGCAGCCATGTTAGCTATTGTATTGAGGTGGTTCATCTGATTCATTGCCATTGCAACCGAAGCAGGAGGTAGGCTGACGGGAAGCAGAGGGTGAGGCATCATCATAAAGGGCAGGTCTATCCCTGAAAGAGAGCAGGGGTATGTTAGCCTCACTTTATAACCCAACACTTCATCTCCAGAACCTATATTCTACTGGAACATTGACTACACAAACTCGGGATTATTATGCACTAGTAACTTTGGTGTTACACAGGGAATAACTGTCTTTGCATTCCAGGAAAGGCTGGAAGGTTTGTATTAGGGGAAAAAACATACAGCTGTAAAGCTACACAGTATTAGCAAAATGAATATAGGAAAGTGCATAAATTCAGTAACCTCTTTATTAGGAGTTACTAAAGAAAAAACCCCCCAAAACATGCAGATATTTGCATGTTCTTTCAACACATCAGATGTATATTTATTAATAACTTCAGCTGACAGTATACTCCTACCAAGACCTCTTACTATTATTAGCTCACATGCACAGCAATATGAGACTGGATTTTTATTCTAGGACTATTTCTTGAATCCAGGAAGCTGTGGGTTGGACTATAGACACTACTGCACTACTGCAGAGAAGGTCTGTCAACTGGAAGATGTAATAAGAGATTAAAATTGTTGCCAGAGGTTTTTATTTCTGAAAAGTCACTTTAAATTGTCTTCTGCTATGGATATAACACAATTTAAGGTGTGAAATTCATCTGGACCAACTTGAAGGTCTTGACAGTGCCAAAAAGGTGATGTTACCCCTAGCAAGGATTGGATTCTTATGTTTCATTAACATCTATTTCAGCATGTGTATCACTTGTTGTATTTAGTAATGACTACAATGGAAAGCAAGACCAAGACAACAATCCACTGAAAAACCTGTTTCAGGTTATTTTGTAGTCAAGAATTCTTCAGAGACCACCTGAAGGTAGATTCCTTTGAGCATCCCAGATTTTTTCTTCAGAACAAATAAGACTTATTCTGTCAGACAAAATGTCTTATTTTCCCAAATGAAAATTATTCACAGTAATTATTTCTAAAAGTTTTTTAACTCTTGGCTTAACTGTTTTAAATGAAAAGGCCAGTCATCATTCTGGTGTAGAACAGAAACCCCAATAAAAAACATCACTGACTGAAACAGCTTATGTTATTCCAATACAATTTGACTACAGTTATATAAAAACACCACTGCACCCACCAGGAAAGGCAGAACTGGATATATTCTGAGCTCCCACACTATTTCTGTTCAGCTTGAGTAAATCATGATCAACAACTCTGATGTCTTAGGATTCACTATATATTTTATAGGATGGTCTATGCCAATATTAATTATGATAGGTAATAAACAAAACCCACACACATCTCCCTTGACTTTAAACCATACTGACAATCCCCTTCAGTGCTTCCATCCATAACCCTTTGTTTCCCTGTATATCTCCCTTAACAGCCCAATAATCTCTCCTCATACTCTATAGAGTTCCAAAACTCCCAGACACCATCTGGCCACACTGAGTTGTATGTCTACTTAAAGTCCAATTGACATGCAAACTAAATGCAAACTCCAAACAGAATTTAACAGCACATCACCAGTTTTAAGACACAATCCATCAAACGTTGCAGAGGACTAAGAAGAAAATATATCCTGCACTGGCACATCATTGGACATAATGGCTGACATTCAAGAAACCCTTTCATAGCCTAGAGACATTTGCCTACTACAAAAATCTACTGGAAAAAATCTTTGACATTTTCTTTAACAGCAAAGAACACAATATCCCTGTATGTAAAATACCTAAAGGTATTCAATTATGTAAGAATATAACATAAAAGGATAAACTATAGTGAATTTGAGTCCTATGATCTGGTGATCCTTAACTACCAACACTTAAGCCAAAATGCTCAGGTCTGCAACTACCAAGGAAGGAAGCAGACCCATATTGTAGGAGTCCTTCCAAGAGCTTTTTCTTTAATTGATTTGCTCAGGCCTGGGGTCCTACATAGGTAGCAAGGAAATACCTGCTCATAAAACTGTGTAAGGAGCCAGAATGTCATTCATACATTAACATCAGAAATCAACTTTAAAACTTTGAGGATAAAGAACTTAAATAACAAGAATTAAGATATAGTGAGATTTTAATTCTTTGTCCATCATGATCTGTTAGAATTAGCTTTACTTCTCACAAATTTTTATTGGAGTAACCTTCCCTCCCCCCTTCCCTCTTTGGGTGCAAAGGGAACTGCTGGTTTCCTAAGGGAGGGAAAGGGATGGATTTGAAGGGAGCTTTAAGTTCTAAATCCAGCCTTTATCTGTGTCATTTCATTCCAGTTGCTTTGGATAGCTGGGTTCAAAGGATGACCTTACCCACACCTGACAGGTACAAGGCAAAACAAGGCACAGGGATTGTTTCTGCTCACTTTTAACTAGACTTTTTTGAATTTTGCCTGGCTCTCATATTTTTATTTCGTTGTCAGTATTTTCACCTGGAAGAGAACTTTTTCACACAGATAAACTTCTAAGTAACTTTATGGTTAGGTTCCCCTTCAGTCCAGGCCACAGAACTGGCACTTTAGGACTGACAGTGCTTAACCAGCAGTGGGTGACCATTCAAAGAGCGTGGCTGTATCCCAGTGGGTGGCTTGGACATGATACAAAGGTGCAGCAAACAGCAGGAGCTGTTTGCTTATGTGTGTCCCATCCATTTGCCCCCTCTCCAGGAGGCTGGGAAGGAACCCAAGTCCAGCCTCCAAGCAGGGCTCCATGTACTTTCTTCTCCCCATTGGAGCACTGTACGTACTGTTGGTGAGCAGGTGATTCTGCTGGAGAGGACTGAGTGGGTGTGCACTTCCAAGGCTTGACTGCCCTGACAGTGTGGGATGCCCAATGCTGTGCTGGGATCCTGTTGTAATGGGAGACTGAAGCTTGTCTTTATCCCAGGAGGATTCACTCCCACCTGCAAAACAGGGTACAAACAAAAGCATGAATGGCATACACTTCTCTTCAAAAGACATCTTGCTTGGTTAGCAACAAGCTAATACTTTTTACCATAGCTAAGCAGCTGGCATGAACACAGCACCTGAAACCTACACCTGAAAGGTTTTTAAAATAAATTCAGAAATATGCATCGGGGAAAAAAGTATTATTAGAAACTTTCAGCATCACCTGCCTTTGTAGCACTGGTTTCTGGAAACAGGAAAAGCTAACTGTTTAAGAATAAAATCATCCAAGTAAATATCAGTCACAATTAAGTAAACAAGGCAGAACAGCAACAGCTGAGACACTGAATCTCCTGCTATCACAGTGTTACAGGTTAGTGCTGGGCTGGCCACTAAAGGAGTGACAGATGCTCTCTATGAACCCCTCTCCTTTCCAAAGGAGAAGTGAAAGGGATAAGGGAGAGAGACTTACAGATTGGAAAAGAAAACTACAATTGCTTTAACGAAAATAAAAACCACAAAATGAAATATATACACATATATAAAAAACCAATATTGAACCCAATTCCCTGATGGAAATCACATCACTGTCACCAAGGAACCTGATACAGGAGCTGGATTCTGGAACTGGATTCAGGAATTAATGGATCCAAGGCAGAATAGACAGAGTGCTCCATGGACACTGGCCATCGAAGAAGAGAACCTGACCCTCATGATCCTCAGCTTTATACTGAATATGAAGTACACAGAATGGAATCCCTCACTGGTCAGTTTTGGGTCACCTCTCCCGTCCTCTCCTCCCCTCAGGTGTGGCCTTTTACCCAGCACCCCAACATAGGACACAAGATTTAGCAGTGACCTTGGTCTGCACACAAACCCTTGGTACTAACTAACCATGGACTGTCCTCTGCTAGCAGCAGCAGACACTGTGAGCACATGCTGTTAACTGCAGAAAGTGCAGCACTGAGAACAGACTGAGCTAAAACATAAACATCCACTGTAAATCAAACCAGAGAATCAGGCCACCCAGCCCCTGTCAGAATAGTCAGTGCCCACCCTTGGGCTCACCAGGTCTCTCTGCTGTTAATCTTACTGGAGAGTCACTCCACTATCCATTCCCTCCAGTGCTCACTAGCATTCTAACTTAAATTCATCCCTCCACAGGTTACAACAATTTATCCTGCTGTTATCTTTGAGCTTTAATAGATTTCTTTCAACTGCTGGGTGTGATCCTGGAGATGTCCTAAGTGAAACACTTCACTTTGCTAGGTTAAACAAGCCAAGCACTAGGCTGGGCTTGGAAATCACCAGTATTGAGGAAATCAAACCATCTACAACAAAAGCACAGTACAGCAAACCAAGCACTCGTGTTGGGTCTAGCATATCTGGTCTTCTGAGCAGAGGGTGCTCTGCAGCAATTTTACAGGCTGTAGTTTTCTGCAGTATTACACTAACACACTTGAATAACAACAAGTTCCTTTTAAACAGCAGTTAAGTAGACCATGTTAGTGAATTCTGAAATACATCTGGTCCAAAAACCAAACCATTTTAAAAGAGAAAGACCACTTCTAGAATAAGAAGGTCTTTTGAGTAGGCTCCTTTCTCAGGTACACCCCATATTTTCAATTAAATTATAGACTGTTATGTATGAAAATGTGTAACTGCAGTATTGACTTTGTTCTGAAATTATGAACAAGAATTTCAATTAGAATAAGTGAATAGATTACTGTGATGCAGCAGATAGACGCAGCAAGCAAAAAACATTTTAATTAGATATGAAAGTAACAGAAAAATTCCATTCCTTATGACAATACTTTACTAATAATCATGATTAATACAGCTAAATGAAAAAGTTTGAAAGATCAATGATTGAGAAAAAAAGGAAATCACTCTATCATTTTAGCACTATGTCCAAGTATGAATTACTTTCCTATAAAAGATTTGTAATTTGTAAAATGATGAGTAATACATTGACAAAGAAAGACACACTAAATTACACCATGTGATATAATATAACATGGCATAGTGCAGTAATTAGAAGAACCACTACAGTTAAGGCTGTGTCAGCATCTTTGATATTTAATACACTGTTTATCAGCTCTTTCTAATAATATGTGACTGAAAGTACAGAAGTTATTCATTCTGACTGTTGTGAAACAGAGGTGGTATTATTTGCTAAAGTACTTCTCAAGGTAAATATGTTATTTAAAAAATACCTTCTGAGGAAATGCTTAGCATTTGATGTTACCAAATTAGTTTTATTTTTCTCCATATGCTTTTTTAGTAAATTTAACACATTTTATTCTCTCTCAAAAACCACACATGACATTTACCTTAGTGTGAGGTTTTCTGCTTAGAAATAGATTTTGTACATGTCACTTCATGCATCAGGGCAGTGGCCATGAAAACTGCACTAGGCAGTTTGTCAGAGATCTCTGCATGGAAAGAAAGAACTACTCTCTCCATTTCAAGTCTCCCTCACGCTGTTTGTTTTTCTCTAGTACTTCCAACTCCAGGCACAGATGGTCTAAACTCTTAGCTCATTTACTTATTTCTGGAAGTTTCTCTTCTCTTTCCAAAGCCTCCTGTATCTACCCACCATACTTCTGTGGCCCTGAGGCTGTAGTATCAGAGTGTCCTAGCAGCTTTTTGTGCCCAGCTGTACAACCATTGCACGTTCTGTAGGAAAGTACAATTATTCCTATTTTAGAGATGGAGAAATGCACTGTGAAGAAAAGTAACTTGCTTCAGGAAATACAAGAAACCTGCATGGAACAGGAAACTATATAAATTATCTTGTACAGTCCAAATCACTGGACCAGTTTTCCTTACAGATGGGGACAATAATAACTTCTTTCCCTGCAAATTCCACTTGTAAATCTGCTCCAGTATTCAGTGCCAGCAACACAAGAATAAATTGCAATACACTTATCTCTACAGACCATTCCTGTTTTCTTATGTTCTCTATCATTCTTCCTTAGAGAAAGAGAAAAATACTGCTGAGTGTATGATGTATAATAAAAGTGCATGTTAAATGAAATGTATCCTGTAGTCTGCAGTATAGAACACAGATAACAGCTTCATCACTTCATCTGCACTGCACACCCTGTGTAGCAGCAAGTCTCTTAAGAAGAAGATAATAATTAGAACTTCTTACCCAGACCTGTTCAACTGGCATGTGTTTTATAAGGGCAGTAGGATTATCTGCAGCTTACAAGTGGCAAAGTGGAGGTACAGAATTATGAAGCAACTTTCTCCATGTTACCTGGCAGACTAATGGTAAAACTGCAAAAGAAGTCAGGTCTGACAGATCCTATCCTATTCCTGTGCTCTATACCATAGCCACTTCCAATCCATCCTAGCCACAGCCCCTTTGCACAGCTAAAAGCTTTCATCTTCCCTGCACTATCTATTCCTATACAATAAGAAAAATTTACATGTAAATTAATAGTAACCAGAACTAGAATAACATTATAAACCAACTATAAAAAAAAATGCAAACCTGTGGTAATATACTCAGTCATTTCACTATCATGCAACTTTTTAAAGTACTCATTTTTGAGCATACACATTGTCTTGTTTAGTAACACCACTGTCAGAATGTTGTATCATCAAGTCAATACTGGACATATCTGAATGCATATTTCAAATTCTTTGTTACTCTAACAATTAAAAGTCAATTAATCTATAAAAAGTAAAACCTCCTTTTACTTCAAATTTAGGTTTAGCCACAATTTTTCAGGAGATTTCTGTTCACTGTCATTTTTTGTCCAAATTGGTGCCATCAATAAACAAGGCAAAGATGTCATGTTTTGATTCAAAATCCTGTCTTTGGTATGGTGAGCTTCCAGGTGAAACTAAAAATGAGACTTTATGATATGAATCATACAATACACCATGAAGAAATTAAGTTATGGGAGTCAATTTTTCCTCCTCACTATATTCAAAAGTCTTTGAAGAAATTTGTTTTAGGAAAAAATAATTTCTTTGTCCACAGTAAGCTAGTGAAGGATGTCACTCTTTGAAACAGAGGATGAGGAGTCTAAAATTAAACAATGATCTGTATCTACTCCATATAGAGAGATGGGCTGCAAGTAATTTTAGGCATGTATGAAATAAAAGTGAAAAAAATACATGAAAAATGAAAGCAAACATACATCACTATGGAAAAGGAGACAACAGAAAACAGCAACAGAACTTCCTTTACCTCTTGTATATGAAACACAGTTTTCTGTTCATTTTAACATACTAGTAACTTGATTCGTGTCACAGGAATATTATTAGAGCACTCAGAAGTCTGTTGGTTTGTCAAATTGCCAATACATCATTTACACACTGCACAAAAAGCTTTACATTTAACACTATTACTCACTACCCACATGACCTTCTCTCCAACAGATAAAACTGAAGGACAAAAAGGTAATTTTTCCTTATCTTGTTTGCATTCTAGTCGATCTTGTCCCAGGATAGATTGTACTCAGCATTAAAAAAGGGCAAGAGAGACAAGAACCTTCACTTTCCAGAGCTCCTGACGCTTGTCAGAAGCAGGAGCAGAGCCTGAGGTTTCCTCAGCACAGCCACACCAAAGTGGGAAGAAAAAGGCAGAGCTTTCAGCTAGCCTAAGAGATTGTAGAATGCACTGACTGCCCAGCAAAAGCAGCTAATAAAATAAGTCTGACCTGCTTCAGGCATCCAGTACAGGCTACCCAGAGCTCTGCTTGCAGATTTGCAGCTAAGGGCACAAGAGGGATTGGCCTGGTTGTGTGCACTGCACACAGTCACCTACACAGAAACACTGCAGGTTCCCAAGGGCACAGATCAAGACAGACACTACATGGATTTGGTAAGAGAAAGAGTTATTTATTAGATTCTTCCAAAGCCTGGTATTTACCAGTCTTAACAGGTTATTCAAGAGAACTTATTTATCAGTGCATGAATTACACTTATGTTCAACTAAGAAAAAGCAAACCCAATGTAACAAAGCTCTGTTCATTCACTTCTAAACTAAAACGTGGGCAGAGGTGAGAATTCCCCTAAGGCCTTTTGACAGCCCAGTGACCACATTCTGGGTGCCTCTGTTCCCAAGTCCCTGTGACCAGCTAATTCAGGCGAGTTCAGATGCATAGGGAGTTAAATCACAGGTAGCACAAACAAATAGGGAAAATCAGGCTAAGCAATACATAGCCATGCTGCTGCTGCACACTGTACTCACAGAGCCACTGCAAGGTTATTTACAGTCATCTACATGTCTGTAAGCAAAGTGCCTCTCTTTAAGTTTCATTTTGTTTAGTTGAAAGAAATGCAAGTGATGAGCCAGCTTCATTTCTCTGAAAATGCTGCTACTCACTCATCTTTGATTTTAGCAATTTGATAAGATAACTCCTAAAGCTACATGTTTTCTGGTAATACACGTCCCTGTGTATTTGTGTCCTTCAAAAGGAAAGCCAAGAAACTTTCCTAGTGAAGATACATTTGTGATGATTAAATTACTGTCTTGTTTTTAGGTACGGAAAGATCTCCAGAAAGTAATCAAAGTTCAATTTTGTGACAGTTTCTTTTCATTTGGTTTCAAATTCATTTTATCAGTCTTAAAACTGTCTGGTCTAGCTAAATGAAATCCCCTCTGTCAGAGGTACCTTTGGATTGAACAACCACACTGTTTCAATCTATGTCTGTCATTGTATTTTTTGTTGGGATACATTTCTGAGAAATTGAACTCAAATTGTTAAAAGCAATACCATCTTCACTGGGCAGTTGTACTCTAAAATTGTTTTTAAACACATTTTTCAAGCTGTTGGGCATATTAAGCATAACATCAGCTGCAAAGAAAAAAAGGATTCAATGCTTTGCTATTTCAGCACTGATAATTTCAAAGTACTTATCACCTCTAACTTCTTTTGTAAGTGTCTAGCACACACAAGGCCTTTGAAAGATTATGGCTAATCCAGAACCTCAGTACTCCTACACCAACGTGGGCTTGTTTCCAGTATTCCTAGCCCCAGTATTTTCAGCTGTCCCAGACTACTTGCCTTTACCAGTGTCCTAACCTCAACACTGAGAGAAAGAGCAGAATATCCTCTGCTGAGAACACTTCAGCCTACAACCTTCCATCAGCCTTTATATGTCGCAGGAAGAGATGATCAGGGAGAAGACAATTTTGTTGTATTTGATGAACTGAGAATCTCCCTACACTAAGGGCAGGAAGGTCCCATCCAGGTCACATTCCTGGTAAACTGTCACTTTCCTGTCAGAAAAACATGAAACTGTTCTGGGTCAGGATTATAACCCATTTAACTCCACAGTGGCAGTAGATGATGTTATTTATGGACACCACTCAAGTGTGGATGATTTCTGTGGTGTCTCATTACTCCCAAATAAGCTTTTCTACTTTAAAATGGGAACGAGATTTTTTTAATCATCCTGCAAAGCATGACACCCACCTGAAAATCTAAATGGAAGATCTGTAATGCATTTAAAGCTTTAACGCATTGGTTTGTTTAGCTGTGTGTATTCAGCTATATCAACTCCTGGACTGTGCCCTGCAAGAAAGCCATGAAAGTGTGTAAGGTAAGATATTAAAACTCAAGAAACCCAATGATGGCTTTACTGGTCTACTTCCAAAAACTTATCAAGTGGTTCAGCAGATGTAATTACTGCTTAGCCCTGCCAAAGCTTTGAAATGTGCCCATTAATTCAGCAATTCCCAATCTGTCCATCAGTCAGTCATACTTAAAAAATATGTCTGTCACAACTTAGGTGAAGTAATCTGTTGATAATTAATACAATAAGAAGGCATCTGAAATCTGAATATAATTTCTAAACTTTTCGAAAAGTCTTAATGACAGTAAATCAAAGTTTATTTCACAGGGAACAGGACACTGAAGATAACTGGGAATATGTCAGAATATTTGATGCCAATTTAATTAAGAACAATTAATTGTAGGAAGATACTTTTTTTAGAAGATAAAGGCATAGATGCAGTATTTATTTCAGAACCCAACTGCTTCTCCTAAATCATCAATTGCTTCCTTTTAAAAAGAACAGAGAAGAGGAAATAAGTGGTAAATACAATGTGTTCTGAATTCCCCAAATCATGATGGATGATTGCAGTGCTAAAGCACAAAACTGGAGAAGTCTCCTTACTGCCAGTTGCCTTGGAAAGTCAGACTGTGCTACAGTCAAAAGGGAATCTCACCATTACACTCAGAGCTCTGTGTCAAAGACTCATTAAACAGGACAAAACCTCTTCCTTCAAACAACAGACTGAATCATTCATCCCTTCAAATGACACACACAAAAATGCTGATGGCTACTAAAACATGGCTGAGTGTCTTCTACTTTCTAAGAGCAGTGGAGAGGAACTGCTGCCTGCAGCAATGGAAATAGTCTTTTATAGACCATGCTAAAATATGGTCTTCTCAAGTAACTAATACTAAAAATGGGAAAAATGTTGTAAGGAAAAAGATGTAGGAAAAAGAAAATGCAGTATGATGTGAGGGACTAGTTTGATAAAAAACAAACTGCTTAAAGGGGCAGTATGTTCACTGAAACTCCAAATACAAGACCTCAATGAGATTTTGAGTCTCAAAAGACTCCAAATACAATAACTCAAGGGGTCAGCTGATTCAATGTGTACCACCAAAGCATCCCATTAGAGTTAGATTTAATAAGATGAAATATCACATTTATAGAAAGCTAGATACAAAACATTATAATAATTTTCATTAAAAAGCCCTAATATTCAAAAGCACTTCTCAAAGTTAGCTACCTGCACTCACTCTCCTCTTTTCTTTGTTGATTTAGTCATGCATAAATACTAATCCAACCAAGTTGCTTCTTGACTAGGAAGGGATGTGACACACTGGAGAAAGGCTCCAACAATTAATAAATGAAGCCTTGGCTGTTAACCATGTGATAATGAAGGGGTGAGGGAAGCTTGTAACCTTCATATCAACAGTTAGGCATTTATGCCTTCCTAAATGGAAATTAGTTGTGGGATTTCAGGAGGCAGGAGCAATATAACTAAAGGAATAACTGCAGAATACCCAAAGGAATAACTACTCCCTGGATGACTGTGCACAGTCAGCTCCAGCCCACCTAGCCTTATCCCTTGTCCCCAACAAGAGCCAAAAGCAGCATTACTGAAGAGTTTAAATACAGAGAAAATCTACAGTGACAATTTCCCAGAACATTCTCCAAAAATGTAAGCATTAGGAACTGCCTGAAACAGAGGTATTTTCCTTGTATTTAATAGCTTTTAATGAATTTCTCTGCCATTCAATTAAATGGATGTCCATTTTGTGCATCTACAACATCCTGTAGCAAGGAGTTCCACCACTTGCCTACACAGAGCTACTCATGTAATTTGCAGGTGTGTATTGGGGCTTAACATGGCATTTGCTGCCTTCCTCTGATCTCTTCTAGTTCTTGTAGCTGATGAAATTATAAGTAATAAATCCCTATTCAGTTTCTTCTATACATTGTGTAGCATTATTCTTGGAATTAGGAAGAGTTAAAACCTGAACTTTCTTTTGGATCTATGTGAACATCAAAAGCACATGCAATCCCTTTCCTGACAGGTAATAAATGATCTCCATCCTCTGTCACCCAAGTGTTGTGGGAATCTCAGCAAGTTTGAGCTAGTGAGCAGACAATATACCTTAGCATTCTTATTGGAAAGCTGGTCAGAAGGCACTTCTGACAAGAGGGCTTACAGAAATGCACACAGATCATTATCCACACATGATGCTGCTGAACTCAAAGAGAACAGCATTTAAATGTTCAATACTGCTTTCAAATATTAACCACAGGACTATGGCTCATTCTTGTACAGCTGATCTGCTCCCTTCTGCACTATGAATGGTTGTTGCTAACATTTTTAGTAGTAAGTGTGTGACTCTATCACTACTTATTTTTCTGTACAAAGATTAGAACACTCTACCAGAACATGGTATCTGTTTCTACTGCAGGACCAAGGTCTGTCTTCAGAAACACGTGCATTTCAGAGAGGGAAATAAGGTCAAAATTTTGGTCTGTCATGGTTTTATTACTGTTGATGATGCACAAGCCAGAAATAAAACAGCTTAACTTTCAGCTCTTGAACAGAGTTTCTAGGGCTGCCTGCCAGAAAGGATAAAGCATACATCCTTCTAAACTCAACAGCTGCAGGCAGCAAGCAAGGAACTAGGATTCATAAAGCAGTGATGACAACACCTTCACTCACCACAAACCAAGGGGGGGTTGCCTATTTTTTTTAATTATTATTTTCCCATATTTAACACCTTCCTGAAACAACAACAGAGATACATGTACTGTATATTTTTACTGTGACCCTAACTAGCCAGACAGTTTAGTTTGATTATGAGAGGCTATGAGAACATCTTGACATCCACAGCAGATTGGGTAATGCTATGTATGGAACAAAATCAGATTATTCAAGTTTCAACAACTTATCATTTCCCATTTCTTTGAAATAACTATTATGAACTGTTCAAGTTACAGATTGTAATCTGCTGAGTTAATTTGTACTGACAGAAATAATTATGCATTTTTAATATTTTCAAAAACTCCTAATACTCAAAGAACTCTCTAAAGTATAGTTGAAACACAGTCTGTGGCACTTCATACACACACATTTGGACAAACTTCCACACACTTGTCAACCTAGAGTTTTTACTAGCAAATGAGAGGTTGCAGAAGGGATGCTTAACACCCTTTTGTATCAAAGCTGAATGACTGCAGAAGCTCTCCAACTCTGTCACCAGACAGAGTTTCCATGAAGGATCTGAGTGCAGATACTTGTACCTGCAGAGTTCCAACAAGCAGTGTCAGGATGGGGAACACTGGCAAGGTCTTTACTAATTCTGATGATGCACTATTTTTTACATCTACCATTTGATTTCTTGCACTAAGTTATTACTGACTCCCAAAAAACTTAGAATACTGCCAGAACCAGGAAAATCTGTAAGTAAATCTAATTCACATAAAAGGTCTGCAGTGAAATCTACTGTGTTTCATTTAATGCCAGTCCAATAATAATGTGCAGAAAAACCCTTTAACTATATTAGCAGCCAACTTTGTACTTTCTTTAAAAATCACTTTCATTTTTGCTCATAGCTGACTACATCCCTACCCCAGCACTTGGCTATGTTGTATGTGCAATCAATCTTTGATTTTCAGGTTATTTCTCTAACTCAGCAAACCCAGCCATTAGGTGCTCTCAGCTCATCTCTAGTGCAATTCTCCTCAAGGAGTATCAGTGGGAGCTTTGCATTAGCTTTGCAAAGGAGGAGGATCAAACCCCTAGAAAAGACCAACACAGTGCCAAAGAAATGACATCCTAAATGTATTATTGTGCAAAGGATATTCTACATCTTCAAATTAATATCCCATAAATAAATATCACCAGAACAAACATTTTTAAAACACTGATAATAATACCAGATAAAGGGAAAATATTTCTTAAGAAGAAAAAGTAAGAAGCTTCAGCAACAAACTACAATAGCAGAGTGCCAAGCTGAACTTAACCAAGCTTGAGGGTTTGGACAGGATTCATTTCTGCTTGTGGTGTAAGTATGCACCACCTTGATTATCATTTAAAAAAATATTGACAGCTTGCCTTCTCATACCAATGCCTAGTAACAAATTCCAAATGTTTTGTCACATTTCTTGTGAGCAATGCCATCTGCCAGAGGTGGCATTTCATGGCTGTTTACCCTGACTCCCTCCAAGAATTCATCTGCCACTATCTAATGCTGTCTGAATAAAGGGGATTAAGACTCTGATGCAACAGAGACTATTGATAATTTGGTATAATTGGGAAGAAATGAAGATAAATGAGGTTGAGGATGGAGAGGCAATTAGTTGAGCTGCCTGTACAGCTGTGTTCTCAGCCTAGCTCCCCTGGCCTTTTCTTTGGTGAGGTATGTGCAAATTAAACATAATGACAAATACACTCTTCACAAAGCTCTTTAGTTTGGGAACCTTGAAGATATGATTTTTCACTTCTGAGATTCTAAGCAATATTCAGTTTAAAAAACAAAAGAGAAAGAGCTTTTTAAAGAGCAATGCACTTTGTAACAGCACACCCATAGCATAGGATCTGCTGCATCAAAGCCCAGCCCTTTTGTGGCACTGATCTGTAGCACTGTGCTGCTTTGGGCAGTTTCACCAAAAGGATGAAGGCTTCTGCCTCCCTCAGTGCCACAGAAGGCCTTGGTTGCTCCATAGCTCCTGATGTATTTGGTATCAGGATCCAGTGTCTCATCCTGTAAATGTATTCTATCCATGTAAGTGGCCAAACAACAACTCCAGATCATGATCCCCCTAAAAAAAGGATTCTTTAAAATCTAGTGCCTAATTCTGCAGCTGCACCTCTGTTCCTCACAGTGCACTAGCTTTTGAAGATGTTGGTCAAAAAACCTGAAGTGAAATGTCTACAGTATACATTTTACTCTATGAAAAGATCTCAGAAGTGCTAAGATTTTTAGTCATAAATATAATTTGAAGACAGCTACCCCTGTATGAGCCTTATTTCTAAGATGTACTGCTCAGGTGATGCCAAGTAATCAAAGCTTGAATACCTTGAAAAGGATTTAAATCCAAAGTGAACATGGTCAGACTATAAACCTCCAAATTAGAAGGCACAAATCTGCAGTCTCATTTGTAGTTCTTCTTTCAAATATATTGTGATACGTTCATAGATATACATATAAAACTAAGCACATATATAGTTTCACATAAACATACAAAAAATGTAATTGCCAGAAGAAATGCCACAGTATGTTTCACAAGAGTCTAGCACAGCTTTCCATAAATGTCAATAACATTAGAAAAAAACAATACTACCCACCACAGGTGCATTTTCTGCTTTGATATCTAGGTGATTTTATCTGAATTAGGACTTAGATGAAAGACTTCATAAAATTGCATTTTGTCCTGTATCCTTATGGTACTCAGTTATTTTATGGCTTAACTGAAAACATTGACCAAGCCTAGCTCCTATGCACAAAAGAGATTTTGGTAAATGTTGGAAGAAAAATATTAAATATCTTAACAGACATTTTTTGTATATACTTCAGGCGGAAAACACTGGAAATAATCCCTTTTCAAACCTGTGGAACTTCTGCAAAGTATAATGTCTCCTCCTGGTTTTTACATATGGAAAACTTCTCAGTCTCAGCACTGCACTCATCCCTAGAGGTCAACCAAAATTTCAGTTTGAGTTTATCTAATGTACTTTTTCATTTTGGATTAGATTTCTAGAAAGGGCAAAAACCAGTTCATCTTTTACGAGGCAAACATGCCAGAAGAAAAAAAAAAAAAAGAATATTTTATGCTGAAATTTAAATCTAGCTTGTTTTGTCTTGCTGGAGCTGAAAATTTGGCTGAAGTCATTTTTCCTCTATACATTAAAAGTTTTAAACATATAGTTCAGAATAGTGATATTTTTTAATTAGTCTGCAATATTGAAACTGCACCTATTACACCTGTGATCTTTTATTGAAATCCTCTTCTGATTAATGTTGTAAATGAGCAAAATTATTTGCTGCCCATCTCCTGCCTTGACACTTTATCAGAGTTTTCCAAGTTAATCTTTACTGCTGTGATTGACCATGTACAGTGCACACATGAAATGACTCAGTTGGGCAGGGCCTTGGCTTTCCACTGGGAACAAATGGCCATGTCCTGGCTGGAGAGCCAGCCCCAGCTCTGCCCTGCTCTCTCACACCTGCAGCACAGCTGCACACACTGACTGGCACTCGTGCTGGCAGCCTCCACCTCCTGGGATCACACAGGGTTGAGTGCTCCCAAACAAAGCCAAAACACAGGTTGGTGCTCCTGATGTGTGTCAGCATTGCTGCAGTCAACAATGCCCAGTCCAGCAGTTGCCTTTTATCTTGCATTTGAGAACACACTGCAAGACTTGTCTGAGCTCTTCACACCTCAGGGTGACTCTTGTCCTTCACCCACAGAAATGGCATTAGCTGTCCTGTGAACAACTGCTGCCTGAGGGACATGTGCTCCAGCCAGGCTGGAGGGCAAGGGGCAGAAACCACCTTGCAATGGGGAGACAGAAATCTGGACAGTGACCCACGTGAGCACAGCTAAGAGGAGAAAGAGAATCCAAACTGTTCCCTAACTTGAGATAAAACAGGTGACAGGTCATGGAAAGGATGGCAATTTCAAAACTACTTACAAAACCTAAAAGTTGTTAAAACACAGCTTCTGACTGAGCAAACCAGAAAGGAAAGGCAAATGATAAAACAGAAAAACACATAAAAAATTTTACCCTGCCATGAACAGGACAAAGAGGGAGCTGAAAATGAAATATTCTGTTTTCCATGTTCATCTTGCTTTGTTTTCCCCCTTTGACATCTCCATTTCATTCAGCCCTTTCTCAGAGGTGGGTGAAAATTCTTTTCACACCAAAATCCCATCCCCAAACCATCAAATGTGACAGACCCATGATGACTGCAAGGGATTAAGTGAAGCAGACTAAAAGAATACAGAGCTTTTGTAGAATCTCTTCTCACTGCTTTTCAAACACCTCTGTGATTACAGCTGTATTATAAAGCTAAACAGGAGTTTTCTGCTCTACCTCTTCTCAGTTCTGAAACTCAGAAACATGCAATTTGAGTATAAAAGTCAGTATATAATAAACAATAGCTTTTTGACTGCTAGAGCTCTTTATTTACTTGTACCCTACTTTTAAATGATTGCTTATTTTCCTTTTCTATAGTGGCACCTACAGCAGTATTATACAAGATTTCTAAAGTGAAAATAACAACATTATTATGAAGGCAACTATGATTTCTCAAAAGTGAACCTGGAAAGCAAAAAGAAATAACTGAAGAAGTATTTTTCCAATTAGTATCTTAGCTTACTAAAATGTTATCCCAAATATTCATCTGCCACAATGCTGTTAAAGGGCCAGTTAAAACCCAAAGTTCCTAATGGAAAAAATGTTTTACTGAATAAACCCTACCCCAATCTATAAAGTTGCCTTGAAAAGATATAATTTGTGGCTTACTATGGGGTATTTGCATAAAAGAGCTAACACAGCTCTAGCTGATGATGGAGGATAATAGCCATGGACTTCAACTGATCTTCAGAGCTCCCTGGTATATGCTGAGAACAACAATATCAAAAGGTTCCTCTCTCTCCAGCACTGCTGGTGTCAAGGTTAATGAGCTAAAACTTGTTAAATTGATATTACCAAACTAATGACTTTTTTATAGGACACTGCATGGATTTTAGCAGACAGGCTAATGTGGAATACTGCTAGTCTTAATTGAATTAGAAGTTATTGCATGTATACAATTAAGATAACTAAAAATCGAGGAGCTGCAAGGCAATTATCTATCTAGACCATGCTATTGTCACATAGCTCATGTGCTGCCATACATACAGTTCAAATTTCAATTCCACCCTTGAATTCAGACCACATTCAACTGCAAACATACAGAGGACAGGAAATACTAAAACCTGCAAGGAAAGTCTGGTGGCTATCAGTTACCCTTAAAAAGTGATGCACCTTGCTCCTCCTCAGTTCCCTCTTTACCAATTCACACACTGCAACAGAAAAAGCCAAATAAAACTAGAGAGCTTCAGCTCCTGATGACTGTGCAAAAGATACACTCAGCCCCAGGATGAAGAGAAATTGCCTTATTCCCAACCTGCTGTGACTCAAGAGCTACAACCAACCAACAACACACACTTTCTGCCAAAATACCTTCTCCCATCAGTATCCCTCCCCAGCTGGGCTGTGAGAATTCAGCTTTCTACCAGGGGCAAAAACTTCTGCTGCATGCTGGAGGAGCTCCTGGCTACAGGGGAATTTTCTGAATTACATGTCTTGGAAGTGGGAGGATACTGAAAGTACACATTTTCTTGAAATCAGCCTCAGTGAAAATTGTAGGATAAATCTGAAAGAAGTAGCTTACAGCAGCAATTTCCAACTTTTACATTTGGGTTTTTTTTTAAACAATATGAACATTACTTTAAAATATTTTTCCATTAACCACACCATGCATTTTGTGGACTTGGCATATGCTGGGTTAACAGTTGGACTCAATGACCTTAAAAGTTCTTTTCCAACCTAAATGATTCTATGATTCTATGATTCATACATTAAGACAGAGGGGAAATAAATGCCTGAAGTCTACATCCAAAATAGATGAACAAACAGGAGGGGAAAAAAAAAAAGGTTATTTAATGAATCATATTAAAAGGGAAGGAGCTTATGAAAAATAAATAGCATTTGTAGATGATTAAATTTTGAAGGTGAGATGTTGTGTAACTGCACCAACCATTTATTTTAGTGCCATAACTGCATCTAATAAATAAAATACTTTCTTTTAATCCAAACTGAAGATTCACTGCTATCTGAGGACTTGAATTTTCCATTTACATAATATAGGGGCAGGGTTTGGGCTGTAATTACTCAAAGCAGTTTCAAAGTAAGAAGAGCTGTTAGTTGGTTGCACAGAAACTCAGTATCAGTTGCTAGCAATAGGACAATGCAAATATTTCTTCTACAGACAGAATCACTGAGTTTAAATTCAGAGAGGCTCATTGAACATTATCCTCCTAAGTGTAAGATACCTACAACTTTCATGCAAATGCCCTTCTGTTCAGATAATATTTTTCTATTAAAGTTCAATCTCTCACTAACACAGAAATGTTACTGAACATACAGTATATACCCAGATACATTTGGTATTTATGAAAAATGAAATATCTTACTTATGCTAGGTATTCTAGCATTTTCTGAAGGACTTTTCTCCCTCGATGTAAGATTTTACAGAGAAAGGGAATAAAGTCAAATTCAACTGCCAAAAAAATACCTACTTTGTCAAAATCAAGAAAAATACAAGAGGTGCTGCAAATGAGGGGGAATATTTCTCAAGGTTGAAATGCTAGAATTTCCCTTACATCAAGTTCTTAGAGACAGTCAATCGCAAAACAGATCCAAAGGAATCTGCAAGACACTTCTTTTCCTACTACCTTTCCAATTTCCATCTGAAATACAAGAAAGTAAATGACAATTTAACTAATATTATATGCCTTAGAGCAAGAGAGGGAAAAACAGTCTCCCATGTCCCATGTCATTAGTAACTGAATAAAAAGCTCTTTTACAGGTAGGCTAGAAGTTTCTCTAGTCCCAAAGTTTCACTTGTCTCCATCCTTACAATGGCCTGTGCATCTTCTATTCCCACTTTTATATTGTACAAATGTAGAACAGACACAAAGCCTCCAATTTTTATTTTTTTTTAGGTTTAGAACCTAGAAAATATCAATGCATGTCTGATCTTAAAGGCAAGCTCAACATTTATGCCTTGTCTTGGTGATAAAGTTCATGAATATATAATAAGAGTGGAACAACTCTGCTACTGATTAAATGTCAAAAAAGGTTTTATTGTCAAATATCCTGTAAATACAGAAGATATACAACAAAGAGTATTAATTGCAGATGGCTCTGTACAGCTTAAAAAATGCACATAATCTAAACAGGAGCTGTTGATTTTTAGTTTCAACTATGGATTTTAATTTACCTTCAGAATGTAAAGAGAGAATGAAATATAAAATGGCCAAACTCAACAGAATGAAATGCTTCACATTCAAGGGCAGATGTCAGCATGTTGGAGTCTATATCATAAGCACACATAGCAGAATTAACTAACCCATCCAAAACTCTGCAGCTTTATTAGATTTTCTCTAAGCCTTTGTGAACATTTAAAAGAGATATAAAGTGAAACTACGGTCAGGAGAGATGAAAGGCTGGAATAGCCATCCCCACACATTCAGAAGGGGGTTTGATTGCCTGTGTACATCTTCTGCAAAAAAACCAAATTACAATAGAAAAAAGAAAACAAGCTCTAGCAGCTAGAGCAGCGTGCAGGTGAACACAGGTCAGCAGTACCCTGCTGCCAGGAAACATCAGGAGAGTAAGCTTCACACATTCATACAAGATAGCTCTTTGTAGAATGGAAGAAATCTTCTCCCTTTCCCTGTTCTACCTGCCTGCAGTGGGCACTGGCATGGCCTTGACCAAAGCACTCTGTTGGGCTGGGAAGCAGCAGGATACTAACCACATGGAGAGAGGCCAGAGGAGTGCAGTGACAACTGACCAGGGACTGAGAAAATCTGCAGCATAAGGCACGTTCAAAAGAGCAAGGAAGGGAAGCCAGACAGGAGACTCACTAGTAGTCTTCACCACATAAAAGACATGTTCAGTAACAAGGGAATAAATTGTTCTCCATACCCATGCTATATGGAACAAGAAGCAGCAAGGAAAGGCTGTAACAAGGGAGATTTAGGCTAAACATGAGGAAATATGGCCATGATTAGCAAGCCTGTAAAATTAAGCTGGACAACTCTCACTCAGACATGATGCTGGCAGGGTTCTTGCTTCACTGGGAGCGTGGATAGGAAAACAATTCTGAAAGTGCAGTTCTCCTGTGATCCTAAAAATTGCAATGCAGAGACCAGATCCAGAGGCAGTGTCAAACTGCAGAGTGTAACAGCCNTGATTCTATGATCCTGAACTCACCCTGGCACTGCTGAGCTACCCCTGCTGCCTGCTCTAGAGCTGTATGCTGCAGTGTAATACAGCACATGGCAGGGTACAGCCCAGTGTTTAGCCACAACACAGGATCATTATCCTACATGACAGTGTCTTCAGCTACAGGAATGGGGCAGGCAAAGCCTTACCTATTCTTCAAGAGAACATCACAGTTTGAGAAGACACTGCTAGTCTAAAACCACTAGGTGCATGCTTACTGTGTCTCCCAAGATGAAACATGTACCTGCAAAAACTAATGCACAAATCTGCCATCCTAAAATCTGTATTGGTTACTCACCAGATAACATAATATTGGTTACATTTCCAAGATGACAAACACATTAAGATGGCATCTGAAACATGTACTGAAAATCTATTCATTTTCCCTTTAGATTATGGACAAATTAGTGGCTTCAATTATATGGTGCCAACAAGATTTTCTTCTCCTTGACTAAATGGACCAGGTTTTAATATTCTTCAGTGATCTTATTAATTTAAATCAAGCTTCTAAGAAATTACAAATAAAAAGCTCATTTGACAAAAAGAAGTTGCAGCCACGGAAATTAAAGCTTTCTAGCACACTCTGGTGATAAAGGTACACTTAACTCTTGGTCCTACACAACACTGCTGTTTTTTCATAGTTGTAACTAGAATGATCTGATAAATTACTGCTTTTGTATACAGTTAGGGGTTGAGGTTTTTTTTAAATGGAACTAAAAACATAGACTACCCACCTGTATCTATTTTTGATTTGGTAATGACTGTACTTGCTAAAATTCTACCAAAATGTCACTCACAGCCTTGGATTCCAGCTTTTTTAAACAGAATATGGAGCAGAAAGCATAACCTCTTATGCAAAACTGTCAGATCACAGAAATAAATGCATAATGCTGGTTTTCTTATGGAGCAAAACTTTATTAAAGGAAAACAAACTTGACTGTTTCAAGCTGGGCAAGGTGTTCTACAAAAAGCAGTAAGGTTCTGATTGCTGTATGTCCTGTTGATCCATATAGTCCCTGCTCCAGAACTAAGTGTTGCCTCCTCCTCTGTGGGTGCAAGCAAAGGCAGAATGACTTGAGACTGCTGCGACTTCTGTCTCATCAAATTCACAAATCAGCTAGACATTTAAACTGCACCAACTGTTGCAAGTGAAACTGCTATCCAATCTCAGCTGCAAGAATGTCAGTTCAGGTCACTCTGCAAAAATCTAGTACTGAATCTTTAACTAAACCCCCACATGACTAATATGAGGGGGTTTTTCAGATTAAAGCTATTCTTCTGAGTGGAGAAAATATTCCAAATGATCACACCACACAGATTTCTTTCCTCCAACATAAATTAACTGTACATTAGGGGACTTCTTTCAAAAATCTGATTAAAATTGTAATTCATGAGACTCCTGCTGTTGGCAGCTGTATCACTATCAATGACATCCTTTGGGGTTCTCTCAGCATGTTGCCTGCATCAAAGGTAATATGCCACTTCTCATCCCAACTTAGACACACCTAACAAGAACATTCCAGACTTTATAATGTAATTAAAATATTACAGTACTTTTTATTGTATAAATGTGAGATTGAAGTCAATTCACTGGTGTTAATAAAGGCAGCTACCACTAATACTTGCTTTTGTTACTGGAATACTTTATATACTGAATTCCTTACAACTTTACACACTGAAATGGGAAATTACATCCCAGCAGTTGAGCATGCTAATACACCCACCATGGTATTTAAACAATTATGTTACTTTGTGCAAGACAAGATTTTGTTGGAACAGAGTACATAGAAAGACCTCAAAAAAATAAAGGGATGCATTAATCACATGGTACTTCACTACCCTTGTTCTTGGGTAGCACTGCAGAAAATGTGTAAAGCACCAAGCCTACTTCTGAGCTTTTTTGGCATTCCTAATTGCCAGAGTTCATTTAATGACCAGTTCATGGTTCCTGCTCCCAGGACTGCTTTTCATTTATCCTAGAATGGTTTATCATAAAATACAAAGTGCATTTCAGAGAGGTAAATCCAGACAGCACATTTCTTTTTCCTTTCCCACTGAGCATCAAGACCAGCAAGGCAGAGATGTCTAGAGACACCTTCTCACCCTACACCAGCCTGCAGAGAGAGTAGCTCTGCTTCCTAAGGCACAGGACAATACACTTCACACCAGGTCTTTCAGAGGTTGCAGAAGCCTCCTAAAATGTCTATACTGGAAGGACTCTTCTTTTTAAAGTGCAGTGCATCTAATCTGTATTGGTCTTAATAAAAATTTATACTGAAGTCCTGAGTCTGGCACGTTTCTGAGAAGCATCCTCCCTACAGTGCTGTGGCAGTTCCTGTGCCTTGCAGAGAAACAAGAGACTTTGTCTTAATGAGGGACAATGTTTGAGCAACCTGGCAGGCTGATATTGACCATGAATATTTGCTACTACTAACAAATGTGAAAATTGTAACCAAGGCAAAAATGGAGCCTTGGCTCTACAGTAGCCAAAATGATTTATGACACCAAGACCTAGTGAGGAGGACTAGTGCTCTGAAGGGACTGTGTGCACTCAGCCTGCACTCACAGGTTCTGTGCCCACTCCTAATTACTTCATTTACGACTGTAAAAGTGTTTTAACAGACAAAATTAATTATTGTGAATAATCCTTCTGAAATATGATATGCATTTTAATTGTATGAACCCTGTCATTAATTCAAGTTCCCTACCTTTTGGTGCACTAATTTAAAGACTGCATCACTGACAAACTTACAATTACAAGAAGTCTTGTTTATTAAAATAAAAAATAAAAGGTTAATGTACTCTTGGATACACTTAAAAGTAATGCTCAAATGTTTTCATTTGAGTTTTTACTAGACATTATTTTTCCACTCTTTAAAATCAATCTCATTGTTCCAGGAACACATTTCCTGTCAATAAAATGAAAAATGATATAGATTTAGGAGGATAGTGGTCTCAGTGTAGCATCTCTCATATTATTATTCCAGTATCATCTGTTACAAAGTAAGACCAATTCCCACATCTAATTACAAACAGGATTTCAGAGTCATTAAACAAAATACATTTCCATTAGTGCTGCTGTAAGAAGATAGGGGAAAAAATGAAGATTAGTTCATGCTGCACCTCTGTTTTTCAGGCTTTGAAGATTTAGACCTCTGCACTCTGAGACTATAAATTTGTAAAGGATCTGAAAGGTGACAGACATGTGAAAGCTCTCTCAATTCTGCACAGTTTAGCCATACCATTTGCATTTTGTCATTAGTTTATCTTTTGCTGCACTTAGCTCTGATAGTAGATATGGCAAGAATCTAGAGCAGTTGTTTATAATTAGGCTGTGTGCACTCAGAGGCATTTTAGTTGGCGTTAGGAAGAGGGTTTTTGATAGATATGAATCTTGATTTCCTGTATTAAGTTTGTTCCAGTAAAAGTTAGAAATCATTGGAAGAAATTCTGTCTTGATTAAAAAAAAGTGCACTTTATGGTCTGGAAAAAAGGAACAGCAGTTCTTTGACTTCAAAAAAGATAACAGCCAAAATATACTGAGGAAGCAGATTGTGTGATATGTTAAACTGTTGAAATATAAACTTACAAGTATATATATTCTCCATTCATAAACATATAAACATTTAGCAGCATCTAATTGTCATGAATCCATTTAAAATATACTGCTGAGAATTACCCACTCAGAAAGCATTCACACAAACCAGAATTTAGACATTTAACAAGAACTCTTCTTAGAAGTCTATATAATATGTAAATTCACTTGATCTTTAATAGTTTACATTAGGTTATGATGTTACATAAACATCAGTTAATTACATCATGTGTAAAACAAGCATTAAACCCCTGAAACACAATTTGCTCTTCAAGAAAAAGGTGCCTCAGTGAGAGCAGAGCACAGAGAATTTCATTTTCAGTTGTCCTTTATTAGTTTTAAATCTACAGCCAGAAATACTTCATATATCTCAGAGTTGAGTGTCAGTCAATCCAAATATGCAAATATTAGCTGATGAATCAACATCTGTGTGAATCATATGCATTTACTATATTTACATTTCTATTTCAAGGAGTAATAACATTTTAAATAAATGGTTAAAGTACTCATATGCATTCAACAGGTAGAGTTTACCTAAACGGGACCTGAAAATAGTTTGTAGGTAAGAAAAAAACCCACACTTTTGCACTATACTGAAACTGTGGTTCACTAAAGCATCCTAAAAATCTTGGTATTAAATCCTGCCCAGTGATGGGGTAACACAGCAGAAACTATCCACTGATCCTCACTCTCGAAAAAACACCTGGCTTGCCAAAGAAACAGATATCTGTGCATCTTGTTTCTAGGCTTCACACATGCAGACTGGGTCCTCAGGATAATGCAGAGGGCCCATGAAAGCCTTCACCATCAGCAAGGAACAGAAGAGCATAGAGCAGAATACAAACCAGGTACAACTGAACCAAACAAAAATTAGCACTTCCTGGCTAATATCTGAGGAGCTGTACCTTAAAAAGGAAAACAGTACAACCCTGGAGATTTTCTGGCAAGCAGAAATAGGTAAAGCTTTTTAAAGCCTCAGTATTACGTGTATGTTTTAGTTCCTTCAGTCCATTTCCACTGAAGAAGCAAGCTTAGCATTTCAAAGTGAGTTCAAAAGCCTTCTAAGGAACCACACCTTCAAAGCTATGAGTGGATGGGCTTCCTGAAAGCCACAGTTTCATCACTATGAAAATCTTCATCAAGTGTTAGGGCCTTGGGATAAACACTCCTAGGCAAAGCTTGTTCTCACGGACAGTCACCTACGGGGCCAAACATGCCTTCATTACCTACAGGAGCCTCATTCACACATCAGACTTCAGCACATTGCTCCCTCACCTCTGTGCTGTGAGTCAGCCCTGAACAACCAACAGCTCATCCAGGGGCTTCAGAAGTGGTTTTATTTTGTTTGTTGGGGTTTTTTTTTTGGTCAGGTTCACACTTTAACATGGCCCAGTCCTATTGCAGCATCTACTCTCCCCCAGAGCAACACATCTCAGACTGATGGGCTGAACTAGAGCTGGGAGGTGATCTGAACTCCTGATCTCCAGGAGATTTTTCAAGCTCTGTCTCTGCATGGCACTGACCATCACTTCCTATCGCCCAGCCTAGTCCCATTAGGCTATACCATGAGCTATACTTAAAGTACATCATCATCTGCATGCTTGAGGGAAAAAAGGCACATCAAGAATGCCATCCTCTTTCCTACCTATCCTGGAGCTCAAGCCATTTGTGCTCAGTGGCCATGGACTAGCAGCTGTCTGCACTTCACCTCTCAGTGCACAAGGAAGGTCCACAGAGTCACTATGTGCTACTCTCTAGTTCCAGCATGAAAACCAAGTACATTCACACACACACTAGGAGCAACACAGGTACATGTCTAAATGAAACAGCACAGATGCCTCAATTTTCAGGATGAAATGTTTTAATGAATCTGCTAGGGCTGGAGCCAAACAAGTCTAGGTTTTGGATGAGATAGCACAAAAATACAACATACTAAATTCTGTATATAGTCCTCCTGGCACAGGACAATTAAAGAAAATGAAATGTATGCTTTGCTTGCTTTTCAATTGATTCTAAAAATATTAGTACTAGTTTTGACTGGTTATATTCTTTAAATGGCATGAATGCTTTTGTGTTCTTTAAATAAAAAGATTATCTTTGAAACAATAACTCTCTGCTCATGTAACACAAAAATACTTGCTTGAACAACAGGAAAAATGACTTCATGAAGCCTGCACGGCACTCAAGGATTAAAAAAAATCTCTGTTCTTGTCATTTTTACTCTTCCAATAAAATAACAGCCTCGGCATCATGCTTTTGAGAATCAAAGACCTGCCTCTCTTGACTTTTCAAGCACTTGAAAATTTTACAAGAGAAAAACTCAGAAATGCTGACCATGTAATAGCTGGGTACTCGTGGTGGGTGGAGAACATGAAAGGTTACAATATGGATCTGTGCCTACGCGTTTCTTTTCAACTTGAGCAGCATCCTCCTGCTTCTGCTAACTCGGCAATCATACAGCTGACAGATTTCTGGGTTTTCTAAATAATGCATGGGATTTTCTTTTAACATGTCAGTGCAAAAGTATCAATTCTGCCCCTGTGTCGTTTGTGATGCTGATTTTCCTTGACAGCATTCCATTAAACCAATGAGTTTTTTCCCTCCTGATGGTTCCTTAAATATTCCTCTGAGTGATGTATTTGTGGTTTTTTAAACAGATTGTGAAGGATGTTTGCATTTATGAGAAAACTGCATGGCAGGTACTGAAGGAAAGAAAGGATAAAAAGATAACACTTCTTTTTTCCCCTATGTAGAGCTTTTTCTCTGATCCTCACATGCCAAAACCTAGGGTGTTTTTCCGTTCCTTTCTGCCTAACTTAGCTCCTTGTCTGGAAATTAAGCAACAAGACTCTACATACAGAATAACATTTTGACTTCCTAAGGAAATACCACTGAAACACTTAGTACTGTTTGATATCTCTCCTGGGAAAGCAAAACACATTTATTAAATCATGCATGCTAACTCCAAAAGCCAACAGAAGGAAGTAACTGCAGTGAGGCTTTGTACACACAGGTAGATCTGACGGATTGCTCTGCACTGATCCTTCTCTGCTGATGCAGCTTAAGGGATGGTCAGGTAGGATCATCAGCACTGTATTGTGTAATCTATCCTTCACATTCCAGTTCTGCCACACACCTATGCAAAGCATCTGCTGCCACGTTAACAAAAAGAAAAGGTTCTGATTTCAAATAAGTTTCAATATGCTGATTTCCAGAATACACTTCAGCTAATGTTAGTATTGCATGATGATGGAATAGGTGATCTTTGTAAACACTTCCATGCAACCAGAGAGGTTTTGCTTTGTTTATCTCATTTCTATACAACAACAAACTTGATTACGTGGCTGGGCTTCAAGCAATCTGCACACCCCCCCAGCATAGCTGGCTTCAGCTGCCACCTTCAAACTCAATCTCAATTTGTTTTCTGAAGGGGAATAAAGAAAGCCACATTACTCCTGGCACATATTATCAGCCATGCTTTACAGCCTTAGCTATGGCAAGCCTCCAGACTCAAGGCAATCCTCAGATGTGTGCACTGCCTGCCATCAACAAACTGTCTCATCTCCAAGGACTCACAAGGAGTAGCCAAAAAAGAGGAAGAGGCTTATGAAAGGCCTATGGCTACTGGGAATCTCAGATTACAGAGGGATTCATTTCTCCCACTTCCAGATACCTACATGCCCAACAATGTGGTTCTCTAAATCCAACCTTCCTTCCCAGGTCCTACAAGAAGATGGAGACAGATGCTAGGGCACAAGGAACAGCTAGCACAGATCAGCTGGACTGTGGGGCCAGAGAACCTAGAGTGCCAGATTAAAGATGAGATTTTCAACTGCCTGAGAAGTTTCCTTCAACACTTCATATGATGAGTAGGAAGGTGCCAAAAAAATCTCTTTCTCTTCTGCAGAGAGAGTGGAAGGAGGACACCAATGTTAAAATGTATAACAACATCCTTCATAGCACTGTGAACTAATGCATTACTGCCATTAAAAACATGTATACTTTTGGGGTTTGATACATTTATTCTCCCCAGTTTCAGTATTGTCTCTTGCAGCATTTTTTAAAAATAAGTTACTGAGAATATTCCAGCACTAAACTCCACCATTACCTAGATTATTGTAATATCACAAAAAGAAGGTAGGTAGGTAGGATCTAATGGCAAAAGCACACCAGCTGGACTAGAGCAGGAAAAGAAATGGCACATCTATGATCCACTTCCTTAGACACACTTGTAAGATTCAATTCCACACCTGTAATTTTCTAGAAGACAGTACAGTATCTAAGGAATTACAGTCAGTGAGCATGAGAGAGTTCAGATTTTAAACTGATAGCAGGAATTCTGAATTCAGATAGAGACATTCTTGAAAAAAATTCCTTCATAGGTGCACACAGAGAGAAAGAAACCAGAGAAATGACATTCTAGCATTACTAAAGAAACAAATCCCAAACTATTTCATACTGCCTTCAACAGATACAGATGGGGATTGAAATGAGTATGACAAGACAGACTCATCACTTTTACTATACTAACGGCTCGTATAGAATGAAACACTTCAAAATACCTAGCAATAAAGTTTCAGGACGTAATACTGATCAATTACATTTTTAATTCAAAACAAACAGCAGCAAAAGAGACTATTCCCTTCATCTCTCAGAGTGTGGAATGAGGGGGAAAGAACACATCCTGATGGGAAATATTTAGTGGTGCTGTATCTTGTGCTTGCCAAAGAAAGTCAATGTGTAACACTGAGGTAAAAAGCCAACAATCTCTACAGTTGTTTTTGTAAGTAAAAAGGCAACCCTTCAAGTCTTTGTTACAGTAAGTAGAAAAAAAAATAAAAATCAAAGGAAGCAAAAGGTCCTCTGCTCTCTGTAACTATATTTCTGGTTTGACAGCTACAATTATAATCATTCAGACATCTATTTCCCACAAACTCTCCACAGCCATAACCTTTAGTGATTAATTATAAAGTTCCAGGAGCAATAGTACACAGACTAATTTCCTAAAACAATAAAAGACAGAATTTCTCATTTGGAGCTAAATGAAACACGAACAGGTTGTTATTCATGCTGAAATCTAGATGCAGAGTCATGTTGCAGCCATTACAGAAGCTATTAAACACAACCTCAAATCAAAGAAACTGTAGGGCTCTCTCTCCTAAAATAAAACATTCTCCTCACTTATGAGGCTTCTGACTCCTTTCCTCTGTTCCTTTTTAGCTCTTCTTAGTAAAAAAAATGTCAAAACTCAATTTTCTTTCTCATTTTGCATCCCCATTATGGTTTTAAAAGTCATTTAAACTGTAAGAGTCTGGAGCAAAACAAACAGTTGGTAAAAGTTTCATGCACACAGAATTATCACGGTGTTCTCTTCAGAGTGTATCAAAATCTCTACCAACTTCTAAACAAAATGCCCACTCTCCTCATGGCTCACCTCAGTCTCCAGTTGTGTTTTCTATAGTTAATCTGTGATAATTTCTTAGTCTCTGTAGCATAATGCACAGCTAGGTTTTACATTCCTCTCATTTTGGTTTTCCTTTTCAACACATCCTGCTGTACCTGCTCAGTGTGTATCTTTTAACAAATGATCCTCCAACAAGAATAGAAGCCATGCATTACCAAAGTGATCCTAATGCTGGCACTGCAGATACTAAAAGCAGGAGGAACTGGGATTTTTTAATATGATTAATAGTTCTTTTTGTTACAGACTTATTTTTCTGCAAGCAACACTGACATTCAATATAGGAAATTTGCTCTTGGCAATTTTACTGAATTAGGCAATGAAAAGGGGAAAGAATTGAGAAAAGATCTGGAGATAACTGACACCATATCCTTATCCTTGGGCTCCACTCTAACTTCTGCAAAAGTCAGTGGGAATTCTTCCAAATATTTAAATTGCCATTGAGTCACTTGTAGAACTCATTGAATTGCTAAACCACAGAGAACTTGCATTTAATATGCATGCTGTTGTTGCACTGTTGAATGCTGGTATGATAGCCCCCATAAAACCTGTCAAACAGGCACCCCAAAAAACAGTATTCATGTACTGTAGGTTCTCCCCATAAGTACATGAATTTTGCCATATCAGGTAACACATGAAACCATGAACATTCCAATCAGCAAGCTTTTGTACAGCAAAACCCTAATTCTAATGCTTCATCTTCTCTGTACAAAGCTTCCTTGCTCCTCTGTAGCAATTCTATCTTCAGTCATATTTCTCAGCATTCAGTGAAACTTCATTTTGAACTATATACAGACTGTAAGAGTTGGGCAAACTAAATATGCTCTTTCAGTGCTTTTTTTTCTGAATTCAATACACACTAATTGATTAGGGTCTGAGAGGTGAATAAGAAACACACATCCTACAAAACAGAAAGCTGGGAAAGGGTTTAATGCATGAATTAGAAGCCAGATTTCTTCAATACAGATGAGTACACAAAATTAGCAAAAGGCAACACCACTTTTGGAAAGACTGCTTTCTGCATAATTTGTCATGAATTCAAAGTTATTCCTTTAGAAAATGAGTCTAAGACCTCCCAGCTGCTGCTTTATTGGTCTAATAAATTACCATTTTGATGGTACAATGCATATATACACTATACACCATCCAAGCAAGAAAACTCTCAGAGTGGCTTCATCTTTAGAGCTGCATGTGTGACTTCAGAGATGAGCGAATGCCGACGGGAGATCCGAATGCAATAAGGGATTAGACAATGCCTCTGCTCTTGAGCTGAGAATGAAATCAAAGGATGCACAAGTTTCCAAAAGGGCAAGAGTGTTACTGTAGGATTGTTTGTGTCAATACAACCAAGTCCAAGTGAAACTGCCCTAACTGTAATAGGTGTCTATGAGCTTTCCAAGACAAAATGGATCTTATTCCAGGTTCTCTGCACTATCCAAGTAAAAGTCTCTTCTATCCACCTAAAAAGGACATTAGTATAAACAAAGAAGATAACCTCTTCAAAGGACACATTTCTGACTTAAACCTTGAACCTTGTGGAGCTGGAATTTGAGGAGCTCAGTTCCAAGCTCACACTAATGGAGAGAGTCCAGCACAGGGCCAGCAAGATCATGAAAGGAGTGGAGCATGTGCCCTAGGAGGACAGGCTGAGAGAGCTGGGTCTCTTCAGCCTGGACAAGAGGAGACTGAGAGGAGACCTCAGCAATGCTTAGAAATATGTTAAGGGTGAGTGTCAGGAGGAGAGAGCCAGGCTCTGCTCAATGGCATCCAATGGTAGGACAAGAGGGAATGGGAGCAAGTTGGACCACAAGAGGTTTAGTATTAACATGAGGAGAAACTTGTTTGCAGTGCAGGTGCCAGAGCACTGGCCCAGGCTGCCCAGGAGGCTGTGGAGTCTCCTTGTCTGGAGCCATTGCAGAGCTGCCTGGACACATTGCTGTGTGAGCTGGTCTAGGTGCTCCTGCTCTGGCAGGGGGTTGCACTAGATGATCTTTCTAGAGCCCTTCCAACCTCTGACATACTGTGATAGCAGCATAGACTGAACACGTGTTTGGTGTCAGTGCCTTGCAGCCCAGGCTGTTTCAGCCAGGTAGGCCACAACAAACATTTATCATCACTCTCTTCACAGCTGTGGTTTGTGAATATCCATTCAAGGAAAGAACAAAACGCAGAAAGCCAGAAAGTTGGTGATTTAGCATCCCCTACTTCACCTTTCTCTAGTGAAGTGTGGAGCTTATAATAAGTTCCAACAGCCTGACATTCTGGAAACTTTCCATCATTTACAGGAAAACTCTAGACTTACTGTATTATTGCCAATAGAGAAGTCCTTTGTTACCACAAGTATGTATAGGAACAGTTTAAAGTGTATTCTAGCATAAAACTAAAACAATCTTTCACCAATATTTTTCAAAAAAATATTGCAGATGGCTGCTAGGAGGAAAAGTGGAGGGTGCAGTAATTTTGAATTGACACTGGCAGAGCAAAGCTTACATAACAGAAGAGCATATGAATTTGAGAGCTTTTGGATCTGTGTTTCCCATGCACACAAGCAGGAGTCAGCAGCTGCCCCTGAGCTGCCATGCACAGTGTTACTCACCTGCATTAGAATTGAGCTCTTCATTTTCCGATTCAGTTCCATTCTGACTTCCACTTCCATGAAGGCTATTCATTGCCATAAGTTTCATCTTCTGTAACTTCATAGCCTCTGCCATGGCAGCTGCTGTCAGACCTGGAAAAATATAAATAAAGAAAATGCAACATCATACCATACAATACAGCACTGAAAACCATAAAGAACAAAAAAATTCCTTTGAGTGAGAACAAGTCCCATAAATTCAACACACACTCTTAACCCAGCTACGTAATGTTCTTCTGAACACTACCTTTATTTTAAAGTTATTTCAGTACACCATTCTAGGGATTTATATTTTTTTTAAATTGTTTCATGTTTCTTTTTCCATGTATAGCATAAAGAAATATTTATTTAATGGTCCCCCTTTTGATTAGACTTTTAAATATCATTTCCTGTCACTTTGATCATTTTGTCACTTTGATCACTTTCCGCTTGACTTAAGCTGCTACAAAATTTCCAAGTACACTAGTAAGATCCAGTATGCCTTAATTTCAACAGTTCAAAGCCAATTAACATGGAAAAATCAATGCTGTACTGTTATACTATGTATTCATATATTATTTTGTCTTTTGCTGAAGTCAATTTGTTTGGATTAATATTATTGCTACTGGAAAATGTTACATTGGAAATGTTACAAGAGTACAGTAAAGGTAAATACAAACTCAATCTCACCTTTAAGAGACCATTAAAACCAGCATAAATTTGCAGAATTACAGGGAGTTAGTAGAGCATTTTCAAGTGACTAAATTCCACTTTATTACCAGCAGTAAAAGAGAAGAATCAGAGTAGTACCACGCTACAGGGTACTACCATTCCCAATTTTATTATTTAGATTCCCAATACCTTTTTTCCTTAAGTAAACTTTTTAAGTTGGCCATAAGTAAGAGATCAGGCCTTCTTCTAGACAGAACCAAATTACTTTTACTCTGGGTAAGATGCAACTGAAAATATCTTCTCTGCAGTTCATTTAACCCGCTGGAAAATACAGGGCATAAGGCCATGTAACATACAGATCTCTACAGGTATAATTGTTTATTCATTCAATTATAGATTAAATGGGTTTACTGTCTTCCTCCCAGTATGGTATGACTTGCTTTTGTCATTTGCTAAAAACCAAGCTAAATGCTTCACATCAGCTATCTTGTAACTAACTGTACAACAGTTACATAAAATCAAGGAATTGCATTTACCAAACCCCTCATGCCTGTTTGGCAGTGCCTATTGTATCAGCCAGCAAAGATCTCATATACTAAAACAGAATGAAACAATCTGCTGTTCCTGGACAGTGCTACTTACTGAGAGATTAGATACTGATTAAAGTCAACTAATAATTTTCACATGCTATACAAGCACACATTCATAAATTAAAATACTTTCTTTTAAAAGCTGCTATGAATTTGACATTCAGATTAGCTCTGCTGCCCCTCTAACAGGCTTCACAAAAGTTCCCATTATTTTAATATGACTTAGGCAAGCAATCCCTAGACTGCAGGGAGGAGGGAGAGGTATTATCACACGTGCATACAGCAATTCAGTTCACTTCAGCAAAGATACTCCTGATGGAGCCAACTCAGTGATGGCCCAGGAGCTGCACAAGTCCTCTTCTCTCCAGGCCTTCTGTCCTCCTCCTTCCACCTTGCCTAAGAGCCTCCCAACACCCACAGAACCAAACTGCAGTTACACTCTCCAATATTCCCAAAGCACAGATTCCAGACCTAACAAATACTACCCACACTAATTAGGCACTTGTTTTCCTGGTTTGTCATTGATACCTGAAACACTATATTGACTTCATTATTAATATATACTAAATATAAACATATAAGTCCAGAAAACATCATAAATAATCTTGTCTTTTGAGACATTTCATGCAGTCCTCACTTCATACAGCTCAATACATGGTAACAGTAGTCACTTCTTATTTAAAAAGGTTTTTTAACCCCCTTTAACTTTTGCAAATGCCACAGGGTTTTGGTTTGGGATTGTTGTTGGGGTTTTTTTTCCCAAGTAGATATAACAATCCTGATGTTTCTGTTTATATAAATTTCCTGGCTGACATCATTCACATTTAATCCATCAAAGAATACATCTGAAGTGATAAAATCACACAGGCACTTTCTGGAGAAGACCAAATTGTCCATAAACTCTTCCACTTTTTTCCCAGGGAAAGGAAGTGGTATTGTTCTTCTGAGTATATTTCACATTATTTTCAGGAAGTTAAAAAAAACCAAGCATCAGCACAAGTCTTCTGAGGAACCGACTGTTTTCATGATTTCCAGACACCTGTGTGACTCACTTGCCTACCTGCACATCCACACTTTTCCTCCTTATCCCAACCGATTCCAAGGTTTGGAGTACCCACTCACAGCCTACTCTTTTCACTTTAAACTTCTAATCCATTTGCAAAGAACTCACATTTATTTTAAAGGTTCCAAAAATAGTCTGAACATGGAGCTTTTTATCATAACATTTTATCATTTGTATGCACTCAAATATATAGAGATGAAGCAATATCCCAGTAAATATTTTCATCTGGGTCAATATTTATACAGGTTCTTGATGCTACAAGTCATAAAACTTACTTAGTTTAAATATACAAAAGAGCAAGGAAACTATTCATAAAGGAATAAACAGAATGGAAATTGAATTCAGACCTTTAGTAAAATGTTCAGTGAAAAGACTAGACAAAGAATTACCCAGGGCACTGATTAAAAAAACCCAGCCAAACAACAAACAAACAAACTTCTATTGAACACTGTATCAAAAGCATAAGGAAGGCAGGAAGGGTACTGAGGAGCAAACAGAATAAACACAGTCCCCAAATCACCACAATGCTGCCTGCAGAAATTAAAGGTAATTATTGTCAGGCATTTTTGAGCTCCCTAACCAGACACAGCTGCCATAAGGACAACAGCCAAAAATCAGTGATGTATCAGAGATCTATGCTGTGCCATCTGCCACACCAAAGTCACTCTACTTCAGCATTAAAAGTTTAAAGAGTAAAGCACAGTCCTAATGTCAAAGGCACTACAGCCTGAGGATCCTGAGCAGTCAGGCATAAAACCTGAAGCAGATATAGCCAATATTCTCTCTAAGCTCACTGCCAGCAAAGTCTTTACCCTCTCATTCACTTGTTCCCCAATTTATAAAATTTCTTAGTTGAATTGTGATAGCAGTAAAAGCCTCAGAATCTGACTGTACGAGGCACTTTAAACCAACTTTCATAAACAGCATTTATGAAAGCTAATAAAATTCAGGTTAAAGCAAATGGTTTCAGCAGTAAGGGTGTGCTGCTGATGGAAATGATGGAAGAAAATGTCCAGCAGATCACCACCCACTGACATAATCTTCAATTAAGGCTACTGCCATGGCTAATGTTACTGGAGCTACTATTTAATTTAACTATTATTAAAACCCCTTTCTCTAATTGACTTAGCTCCAGCTAGCTGTGGCAAAAAGAGCTGTTCTTCAACTGACTTATCTAAAGATCTACAAGGAACTGAAGAATTATTTCCATCCTCTTGGATGAATCATTATCAGCAGCAGAATCTCACTTTGAGTACCTCACTTGGAAAAAGGTACTTGAAAACTGCTGTAACATATACATCTATCCCTCTACTTCCACCTTAGAAAGATCACTAGGAAAACAGACATGCTGGATTACACACTTCAAAAGTTTCTGGGTTTGTTTTTTTTTCTCTCCATTTACACTTTAAATTTCCCTTCCTTCAGTTATCTTTTGCTAGCTGTGTTCAATCACTAACCACCCAGGATCTAAACAGTGTAGCAGTACACTGGTACTGGTTGTACCATGTACAATCCTTTACAATGCTAACAACAAAATGCCTGACTCTCACCACAGTTGCAATGTTTTGTTTTCCAAACTGCTGGCAACCATGTGGCTGGTGGAGTTAGTCCTGCTAACAGTAGCCTACAACCCACCAGTTGCCTTGGCTGAAAGATAGGAGCTCCTTGAAGAGCTGGTAGGGATCTTTGAGAGGGACACATCAGTGCTAACATGGAGATCTCGGAGCTGTGCTCTGGGTCAGTTCTCTCTCTGTAAATGAATCTTGATTACAATGGCAGAACAGCTTGTGACGGTGTGTGCTCAGCTACACCTGCATCGTGCATATGGCAAAGCAACCAACTGCCATCAGTAATCTTCAGGCTATAATTTCACTTTTGTCAGGACACTGTGTACTCTCCCCCTTGGACAACTCTCCACACGAGTTTAGCCCTGAAATAACCCTTCAAGGACACACAAACCAGCACGCTTTATGTTCAGGTTTCACTGAAGTAAAATTCTGCAACTGTATTCTGAGCAATAGTTTATACCTAAGCATCAAACAGTTTTCAAATCCAAGTTTTTGATCCAAATCAGGACCATACTCAGCTTACTCAACATAGCACACCACAGTGACCTGAGGAAGACCTGCTGCTTTCTGGGCTGGTGGAGATGGAATAGACCTGAATGTATGGTGAGGCTTGGTTGCTTGTGTGAGGGCTGGACCCACTGAACACATCCGCTGCTCCTAAAGCCAAGGTACCTGTAGTACTTGAGAGGGTGGGAAGACCAGACAGGTTTCTCCACCTCTTGCCTGCATCCTACTCAAGTGAGTGATTGTTTACTTAAATATCCCCTACATAGACAAAAAGACTCCTGATGATTATTCCTCTGTGAATTCTCAGGAATTATTTCAACACCCAAGATCACAACTCCAAGGTTGTCTGCAGTGCACCCCTCTCAAGGCCAGGCTCCCCTTCTAGGGCAGTGCTGAACCCACTCACTTCCCCAGCACCAGAGGAGAGTGTCTCTTGCTTCTAGTTAACATCATCATTTACTCCTTAGCAAATACCTTCTTGGAGACAGAAAAAACCAAACCTCAGCTACATTCCTGCACTGAGGTACCTAGGCTGTCTTGTGAGCAAGTGAATCCTCCATGTTTAACTAATGTCCAGTCACTGAAAATTAGATTTTGATGGCAAATACAAGGACTCTGAGCATTTTAAGGCGACTCTGAGTATCTGCTAATCTTGTACTCTAGCTACAGCTCTTTTTTTCAGTTCCCTAATTAGTAAGACTGTGTCCCTCCTTCACATTAGTTTGAAAGCTTTTCTGTCAAAACTGTGAACAAGTAAATTAACTAAAGGAGAACTATGAGTAATCAAATCTAGAGGTTTGCAATTAATTAAATGAAACGGTGAGTCAGTGAACTGAAGAATGGTCTTATATTAAAACAAAACATTTAATTAAATTAACAGTCAACACATTGCAATTAATAATATTCAAAAGGAAAAATGAAGAGCAGTTTAGCCTTGCCATATTATTTCAGCCTAGCAGTCAAGCATTGTGCATCAGCTTGTTTGTTATTTGCATTCAAAGCTGTTATGGGTCAAGTATGATGTACTAAAACAGGAATAATGAAACATCTGGTAGTATGAAATGTTAATATGAGATACCATATTGCAAACAGTGCAAACAATTCTGAAACATCCAATAAATTAAGCCTTGGAAGACTGAAAAGGATAGGCTTTTTTTCCCATTATCTTCAACAACGAAATTAATAAAAATAAATACATATCATGTACTTTATGCTTTCAGAATGCTTGCAAGAATTTACCAATTAATTTAAACACTCACATTAGAAAGTGAAGGCTTCTCTGCAGCTGAAATGACTCATCTGTTTTCAGTGGTAAACAGCTAGATAAAACCCAGCTACTAACACAAAGAAAGGGCTTTGAAACCAAATTCTTGAGTAAGAACAATAAAATGACCAAAGTGTTAGAGCAGTTTGGAAACAAGTCCAAACACCTAAGTCTTACTACTGCAGATTTTTTCCCTTCTGTAAACTGACTCGACCAGAAACTCTAGTTCAGAAGCTCTAGCACATGTTCTGTTCTCAATGGCTGTTCAAAGATATCCTGACTACCACTGCAGATAGCTCATAATAATCCATCAACATGAAACATTTGAGAGACTGGAAGTGAAGAACTCGGTGAGTAATTGGCCAGTGCAGGCAGAGGATGGGATTTCAGCCTAAGCACTGTAGCACCAAGCTTCATCATGGGCTAAGTTTTCACCCCAGGCCCTGGGAGGACACTTTAAAATCCAGACTGAAATGCAGGCTACATCCATTTGATATTGCCAAGCTGAAACGTAGTCAATAGCCAGGAAATGTATTACAACAGTTGAGTTTCTTTCATCTGCCCCAATACCTGCAGCCAGTTCTTCTGATATTACAACCATGTTTTAAAAGCATGTTCTTTTCTCCCATTTTACAATGGGGAAAGCACCCAAAACAACAGAAAAAACTGATTTCTGGAGTAGACAATTAGAAAGTATTTAAAGAGTATTTATCCTGCTATATGCTCAAAGTGAAAGAGAAAATAAAGACTAATTCTCTAAAGACATTCAGTTAATGAAAGTTCAGAGACTGAAGATCATCCTTTGCTAAGCATTTCAGACAACAGCTAAACATTTTAATGGCCTAAAATTTTAATACCACCACTTTAAAATGTCAAGAAAATTATACTATGGCAAAAGAAAGGGAAAAATATACCCAAACAAATATTATGCATATTTGTCAGGAACTGTGAGAAATTAACCTTCCCCAGAGTAACTCTAGTTAGCTTGCCTCTATAGTGAATTGTCACAGTATTTACTTGAGAGACCTTATTCTGTGCCTTTGCACAGTCCCTGAATATTCCCTACACAGCTTCCACTTCTGCAGCAGATAGATAGGGACAGACCTACAGCTAGGTCTCTTCATCATGTAACCTTGCTTCCCCCACAGGTCAATCGATTCTCTATCATCAACCAGGCAGTTATGCTGGGGGGAAAAAAATCAGTATGTGATAATGTAATTTAAAGACTTTGCCAAATGCTCAAGGGATCAGAATTAGGGTTGCACAAATGCCTCTGAATTTGTCAGCTTCGTTTTGCAATCCTAGTAGTTTTTGTTTAACACAGTGTGCTTGCTCACCTTATTTTAGTTCTAAAATACAATTTCATGCCAAAGTTCACATGAGCACAAACCAGATTAAAACCTTTAGACATCAAAATGTCCCTGTTATTCCATGGAACAATGCACAGAAGTAACAGGTTGTCACTCCCTAATTTCACACATATTTAGACAATAGCAAGTGTCCTGACACTTAGAAATCTAGGTGTTCACTTTAAAATATGGGGAGAGTTTGTTTTCCAGATGCTTTCACAGCCTGTGTCTGTCTCTATTATTTAGGCTCCTCACCTCAGCTATAACCTCTGTTTTTGTGTAGCCTAATCTTATCCTCCCTGATATCCCAAATTTGTGTTTAAGTCTATGTTAACATGAGCACTCATGTTCAAGCTGACACACAGCAACACCCAGGTATGTATTTTAGCCTTCATATCCACAAAAGTAGCCTGCATCTTATGTCAAACAAAACTGCAGCTTACTTCACTGGAGGGAAACTGCAAAATCAGAACTACAAAGAGCACTGAGAGGGCTACATTAGGGTTTTTTTTCTTTCCTTCTTAAAGTGTCTCATGAGAATTGATGAATTTTGTGACATTTTCTGTTCTTTTTTACAATCTATGCCATGAGAATGATTTGTCAAGCCTGTAATGTGTAATACCTTTAGTATGCTGCACTATCATGACTTTTACCTTCTTTATATTCAGCTGACTGACCACCCCACTTTTGATCTCCAGGTTTCAGAATCATAGAATCATAGAATCCTAGAATCCTAGAATGGGCAGGTTGGAAGGGACCCTAAAGATCATCTAGTTCCAACCTCCCTGCACTGAGCAGGGATGCCAATCACTAGCCCAGGTCACCCAGGGCCACATCCAGCCTGGCCTTGAAGATGGAAGCATACACAAGGCAGAGGCATCAGGCACTGAATTATTGTTGAAAAGATCACAGTTACCTCACACAGATAATTTGTATGTTCTTCAGTACACATTTGATGCAATTTTGATCATGTCAATGAAAATTTCCAACACAGAACAAAAACTGTTGCAGTATGTGGTGTACTTAAAAAAAGTGTTTTCATACATCAAAAGAGTGACAAATTCATGCTTTAGGACTCAGATTTCAGTAAGGATAAGACAAGTTAAACTAATGCTCTTAATCATCCAAATTCTCAAACTATCTGCTTATGCTCTCATAGTCTAAGCAGCACAATTGACATAAAGACTTGAAAAATTAAAAACTAAGCCAAAAACATGTTAATTACCTCTCTGAAAGCAACATGTAACTTTTTTTTCCTATAAATGGAATTTATTTTAGGTCCAAATTGGTAAATATTCAGAAGCCATCAGAAAGAATACAGTGGTAGTTATCATCAGCCCCAAAATGAAAGCAGACCTTTGACACAGGTCTCACAACCTGCAGAGCAGGAATGTGTGGGGAACTTCAGCAATTCTTTCAGGATGGGGACAAAGAAGGATACTGGCACAGGCCAGCATCCAGCCAGTGCTGTGCACTTGCACTGTCACCCAGTGATGCAGCCCAGGGGGGAACTCTCAGCTTTACTTCAGTCAAATCCCAAATAGCCTGGACTGTCCAGAAGTCTGAACTCACACACAGTCAGGGCCCTGGATGTACTAACAGGGCTTAATGGTCACCTTCTCATGGGCTTCAGGGCTCACTGCATTTGCTTCTGATTGTAGGACTTAGCTATACATTTTAGAATACATTTGGGTTCATAGAAACCTAAAATTATGTTATAAATACATTTAAACCTAATATCCCTCATATTCACTATGGACATTCTGTAAATTCTCTATAATCATAATCATGGTGCATGTGCTGCTATCTCGAATTAAAATTAGCTGTTATTAATTTTTTCTCCATGTTTATTCCTTTCCCATTAAATCAGTTTCTGTGGGTTTCAAGCACTTGTCCATAAGTGACAATCATAGGGAAACTGCTGAAGTTTTTGGAGGTCCTTTCAGCTAAGTACCAAAAAGTCTGAAAGCTTATCTGGAATTGGCACAAATCTCTTGAGTTTGTAAAATTAATTGGGCTGGAAAGCCTTCTGAGAATAAGGATATCTCTGTGAGTGATTTCAAGCTACTTCCTGCTTGTGATTGGAAAATACTATACAAATTATTATTTTTTTAATCAGATGGCACAGCTCAGTTATGTCTCAGCTGTCTCAAAACACAACTTTAAAAACGGTATATTTCAAGGACTTTAAGTGAATACCAAGTTCAATAAATTCATCATGCTACAATATTTCAGATGAACCTCAACAGACTGATAGAGCAGCAATGCTGTTAACTGGATTGCTAAAACATTACCCCTGCTAGCCACTCTTCTCTTCAGCTGAACCTGCCTGACCAATGCTACAGGCTTCTGAGGATCATACTGGATCACAGATCCCTCACCTAACTCCTCCTAGAAGCTGAAGTGTTAGAGGGAAGAAATGTCACTCCAATCTCCTCAGATGTTTCCACTGAACTGAAACCAAGCAGACAATAATTTCACATTATTCATCATGCAGCCACAAAGAGCAGCAGTGAGCTTCCCTCTTTGCCCAAGGTGGCAACTGCACCATAAAACCTTGCTTTGCAAATACTGTGGGATGGTTTGCAAGGTTAATTTCTTCTTCCCAAAGCTATTGGGAAGATACTATCAGTTGGAGTTGCAACTAGTGCTAACTCAGATGGTAAAATTTAAGGCAGGCTCATCTGCTTACACAACTCTAGAACCATCCCCTACATGGCATTTCTTTCACATAGGCTTTCTTTCAAGACCTCTGCCAGAACAGAAACTGCATGCTCTGACAACACATCTACCACTGCTCTTAGTTACTTAAGGCTGAGCAATCTGGGCCAGTTCATAAAAACCACAAAACTACCCATGCCATCTATTTCTTCTTCCTAAGAAGAAAATGAGGTATTTTGATTTCAGCAGGGTTTGGACAGCAATCCAATTGGCCATACTTGGGAAAGGACAAGCTTTCATACAACTTTCCAGGCAATTTCTGTGAGGCAGAACAACCACATCAGGCAGAGAACACTCCCAAACACCTCCTCGGGTCACAGCTGAGTTGCTGCTCTGGGCACCTTCCACAAACAGGTGATGGATAAGTGAGTTTCTAATACTGCAAAGGAAAAATGAGGAAGCAGCCCAGAGGCTGGTGAAACCAGCTTTAACTTCTAGCTATGGTTAGACCACAGCTAAAGAAACACAAAGAGCTGTATTTTCCTCTGGGGCATAAATTAATGACTATTGATCACACACCCAGAGAGTGCATGGAACATGATTACAGAGGATCATGTACCTGAACTTTTTCTCTTTTTCACACAGACTTTATTTCTGATTGTTCTGAGTTCTCTGTTTTTAAGTTACTGTCATCTAGTTTTGTTGAAGTTTATTCATGCACATTTACTTACACAAATAACACAGGAGACAAGTAATTTAGTCCCAATAGGTTAATATTTTCTTTGTTTATGAAGTTATGCCAGAATAGCTATTTCCATTTCATGCTATACAAGGTAAAGAACATTTTTCAAAGCTGAGACACTAACTAGAAGCTTATTTTCTTGTTCCAGGTGGTGAATAAAAATAACACATAGAAGATGAACTACACAATTTTTAAAATCTTAAAGGATCTGTCTTTACTCATTGGTCAAGCTGAATTAACTTCCAGCCTCCAAGCCAAATGTAGGCTCAAGAACGAGAGGAATAATTTAGTCACTGAATTGAAACACTCAGTAATCTAAAATTATGCAAATATCCTCTTTGCCCTTGTGAATCCTTACAGATAAACTCTACTGGTCTTTACTCCTCCCCAGTTTGCATCAGTATAGCAGTTTCATTTCCTCTAAAACTATGGCAACAAACATTTTTAGCTTAGTTTTTCTGCAACTATTTCAGCAAAGTACATTTGGATCTTAAAAAAAGATTCTCAGATTTCTCTTCTTCAAATTAACTAAATTTACCTTAAAAAAAAAAGATGTCCAAGATGCACTGAAAATTCTTTTAGCCAATTCAGAAAACTCTTGCAGGTATTAGAGGTGGTAGATGCCCCATCCCTGGAACCACTCCAGGTCAGGTTGCTTGGGGCTCTGAGCAAGCTGATCCAGTTATAAGTGTCCCTGCTTGCAACAGGACAGCTCGGACTCGATGACCTCCAAAGGTCCCTTCCAAGTCTAACCATTCTATGATGTATTCATCTTGCTTTCCCAGAAGCCTACATTACCTGTAACTCCTTGCAAGCATTCCCTTTAAAATTATTATACTCTGCAGTCCTCAGCCATTTCTCAATATTAATATTGAACATTCTGGAGCCATCTTTTTAGACCTGGGAGTTTTAGGTCAACTTTAAGGGCTTTTTCTCACACTGATAGTTGAATACTATGTATTATTACAAACTAGGTAACATTCCAATGTGTTTCTAGGAAGATTTTTAACTCTGGTTTTAGAGGTTCACTATGTGATACATCTGTCAATTTTAATAATTTATTAAAAGACACATTTTGTTTCTTCTATAGATATTGCTTTGATATAAATCTTTCATTATTTATCTACTATAACCTTTAATTGAGAATTCTCCAACAGTGGCAGTTCACTATGTTAAACATAATTCTTAACTGCAATTTTATTCTTCTGTATCCTTTTAGGAACTGCTCTGTGTTAAAGAAACATCTACTCACTTCATTGAAGCTAAGAAGTGAATAGGAGACAGTTAGGCTGCCCTGATGTGGAGGAACTTACAGATGACCAAGAAACATCTTTAGAATTCTACTCAGGAAAGAAAGGCTGGAATATCCACAAGCTCATCAGTCCTCATTTCTTTCAAAAAGCCATTCAACTGCTCATACTTGAGAAGAAAATTAACCTTTTTACTGATTAATCACTAGGCAGCTTTGACTGGTGAAGAGAAAATTGTATTACAAATGAACAGCTACCTGTTATCAAATTACAAGGCATTTTCATCAAAGGACCCAAAAATGCAGCACATTGACCAGTTAACATGCTTCCACTGACCTGAGGGGATTTTTCCAGTTAACAGCTTCTGAAGAATGCTTCCTTTTGATTCTTGTCTCTGACACAAAAATGATTGTCCCATTTAACCACTGTTCTATCACATACATCAGAGAATCCTATTTACTCACACACTACTGGAACATTAAAACACAATACTGTGATTGTCTCTGGACTAAAATTTTAAAGATTGACCTCCCCCCCTCCCTTTTTTTTTTAAGATCAAAAGCTAACTTTAATAGATGTTTGACTAAGGTCACACTCCTAGGAAATGGAACACTGAAGATGAAAGAGAACAAACAGATTTGGCTTTTGATCTCAGCCAAATGCATTTGGCATTGTTTAGGCTTTTACTAAATGCTTCAACTTTAGGACATCTCATGACTAAAATGAACTGGTTGAAGTCTTGGTTTTAACAGTTCAGTAAGGCTTTAACATGTGCCACCAGGTACTAGTCTAGCCCAATACTTAAGAAAGAAGTTTTTCCAGAATTTGGGGAAAACAAGAAGTATTGGGCTAGATCTTTTTTTTCTTACTGGAATGAAGTCAGGTGAAACCTAACTATTGCTGCTAATCTAGAAACAACCTGAAGAATGTATTTTCCTGATCCTAGGCAATTTCAAGAGTTATGATCCACTAGTGCTGTTATATTAGGACCACTGGTATTCCTAGCAAGGAATTCCAGGGGGAAGTGAAAAGCACTTAGAAAAGGTACTGGAATGATTCAAATAAAACAAATCTCTGTGTCCCTAGCCAAAAGTGCATATCAGATCCTCTTACCAAATTATTTCACAGTTCTAATCCTCCTAAAAATTACTGTGGATATCCAAACCTGTAAACTAAACAGTAGCAAGGGAGGAATGGATTACAGTCTACAAGCTATTGCTTTCAAGTTCTTCAGTAATAATGGTGTTTGCTAACTGAAGACAACTTGATTAATTAAGGAAAAAGATGAGATACTATGCATTAAAACAATATACTTAAATTTTTACTGTTGTTAGAAAAGATTAATTATCATTAGCCATTAGAAGCACTGCAATACCTATAGGTATGTTATATAGTCAGAATTTGCAGAGGAGTTTCATCAGCCCAGCCAGCTCTGGTAAAAACCAGTGATGGCAGGGAACACCCCAGCCCCAAGCTTCAAATTGCCTTTTTAGACTTCTGATAAGAATTAATGATTTATAACACAAAATATGTTACACTAGAAAATACTGTATCTGTGTTATGTAAACATTTGGCCTTAGGAACTATACAGAAACTACACACAAGTGAAGAAATTCCTGATCTTACTTTCAAATTATTCTATTACTATATTATAACAATAATAAAGAACACATGAAGAGCTGAGAAATTCCACAGATACAAGGTCAGGTATTTCTCATCATTAAAGGAAACATATCTCACCACAAACCCCAAAAGTAACCTAGGGAAGGAAGAGGTGATTTCCCATATACTTCTCCACTTATCACAATATCCTTCTCAAGGGCCACTTGAAACAAAACAAAAAGGCACAAGAAGCCTCAGCTATTTGCTCTCCAATATCTAGCCTCAAATACAACTACACAAAGCAATCATTCATTCATTCTTTCTTTATACTGTTTATTTCTTAAAAAGGGGAAAATATCACCCACTCCTCTTTTTTAGAACAAGGGCATGGTTTATTACTCCCTTTTGTATTATTTATTACTTTCTGTACCATACTTCTGCTGCTGAGGTAAGATGCATGATTTGCTGAATCCACCTGGACACTGGAGATCTCTGCAGACCAGAAACCCCAATAAGCTTAGATTTGATTCTCCTAGGTACAGAACACCTGCACATAGCACTATTTTACCTATGTCACTCTCAAATATTACACATATGCACCTCCCTTTATGTGCTAAACCTACCTGCAAGGCCTGGCCATACACCACAAGTAAACATTTTATTTCTGAGCACCTCAGTTACTTCTGTTGCATGTGACCAACTTGAACCTTCAGCCAAAGTGGAATCTTATCATTCATATTCTGCCCAACTTCAAATGCAAGCCAGTACTGATCTGTACTACTGCAAACCTGATGCTTCAAATCCCTGCCTTAAAACAGAAGGGTTAGAAATTGACAGCAAAAAAAAAAATCTAAAAAGACAGCTGATTTTTAAACCAATATAGAAAAGCTACTTAGAGAAGTACTAAAATATCTTGTTTTCAAGGACAGAAAAGATTGAAAATATATTGAAGATGAAGCCATCAAAGGAAGCTGCCTATCTGCTCAAGTGTAAGCATGTGCATTTTAGAGCAGAGCAGCAGCACAGAAGTAGGATGCAAAAGAACTAGACAACAAGAAATTTAAGCTGTGGGACAGTCACTGCTGGAGCCTCCGTGCCTACTGCATGAGGATATATGCTAAACCTCTAGATGTCAGCTGGTGGGAGTTTTCAGATAATCTTGGAGTTGATAGTAATTCCTTATGTAGCTGTATGTATACACAAAGACTTGGACATACAGGCTTTTGTAACATACTTATTTATGCACAGAATTAAAGCATTGGATGTATGTTTTTATATATATACACATCTAAAAAAGCTAATGTACATGCTCAACAGTTTCTGCTAAACAACAAACAGTATCCAATGTCAAATTCACTCCATTTCTGCTCTTACTTATATTTCTTCAGGCACTGAAAACTTCCTATTCTTCTTGAAGTTAGGATTATTTTCACTTCTCTATACTAAAGACATTAAACCTACAATAAACAACTTCCTTTGTTCCAAGAGCTGGACACTTGCTATTCTGCAGCCCTTGTTTTTTTCTGAAGGATACAAAAACATAAAACATTAATTATACAGCAGATTTAGTCATCACCACAATAAGTCTTGGTCTCATCCTTTTTACTGTCTAGGAGCACAAACCTACATCTTGTGTTTTTTATTTCCTGGAGAAGGTATAAGTTTATCTGCAGATTGAACTCTGGAATTTGTTGCTACTAGAATTTCTGAAGATGCATGCTCAAAATCAGAATGACTTCTTTATACAGAATAAACACAAATTTGCTGAATGACACAAAAAAGGTTTAGAATTAAACCATTAGTAGAATACAAATAATTCAGGTGCATGGAGAACAAAGTTCTCTCTTGTGCCTTCCAATTGTTGCGCTGGCAGGCTCAGGTTTCAAAATACTATTTCAAAATACAATGAAATAAACTTCTCATAATCTCGTGTCTAGTTCTGTGCAAAGAAAAGATTTATTAAAAAACATGAGTGTATGTATGGATAGAAATGAACTTCTATCAAATAAAACACAATATAAAGGAAAAAATCAAGCAAAACAGTGCTTGATGAATTTGGTCCTTAGCAGAAATATAAAAGAACCAGCCTTATCTGTTGGAACATATCATAAGACTGATTTATATCCTGAATGCTGAACTATTGAGAGATATACTTATATATCACATCTTACAAGAGGCATCATGGGATCACACCATCTGCTATGGAGACATCAATAACTGCACCTTTTAAAAAATAACAGCCAGAGACCAAAAATTACCACTAGGATGTTTTCTTTTGTTTTCTTTTTAAATATGAGATTATTCCAAAGAGAAACAGCAGCCCAGGAAGGTGCAGGAGAACTCAGCCCAAGCCTTGCTGGCAGAAGTCCCCAGTGTCCTTAGACCAGCAAGCCGCTGCCGGTGCACAGACCCTGCAGAGACAGGCAAGGGCACACAGACTAGTACTGAGCTGCTGCTTAGTTTATGCTTGAGAGGAAATGCTACTAGTCTTAAAAGAATAATTTGCATTAGGTAACATCATAGTCAAAAATATTTAAATGAAATAAAATGTTAACTAGCTCCATGATTAAAATATCCCACAGAACTGTTTTCTCCTCAATAATGGAACACCCAGCAGAACATATGCTGCTCTATTTTGCTTATTTATTGCTGGAAGAACTCCCCAGCACTGAGCAGATCCTCTCTCACATGAAATGCATGTCTAGACACAGATTAGATGTGATTTTCAGGATATTCGAGACTCGGCAGCACTCAGCACAGTGAGGATGAAATACAACTGCAGTCAATGAATTTCACTGCTCTTCCTAGGTGCTTAGCAGTCATCGTTGTGGCTAGGGNAGGAGACCACAAGGGATTTGCAGACTGTGCCTCACTTAGCAGTAACACCTCTATAAACTACATTCCTAACATATGATGTATGTGTGGCAAAAGCATGCACAAACTTTTTGCCAATTCTTCAGATGGCAAATATGCCTGGAAGCCTTAGAGCTCCCAAAACTCTGGAATCAGGACTAAGGAAACCTTTAGACTGAGCAAAGTGAGAAAGAGAGAGCATAGGTGTTGAGTTTGTATGTCACTTTTGTCACCAAGATCAAAATATAATATAGAATATAGAAATACAATCTGTAACCACTTAAACCACTTTAATATATGTCCCTGTTATTATTTACTATAACCTATAGTTAAGGTCAACTGAAAGAGTGAACAAGTTCTGATAACTAACTGCAGGCTCCTAACTTGGGGAAAAAAATGCCCTGAACAATTTTAACCACGTGTAATGAGACATTTCCTACACACCAATAAAATTGGATTTTGTTTTGTTACATCTCCAATAGGTGCCCACATTCATGCAGACAGTATTGCTTTAATTTTGTCCAGAAGATTAAATATTTTTGTTCTTGAGCATAAAGTATTTAGCATTTAGTTGCAAGTGCAGAAAACAAACTCTCTGAAGGAAATGAGTTATTTTTCCTTTCCTGAAAGAGCACACAATATGATGAGCATAACATCACCAATAATGAGATGAAATGATATTGCAAACTGCTGCAGAAATAACAATTCTATTATGAGTAATTCCCACCAGAAATCCTGGAAACTGGACAACCTACTGCCTGTTCTGATTTTATTTAGTCAAAACAGAAAAATGAGAGGGAAATCTGTGGGACTGGATTTCAATTGGCTTTACTCACAACTTCCAGTTGCAGCCACTCTCAGATGACTAATTGTTGTCTTCAGTTCTTGTCTTTCCTACTTGGCCAAACTGAACAGAAGGCAAAGATGTCTATTGCCCCCTGACACATTAGTATTCATTATTGTGAAAAGTAAATGAGAACTATTTCATCTTCAGAGCACTATCCTAAGACATTAACATTTAATAACAATATTAAAGTCACATTACAGGTCTTTAATCTGTAGCAATAATAATGCTGTCTGGTTTAATAAAAATACACATTAAAATGAATGTTTTGGCTATCCACTTTTAGGAGTTTGCAAACAATATTACTACCAAGTTGAAGAGACTTCAAGATAGTTGCAATTAAATTTTGAGAGCAGCAGTGCTACAGTTACAGCAACTCACTTCTTTTTCCTTCCTTACCCATGCTCTCCAAGAGACAAATGAAAGCTGTTCTGTCAGGATTCTCATGTTACTACTCTTGAAAAGGAGACAAATGCACTACAAAAGCTGTCATGTATCTTGAAATCAGGAAGTAAATAATCATAATGAAGCAGAGCTCAGGAATTCTGCACATCTCCCACAAAGGTTCTCTGCAGCACAGCCAGTCCACTGCTCACTCCTGAGATACTCCTTACCAAAATTTTGTTGGAATTCTAAGAGGAAGCTTTTAATGCAATTCAACAAATTGCAGTATGGTAATTGCTGTTTAACCAGGAAAATAGTCTTGGAAAAAGAGAGTCTTCCACTCTGGCCAAAAGAGAGTGGAACTGATTATTTGTTACCACATCATCTGGTTCCATTAGAGGTGCTCTGGATATACTGACATGTCTCATGATAAAATTCAGTGCTGAGTAAATTTAAAAGTTAGTAAATAATGTTTATGGCTGTAAACGCTTCCTTTTTAATTTGCTAAGGAGTTTGAAAATGTATCATACTGAGTTCTTGCTGGTTTACATTTACAAAATTGAGTGTCAGCTTCTAAGTTTTGGGAGCTCTAACAGTCAAACAGGAACACATTCATTTGCAATGCTGCAGGCACAGCATTAGCCAATGAGCTACTAATTAAGCTGTTTACCAAAAGTAAGAAATAAAATAAGCATATTTTTGCTGTTGGCTTCACAGAAGGTGCAATCAGCATTATCAGACTGCAAGGTAGTCTCTCTTTCTGTTTGGTTTTGGCTGACTGATGACATTCCCTTGCCAATAATGTGTTACTGCTTGCTCTTTTTTTCCCCAGAAATTGCTAGATTGAATTAATTGAAAGCTTTCTAAATAATATTCCAGCACTCCCTTAAGAGCACATAAAACATATGGGAAATGGAAATTCCCTAATTTTATTTTGCAAACTCTGGGGCTCCTCTTTACCCTTTTTTCCCCAGCTGCTCCCCTAGTAGTAGTGCTTAGACACAGTGGCAGGTGAGCCACTAGATGCTATCCATTACAAGTGATGGCAGATGAGGTGAGCTGCTACAAAGAACAATGTCTTTCATTGGAAATTTCTGCTCTTTATCTTTCTTGGAGACATCATTCCTGTTGGCCTGGACTTGTGCATTTGATGAATGGGTCAGCAGCTTAGAATCTGTATGAGCAAATGAATAACATGCACATCTCATTCCTCAAACCATAATGAAAATCTCTCTGAGATTGGATTCCAGCATTGAGATGATCTAAGAATACATTTCCTTCTTTTTTACATATTACAATTTAGTCACCAAATGACAGCATGAAGGCCACTCCTGAGTGCTGGGTAAGTACCATATCCATGGGGGGTGCTACTATAGCAGATACTCATTAATAAATTAATAAAAAAGCCAAACCAGCAGTAAGACAAACTTTTCTCATCATATGTGTTCCAATTGTCTTTTAGAGGAAAACACAACTGCTGACAAAAATCTTTGTCAGGTTTTCACAGGAGTTCACTACCACTAGAAGCTGCTAGTTGATGATATAGTGACATGAACTAAGAATTACTCAGGAAAATCATTCACTTTCTTTGGCCAACCCATGTCAAGTTTGCTCAAGCTTGTGTTTCCTCAGCAAGGCCATTAACTGACATAAATGATATTTAGCAGGTAGACATTCATTCCTTCATTCTCTCTCTTTCATGACGGAAAAAGATTGAATTTTCCTTCAATTATTAAAAGCCAAGAATAATGATACCCTAAAGAAGGTGAAAAAGTACAACAAAAATATATATCAGCTGTTACAGTCTGGACAATGAAATACAAAAATATGATGAAGAATATCCACAATCAGCACATAATTTATTGATTGCCCTTTCCCAAATGAAGGGCCATCAGCTAGTTTAAAAGTAAAATTACAGATAAAATAACAGCAGAGAGATATAAAAATTATGAGGGTCATGCAAGGGGAAAAAGATGTATTTTCAGCAAAGATTTTTAAATGAGATGGAGAGTCAATGAGGCAGAGAAATACAGGAAAGCCCTTCTGTGCCAGAAAGAATTGCAGAAAAGCAGGTTCTTTCAGCATTAGTTGTGAAATGTTGAGTAGCAGCATGGGAGAGAAAACTAAAAAAGCAAAGTAGATACTCCTGAAATAAACTGTGGAAATCCTGCTTTTTAGAATGTCTATCAATTCCATTAGCATAATGGAAGTTGTCTGAAAGGCCAGACAACCTGGGTAGGAGAAAATAAAGTGCTTGCTGAAAAATTGCTAACAAATGAGTGTAAACATGGGTTTAAATTGCATATAAATCACAAATTGCATCACCTAGAGCTCTGAAATCGGCTCAGAGAGCCAATCGCATCCTGGGCTGCATTAGGAGAGGTGTGGCCAGCAGATCTAGGGAGGTAATTCTGCCTCTCTACTCTGCCCTGGTGAGGCCCCACCTGGAGTATTGTGTCCAGTTTTGGGNCTGAAATCCTCCTTCCCATGGCCACTCCCAATCTCTGTCCCCACTGCTTGTAGCCATATTCCATATCAACTACTGTTACCAACACTACTAATGGAATTTCTCTTTCCATGTCAGGGACCTGCACCTTTCCAGTCACTAGGTACATCTGCTACCAGCTCGCTGAATTCAGGGTCAAGTGAGGAGAAAAAGCAACAGGTGAAAGAAAAACAACAAGCACTTGACCACAGAAATAAAGTTCAATGAATCTGCAACAACAGGCAGAAAGTTTAAAGTTTAAACTGGAAAAAAAAGGTCAACTTTTTAACAGCACAAATAAACAAACACCAGGACAATTTACCAGGGCATGGCATGAATTCTCCATCACTTGAATCTTTGAGCTGGGACTGGATGTGCTGCTCAGATACTGACTGGGTTTAGTTAGAAGTTAAGGGTTAAGATAGGAATAGTTTGGTGAAATTTCATAGCCCAGATTACACCTATACACATTAGCAGTGTGGTCCTCTAACGCATTCCTATTTACTCCTGCATGCAATCCAAGAACAATCCAGAGCCACAAGCTGCTCCTTCCACTGCAAATTCGCCCTACTGAGTGTAAAATTCCTTACAGAAGAGTCAGAATTGCTGCAAATGAGGAATTCCTTGGAATATGGCAGAACTTTGTTTTGTGTACTGTGAATGTAAACAGACTGCTTGCACTCCATAATTATGTACACAGAGAGTTAATCTAGCTTTTAAATATTTTGGTGAAATGTAATCTTTTTACGGCAAATTACTCTAATGGTGTCTTGGTTTCAGTTGCATATGCCCTCTCCAAATGTAGCTGTTCTTTGTAAAGGCATATTTACAACAGGCAAGAAGCACTGCTTGAAACCTGTGTCCCTGATGGCTGGGGTTTCCACATCTATCCATGATGATTAACAAGTTTAACCATGCCTCACATGAAAATCAAATTGTATCCTTGAGGTTGACTACGATACTGCTGCTGAACAACCAACTGCAGAGAGTTTATGTTTGTGTCCTGTACACTGCTTCAGGTGTCTGTGCAGAGGATGTGACTAAGAACACCTGTTCTCACAGGGATCTGCATCACAGTGACAGTGACCAGCACTGAGGGCATCAGTCTGTACAGCCCAGTGGTGATTTTGGGAGAGACACTGCTCATCCCCACTGCCTGCCCACACAGCACACAACCTTCTTCTACCCTGCCCTCCACCACATGTCCCCAGGGATATGCTTATGAGCACCTCCCATGTTCCACACCCTCCAGAAGCCACAGCTCCCTCTGACCCAACAGTTGCTGCTTCTCAGTATCCTGCCAAAGCATGTCAGGATGATGCAGAATAGGATTCCTGATTTAAAGCACAGCATAATTACAGTCACACTGTCACCTCACACGGATCACCAGGACGACTCCTTCCCACACTGACTCACCTGACTCGGCAGGGACTGAAAAGGAGAGCTCACATTACCAGAGGATTATCAACCCCAGCAGCTCTTTTGGTGTCAGACCATTTTAATCCATCTATCTCTAAATTACAGCATTTCTGAAGTGGACATACAGAACTCTTCTGGCAATCCCCATACAGCTTTGGAGGAATCTCCTCATGCAAAGCTGTACCCTGAGGCATACAAGGCAATACCCCAAGTCTCTCCTGCAAGTCTCAGCCCTTCATAATTATACCCTGAACAGTCTAGCTGAAATGCTAATTACTAAATAAGTATTACTTTTAGAGTACCATACTCTTGCAGAATACTGTATTAATTTATATCTAACCTTTGATGATAACCTTGCAGATGTATTTGAAAACCAAGCAATGCAAATAGCAACCTGTATTTTGTTTCAAATGTCTTGAATAGTTTCTCCCAGAATTATCAAATACAATTAAAAAGAAAATACAAATGACTCAATTGTGAAATCATATTTAGCTATTTGAACACCCCAGCCCAAGCTGCACTGCAGAGCAGTTGCCTAACCTGCACCATTTAGGGCTGATCTTAGCTCAAGCTGCTGGGCTAGAACTGCTCTAAGCCTGCCCCAGCTCTGCTCTGACACAATGACTGCAATGGAAGCACAGAGAACTGCATTAGGAAGGATGAGCAGCTGATGAGGTGTGCTAATTCATTTCTAGGTCTACCTAGTTTGAGCATCCACAATGACTGGGCTTCAATCCCTGACCTACAGAATTTTAAGCATCACTTCACTCATACTGGAGATTTTCTATGTAGAAAAAATACACATTATGGATGACTACTATGCCAGCCGGAAAAAAAATCCTTTACAGCCAAGATTATTTATTTTACTGAAGCTCTGTTTAACAATGAAAATAAAAAACCCTTCCAAGCTCAGAACTGTCAATTAAGTTTAAATTTGGTAGACCTGATTGTTGCTAAGTAGATCAATAAATGAAGTGGGAGTGGGTAACATAGTTTGTGTAGTTACAGTCAGGCACTAAGTTTCTCCTAAGACTTATTATTGCTATCTGAAATAAAACCCTATCATTTCATGCGTTCAGTCTACTCTCTCCTCTGTTTCTTTCAGTTCACAGCTCTTATTTTGTCTTTCTTGATGTAAAATGCCTGAAAGAGAAACCTTAGAAGAATAAATTGCCATCAGATTAAAAAAAAATAATATCTTAGCACAGTAAGAAATCTCCCAAAATGGCTGAGGCTGGAAAGGATCTCTGAAGATCATGTAAGTCCAACCTCCAACTTCAACAAAAGGTCACCTGGAGCAGATTGCCCAGGACAGTGTTCAGAGGGGCTCTGAGTATCTGCAAGGATGGAGACATCACTGGGTGCTCCAGTGCTCATGCATCCTGCCAAGGAAGAAGTGCATACAACAGTGTTACCTCCCAGCTCTCCTTGGGAGAACATGCCTTGCCTAAGAGCTGATTACTAAGTCAAATTAAAAATCAATATTGAAGGTAGGCAAAATTTTAATATTTTCAACAAGGAATAAACACATTTATGTAAAAAGTGTATTGGCTTTGCTAACCAGCACTAGCAGACAAATGACAGCACACAGAGTACTGCACTAACACAAGAAAATTTCTTTAAGGACATGTGGGAAAGATTTTCTTATCTTTAAGTGAACTACTCTGATGGCCACTGTCTTCATCTTTTTCACCAGCTCTGACATCTTTGTAATAACATGAGCACACAATCCCATAACCTGTGCTTTGTATTTGCAAAGTTAGCCTTCAAAGTGAATTCTTTCTCTGCTTGGAATAATTAAAAAAACCCCACAGTTATAACATCAAATGTATTTGTTAGCAATTGCTATCCAATGGAGCATGTCCCAGCAGGCACTTCATTTCTGAGAAATCCATCAAAGCCCCAGAAGGAAGTTACTCAAGTACATTGATATTGTAAACAAATGTTTTCGGTGACAGCAGAAAATGAAAACCACTCACCCCTTGTTAATAACCAATGGGTTAAAATAATGCCATACATTTTTTATTTCAACTATCAGTATTTCTGTGATAAATTAGGTAATTCAATTTCTTGCACTTCGGTTAAATTGTGGTTACAGTGTACTCTCTTATCTTTACTCTTTATCTTTACTCTTATATCCTTAAATCAACAACAATGGAAAAGTGCTAAGAACACATCATGACGATGGCCAGGGAGGCTACCTGATACTAAGAAATAAAACTAAAACAAATTTCAGGTTCTCTAGTGATTGTTTGCCATGATTGCTCAAGAGAAAATCAGGATATTTACTAGAAAATATTATCCTGGGATCTCACAAAAAATCATTTCTCATGTATTCATACAAATGAATGTTTGTATATATGTTTGTGTATGCATATATATATATTTTATATATATATAAAATGTATAAAATCTGATCCTTGGGTTTAACCCCATGAAAGGAAAAAAGAGAAGGAAAATAGACTTCAATATAGCTGAGGTCAGACGAGCCACACTGAGTTCCTGATCCCAGCATAATACTTCAGGTCAAGAGCTCTAAACTTTGGATTTCATTTGTGTAACAGAGAAAAGAATAAAAATGGATCCACACAGGCTGGCTCAGATGTGGAAACAACCACCAGACCTCTTTGTAATCTGTATCCTATCATCTCCCCAGTGCGTTTATTAGACAGAACTTACTGCAGCAGAATAACTTGAGTTTAGGAGACACACACCTGGGCTGTCAGAGCTAGGGACAGCAACTAGACCTGCTTCTTTCTGTTGAAATTGTACCTCCAGTCTGTTTAGCAATAAACCTGATTGGTGCAGTCTCAAGATTTCATGTTACATCTTTAATTGTGGGCATTTAGCAGACTGACAATAAAAATCAGCAGTATCTTAATAATAAGAGGCAATGTGGCCACAGGACAAGGCTAATAATTACTAGCACCAGAAGCAGCTTGTGGTTTTATATTACATTGAGGTAAATTACACTGGAATTAGAGTGGATTACTTTTATCAAATGGGGAATAAGCTGTTAATTAACTCCCCGCTGTAGCAATCTTTTTCTGAGCTTGCAACTGTTATTAGCTCTAGATTAAACTGTTGAATTAATTTCCCACTTACTTACTATTTCAAGAGTTTTTAATTTACCTGGCAGCAGTTTTAATGGGAAATTGTATTAGTGAGCATAAATTGTTTTTGGGAAGGGTAAACAGTTTGTGATAATGTTTATTAAGTCGTTTTGTTTGAGCAAAAATATAATTGCAGTTTTAATTAGTGCATGGTTGTTGGAGTATTAGGTTTGAGATTACATTATGGCATTCTGAGAAAACAATCACCCAGGTAATCCCAGCATTTATCACTGAGAGCAAAGAGAAAAGCTCTGTCAACACTGCCCCGAGCTGTGTGTGTTTACAGGTGCACACCCCCTCCATGTGCACGCTCCTATGCCCTCACACACCTTCAGAGCAGTGACAGGGCAATTTGCTCAGCTTCATCTCCCTCTGCAGTTAGGTGAAGGCACATGAAGCACTGCACTGCATGTGTGCAGATGTGTGTACAAACACAGGAGAGGAAGAGGTCAGCAAAGCAGCAGAACTGTGTGTACCCGAAGTGGAGACGTCACCGACTACTCGTATTTCAAATGTGAACAGCTCAGATCTCTGAACAGGGCTAAGCTTGCTCTCAATACACTCTATTTTCTAGCCCTGCTTCTGTTGTATCAAGCCTAAGAAATGGCACTCGTCATTAGAATAAAATCCATAAAATGATAGCAAGAAGGCAAAACAATCCACTCTAATAAACTGCTATAGATAATTTACTTGTGACTTACTGGTTAAATATATAGTAGTTCATTTACTGTCGTTTGCTGCTTTCCAATGTCTGTAAAATCCTGGATGAGCTTTTTAAAAGCTAATTGTAATGCACTTTCGGGGAGCAATATATACAAACTGTTCTCATTCTATAATCTACTCACTGACCAAGATGAAGACAATTCCACTAGTATATCCTACTTGGCAACAGCTGCCACTCCAGAAGACATGGTCTTGTGCCACAATGCCAAGTCCCAGACAGCAAAGGGATTTGGGTAATCACTCTCTAGACACCCAACTTCACAAATCCTCAAGTGAAACAAGGGCAACAGGACTGCATTCATACACCCAAAGCAGAGACTGATTTTAAGAGAGCTTAACTCTTCTTAATCCTTTCTACTTGCTGTGCTACTCCTGAAAGAGCTCCATCACACAGTTCTGAAGTATGTTAAATTGTTAAACTAACCTGACTGAAAGGGGTTAAAGAAGGGGTGTCCTGAGCAGCAAAGGCCAGAGATATGAGGGAACAACTGCTCTCGGCAGTCCCTTCTTGTAAGGAGTTTGTAGGGACTAGAGAGAGGAAGCAACTCAGCTTAAAAGCGACCTGGCAAATAACAGTTCCCTGGGTCAAGCCTGTAGTTCTTTCTCCAGGTTGGCCTCCCCTGGTGCAACTCACTGGCTGTAGGGCTGCAAAAAGCTGCTGCTGACAATGGTTCTTTCCTGGATGGAGAACTATGATCTAGCAATAGATCTGGGTGTTAGCAACTGTATTACTGTAGTAAACACAACAGTAAATGAGAGAACGCTCACTAACAGTTGTTCCTGGTTTCTGTTTCTCTCCATCAGCACTTTTTTCCTGTGCTATGTTTGAGGTGTGGTCAAAGTTAGAAACCATTAAATGTTCCTGAAAAAGCCTACAATGTGCTTTTTTTAATTCAAACAAACATAAAAATGTTCAACTGAAGTTTATTCAATTAATTTTAGTTCCCAATTTATAAAGATTTTACTATTCATGCAAAAGAAAATGAGAATTAAGATGCAATGTGCTGACATTCAGTGTAGTTTTACAGCCTTTTTAATACAGAAGTAATTCTAAAAATAATAGGCTTAAAATAGTAAAAAACCAAAAACTAATAGTTTTGCTAAATTACCTTTTTATTACATGGTTTCAATTAGCATTCCCTCATCCTCCCACCCAACATACATATTCTCTCTTTTCTCTGAAGGGAATTATGAGATGATAGAAGCACAGAAGATACTTCAACTAAATGTTGGGGCCTCAATTGAAAACACAACTATACAGCATTCCCAAAATGATCTGTTGCAGCAAATTCCATAAAAGTTAACAGTTCTTAAAGATGTATACAACTTATGAAGCATGTTTCCTGCATATGCTAATAGAGATTATTCTACTAAACTCATCAGTTATTACATTTAATATGCACTATGCTAAAAATTACAAACAATAAAATGCTTTCAACCTGAATGTGGCTTTTCATTTCTTTGAAGTCATTAGTAAGAGCTGTGGTTTTAGTTAAGGTATTATTCTGCAGCATGAGGAAAATGTTATACTACAGGTGCAGAGAAGATTCAGTCCACATGTTGCAAGTTACATATGGACATAAACAATGAATTAATTCTCAGTTCCCTTCAACTTTGACTCTCACAGCTCAAAGCTGCCAGTCTTCACTGGCAACCTCTCTCCTAATNCATTCTACTGGCCAAGTTAGAGAGCTATGGATTGGGACTAGAGGTCCATTCCAACCCAAACCATTCTATGATTCTATGAAAAGAAAAACAACCCAATTCTGAAATTTATGGTTCCCTGTACTGTCAACACCTTATATATCATCTGTAGATGATTTTCTCAGCCAGACCCTAACTGTTTATAATTGCATCATCATTTATAAAACTAAAGATCACAAAATTGGTAGAAACACCCATACTGAGAGAGAAGAGGTCACTCCTGCAGTACCATAAAACCCAGTCAGGCTTGTCCATTCTGCTGTAACTGCAGCGTGCAGACCAACTGCAGCTAGACTTCAGTCAGGCAGCTCAGGCATTCAAACATGCAAGCAAACACTAGCACAGAGATGAGACTCAAACCCCATTCAAGAATGCTGTAAACACTTTGAAGTAAATTTCAAGATGTTCTAATGCAGTAAAATTTAATACATGCTCGGGTGCAAAAAGCATTAATTCTCTTCCCTGACTTATTGGCATAGCTTTAAATGCTTGAGGTTCTGTAGGGAAAGTTCATATTTGGAAACTTCAAATTCTTCTCTTAAATTATAAATATTGTACCCTAATAAAATCAGCCCCCTTTCCAAAAAGTTTGTAAGCACACTGATATATAATTATAGAGCTTAAGAATTCCACAGAAAATTCTGTCACTTGCTGTTCTATTTTCTCTCTTGAACAGAAAAGGACAGTTTGCTAAGGAGTACTCAGAAAAAGCTTTCCTGTGACCACAACAGATGCAGAACTAGGAACCCATTTCTGAAACCAACTTACTAAGAGACTCAATCCATGTAGCTATTAAACATCAGTTTTGTTCTGTTTTAAGAAAAAAGGGCAGCCTAATTAGAGCAAATACCTTACAGCTTGCTTTGGAGAATTTCATATTTATCTATCAACAGTACATATCATCTATATTACCTTCATATCTTATTCTCTATGATGCCATTCCTTAGAAAGGAGATTTGTCAAATACAAAACTGTCAGGCTACAGTACATTTGTGTGAAGATTAGCTCTCTACTTGATACCAGATTCATCGACCTCAATCTGCCTGAGATACCTATTACAGGACAGAAGTTAAGAACACAAGCAGGTTCCATCATTGTCCAGAATACAAAACCAAAGCTCTTAGATTAGAAAGATCTAGCTGTTGGGAGTTGGTTGGTTTGTTTGTTTAGGAACCACATAGAATAGAAATCTATCGAGAGATTTATGGAAATGGAGAGAGCTCAATTTGATCTGATGCTATTCAGATATACAAACACATATACAAATCACTGGATATCTTCCTATTAAGTTAGACAGCAATTTTGTATTGTGATTCTTATGTTTAACAAGCAGCAAATTTGAGACAGCAGTATGAAACAACAGGTAAACACAGTTTAGAACCAGAGCCAAATGCATTCATTCATTCACATGAGACAAAAATAGTTGTAAACACCTTGGATTTGAAGAGTCTTGAGCTTTGCAAACTTTATCTGGGTTTCATCAGGAAAAAACAAAGTTCTCAAATCTGGAAAAAAAGAACACTATTAAAAGCACTTATATGCTACTAAAACTGACTTTCATCCTGTAACAATATGATGTTTACTGTGCAGTGAGGGGAAAAAGTGACCATCAGCAACACAGAAATCTTTAAAGAGGTTAGAAAGCAATAAAGGTTCAAAGGTTTTTTCACTCTGTTCATCCATGCAAGTATCCAAAGTACTGTGTGTGCCTAAAACAAGCTGCACATGTGCTCAAACTGCTACGCCTGTCTCCAGGTGGCAGTTTCAAGCAGAGGAACATTATGCACAGAAGCATTTGTTTTCCAAGGAGAGCCTGTGAAGGTGCAGTGCTGTGAGACTGCTGACCTCCTTGGAACAACAGCTGGGGATCACTGTAACTAAGTAAGACTCCCTGTGACAGGTAATCACAATGTGGAGCCAAGACTCCCCAACCTTAGCTCACAACTAGCCCTGTTGTGTCTGAGGCAGGTACACTGTAAAATTTCAATGATGCCTTTAAATTCTAATGGTTTCAAGCTGCTGTAAACTTCTGCAGACATCAAAAATAATCTGTCATGGGACTAAAGGCTATGAACATCATGTCATAGCCACTCCGCTGTTAGATTTATTGGAGGGTAAAGCATGTCATTTATGCATCAACTCACAGGAGAAAAAAAAGCAATCCCTATGAAGTTAAACTAATAATAGACTGGAAAGCAATGATTACTGTTTCATGTGCAGTAGCTATTTGTAGCAGTGGTTGGCCTAATTCAGCAGGCCTTGCCTGTCAGAGCTCTGGGATTAGGAAATGTTTAGAGGAAAATCTAGCGGGAAACATCAAGAAATGGTTTGGTGAGGAACAGAAGTCTTCATTGTTACTGTTAATATTTGCTGAAACTTTTTCATTTGCACCACTACATTTTTAAAAAGATTACTGAAAGTGCCATCCCAAACAGAATACAAGTGCTAAGGGACCAGAACTTGACAGTTGTCTACAATTTCACCATAAAAGTCTGCTCTCCCTGTTCTTATGCAGGCAGAATGTCCTGAAATTGAGTGCAAGAGTTTTTAAAGATATAACTAGTTCACTACCAAGACCAGCTAGTTCAACTAACTGATTAGTGGCTAATCATCTCAGCCTTTAAAAATATGCAGGCAGTAAATCCTAAAACTCAGCAGTATTTTACTATCTAATAAATTACTTAGATCTCATTGTTATTTTTACTGAATCAGCACTGAAGTTCTAGAGAGATGGTACAGAAATACACATTCAGACCATTGTTGCTCCATAACCATAATCTGAAAACCAGAAAAATACCTGATGAATGCTAAGAGATAAAAAAGAGCAGGAAGTTGCCAAAGTGATGACAGGCCATCCTCTGACAGCACCATGTCTTTTATGATACCACAAAGTATCCTCATGGCTGACTAGTCACAGGCCAAACCCACTCCCCACCTAGCCATCAGACAGTAAGGTTTGCTGCTGTCAGGACAGAACTTTGTCCAGAGAACAAACTCCAATACAGAATAGGGCAAGCTAAAGAAGACTGGCCAACACTGGCTTCCCATCCACAGGGTATGGCATGCAACCAAGCACAGCCATAGAGGAGCAAGGTCCGGGGATTTCTGTCCTCAATGGTAGATCAGAGAGTCCCAACCACACTGCAATCTAATGCCCTCCTCTTATTCGGGGTCAAACATGAAGCCAGCCTCACCTGCTGTCCAACCATTACTCATCAAATACCTGATCTTGATCCTTGGCAGCCACCCTTTGGATCCTGAGAGGTTTTGTTGAACTTTCAGGGATAAGATTTATCTCTTTTACCCAAACCTTTCCTAATCCTCCTCTTTTTGCAGGTGGCACAGACACTGCAGGCTTGAGCACAGGAAACCTACCAGAAGATATCTTGTGATTTATTGCTTCTGATTTCTCTCTCTTTTGTATCACTCCTTCTCTTTATTGCCTGGAAATAAACACTATCACGAAAGGAAAAGAAAAATGGCCACAGATCAGTTTTAGCATGCCTCTGCTTTTCAAATCAGGAGCAGGTTGCTGAGGATTCTGGTGTGGGCCGTGGTACTGAAATGGCTCAGCTAATTGAGGGCAACCTCAAGGTCAACACAAATTGTAGTGTAGACATAAAAGTCAAGGGCAAAAAAATAAAGAAAAAAGGCAGAGTAATATGATGCAATGGAAAATGGAGATCAAGAGAGCACATCAGGAAGGGAAGGGCATGTCCGTATCAATGGGGATAAAATGGATTCTCATGATATTTTCCTATGCACAACCTACAGTGAAAACTTCCCATCACTGAACTGTTAGGACTCATGCTTAGCTATTATACAGGATTGATAAGCTACTATGAAGAAATATTTATATATTATATTATTATTATTATTATATATTATTAAAAATTTAATGAAGCAGTTCCAAAACAGGAAGGCCAAAACAATTTATGGTACATTTCCCTGATGTTTAATAGGTTTGAAAAAGAGATTCTGGTGGCAAGTTTTCAGCAAGCTAACCCAGCTGCAAACACAAAACAGGATTCTGAAGCTTCGTACAGACTAACCTAACATATTCCAGGAAAAAAATTCGAGATCAATAGATATCCATATGTCATCCAAGACTACATAGAACAATTTTGTACTGGGAAATACTAAAACCACTGTCTAAATGGCAAAGCCCTGTGAATTGCCATTGAAAGATGGCAAGGCTTTCTGGGTCAGCTGAATTTGAATAATAGGGTGTTCTTAGGCCAAATAACCTATTGACTTCCATATATAACAAAATAGAGAGACTCTTTCAAGTGCCTCCTAGATTTAGCAGCTGTTGCTCTGACACTGTCAGCAATGCATCCATCTTAATCACAGTATGATCCTTTCAACTTTTCTTTTTGAGGCTCTGCTTACTTCCTTCCACCCTTCAAGCCCCCTCCTCTGCCATGATGTATGCCAGTTCAAAGCACTGTGTGAATATGAATTAAAACAATATATCTGGTTTCTCTTGAATCATGCCTCTTTGGTTTAGCATCTGATACATATATAGCTACCTATTTTTGTACTTGTACATATAGGAAACCTATCTTTAGATGCCTATGGGAGATGGCTGCTGGCTACTATTGTTTTCCTAGTCTGATGCACTCTGCTGTAGCAGCTCCTCTGGAACTTCCCTTGCCCATCACCACAGGCATTTTATTTTTTATTCTCATTATTCTTTGTTATTTTCTTTGCTTGAAATACAAGACTCCATATGTTTTGCTTTTCTTTTATTGGAAAATGTTAATGCTGTGTACCAGAGGGCACAGTCAAATGAGGGATTGCCATTTGGACAGAATTATACACTCAAGTATTGCCTAGGGTCTATCACCTGTATGAGTGCTTGAAGCAGATCTCAGCTTTGCTGCTGCCAGAATTTAAGACAACATTTTAGCTGAAAACAATATTCAGCGCTTTCCAAGGGAATATTTGTTCCATCAAACTCTTTCAAATTAACTGGTACTTAATGGCCTACAGCTTATTACAGGTATGTTTCTAGTTCTTAAAAATATGACCCAACTGAATCATGTCTGCTTTTAAAAAACCTCAACTGTATGCCCTCTCAGTTAATTTTAAATCATACTCAAACTCTACTCCTCATTCAAGTTCCTATCTGAAAAAAAACAAGTATTACTTTAACTGTCTAGGTCACAACACAGTTGGGAGTGCCTCAGAAGCAGAGCAGTCCTCATACCCCACCAGCAGAGCATGAGAGGGCTGCACATCTGAACCAGCCTTGGTACACTGGGTAATTCACATTCACTAAGTGGATTAGCTGAAATAAGCATAATAAATGAAAGAGAATAAAATAAAAACCAATTTCACACTAAGTGAAGGCTTGACTTATAGGAAGTGGCAGCTCTGATGGCCCAAGGCATAGAATTAGTTTTGCCACTCGATAATGTGACTGATCCACTCGAGTAGCCAGAAGAGGACATTTTCTGCCTGATTTCAATGTAATCAAGTCACCTGCTCTGCAAGTGCCAGGGCCAAGTCAACTGCACCCTTCCAGCCTGCCCTCAGCAGCAACAAGCCTGCTTTCTGCCTATGTGTGCACAACCACTGAGCTGTTAACAAGTGACAATTAGCTGCATCTCTACATTAGGGTATTTTCATTTGAAAGCATATATGCAGTATGAAAATGACCTATTCTATTAACTCCTTCATCTACATAAAGTTTGGGGCTACTGATCAGATGTTCTCTCAGTTCTGTTCCAGACAGCAGCAAAAAGCTCATGCATTACTTAAACAAGGTGACAAATTCAAGTACAGGGAAAAAAGTAATTCCAAGACACTGGAAATATAAATGTCATTTTCTGTCTTAATTTGACTATCAAATTCTTTATAAACAATCACAGCAAGATTTTGTGTTAAATTTATGTAACACATTAAATACCAATGACAATAATGACAATGACAATGTCAGTTTTATTCCTACTTTGATGAACTGGGGGCCCAGACTGATAAATGCAATCTATGTGCTCATCTTTAAGCATATGACCAGTTTCAATGCTTATTATTTATAGCTAACCTTTCAAAGTAACAGTTGTAGACTGCATGTCAAAAGAACAGAATTTTATACTCTGACCAAAAAGAGTATTCTCTTCTGTTTATGCAAATACTAGATTGAAATTGCCCCAGTCAGGAGAGATAATCCACTCAGGAATATCATTGTTATTAAAGCACATCCAATTAATATGCAAATGTGAAAAACAATAATAAAGCATTTTATTTTTTACAATTGTGCAGTGGTAAAAACAAAACTATAACGTGTATCAAAATGATTTCACATTTTAGAACCAATTTTCTACTTGACATATGTTACTGCATGATTCATCCACATTTTTCAGTATCAAAGTCCATGATCTGGCAAACTAAATCTGTTAATAAAATGAAAAGGTGACCTTGCTTAATTTAATAAGTCTGTGTAGAAATACTCTTTCAACATGTTAAAGAATTACAAAAAGGTTATCAGAGCTGGCTTTCATGGGAGAGTACTCTGCCTTTTCCAGCTCATTTCTCAGGCTTTTACTGTAATTCATTAGATTACGTAAAAACAATGTAGATCATTATATTTTAATAAAGACCTTCCCTTCCTAATAAAATATCTGTCATTTACTTTCAGGCATGTATTATATAAAGCTTCTCTTTCTGAAGTAAAGCTTTTCATATTCAAGTCACAGGAGGTTGGTAGCTCTAGGAATTACTTCTCTATGCAAAGGATTTTCAGGATGAACTCAGTTTCCAGACTGAGTTCTCCAGTACTCTGGTCCTACATTTACCTTTACAACAGGTCCAACACAGTAGCAGCAATGTCAGTGGCTATGAGCATGCCTCTCTGCAAACTGAAGCTCTCTCTATTCAGCAAAAGGATGGTGTATGATACCACACTCATTAAGTCAGCTTGGTTTTCTTTACACTTTGACTGTGATAAAACAGTTTATACAATACTTTTCCAGTGAAATCTTAATAGGGTCCCAACCACTTCATGAGAATGATCAATGACATCTATTTCAGTTAAGACAGCTTCAAAATCAGAATGTGTGCCTCCTCAAAATGATCAGGAAGATGTTTCCTTTTTCATCACAAACCCTAATTTGTTGCCAGTGCTTGGCATCACATTTTATTACTTGGGAAGGGCTGAAAAAAGAGCACATTCTCCTTGCTCTGGAGGCAACACAAACTGTATCTATTTAAACAGTTAGAGACCATTACCTCTCAAAGTCATCAGAACAAAAATTCAAGTGTGTGCAGATTATCTTGAGCTTAAAAGGTCTTCTGAATTACTGCTGGATAAATCTAAAGCAGACTTAAGGGTATCAGTGAGGCTCTATGCTCCTTGTCTCTCATGCTGTATTGTCATACTATTTCAGTTTCTATTGTTAGCATAAAATATGCTTCTTTTATAGTGGAGAATCACAAATAGATCTTATGTCACCCCAGGTAACAGTTCAGAGTCTGAAGATGCTTGATTTGCCTACCAAAGGATTATCACCCTACAGTGCATTTGATGAGCCTTGTAACCAGCTAAATCAATAAGCCATTCTCCATTAGCATGACTGTAATAATTCTGCAATGACAATGTTACTTCAATGAATCCAAAAATCAGCTTCCTATATTAAAATGGAAGACTGTACAATATACATTCAGTCTGAGATTCTTACACAAACACTCCCAAGGCATTTAAATACACTTGTGTGATACTGGTGAAAGGTACCAAATGGAAATAATTTCAAAATGTAACTCTTTGTTCAACTTCATCATGTTTTTGTAAAGAAACTAAAATCTAACAAAACTTATTCATTTACAATATAATAGGCTGTAAATATTTTGTAATTGAATTCGATTCAATTTTTTTTTGTTGGACTTTCCAGCCATGAATATTCTGTGATTCTGTAATAATGTTTTTATTACCAAAACAGCTCTCCAAAACACAGCAAGCACTGAAAAGAAATCTTTCGTACATCCTGATACTGTTTTTTTACTTTAAGATATTTCTTAATGACTTCAAAGATCTAAAGTAGTTCCAAAGATAGTTAAAGATGTGACAGAAAGAAGCAGACAGGTATTATGATCATTATAGACCTCAGTGCCATCAGACACAATGCTAAGAGAAAAGCTGGAGCTGGTAGTAAAGAATGTCACAGATAATAAAAACAGGCAGATGAAACCTCACTCATTTTGCTAACTCTGTGATATTTGGGCCAAGTTTTTCAAATGGTTCCCCCTCCATCAGCAAGTCAAGATAAATTGAGTGCAGACCTGCCCTGAGTGTCAAGACAATTGTCTCAGTGTGACCACTTCAGTTGAACTTTGTCGTCTCAAAAGATGAAGCATCTCAGTAGGATCAAATTAAAAAAAATAAATCTGTGCAAATGCTTAAAAACTGAAGTTTATTACTGAGTTTCACACTTCTTGGACAGTAATTAGTAGCTGGGGCTATGTGCAAATTAAATTTACAACAAGGTTAACCATTCAGTAAATTCTCAATAACTTCAACCATTCATTTGTCAAAAATGTAAGAAGTAGAAGTAGACAATAAAAATGGCTCCCTCAGGAAAGATAACATTGAAAGAGAAACTGAGTGACTCAGTCACCAAGTATAGTTTTTAGATCATCAGAACCCTACTGAATGGCTGTATTTTAAAGAGTAATGATAGGATCCTGTATTCCTGATTCATTCCAATTCATGCTCCCTTCAGCACAGAGATGTGCTGGCAGGAGATGGGGTGGTACTCAATCATGCAGCACACATGGTCTTTAATTTTAAAATCCAGTTAAATAGGTGTTCTAACATCATTTTTTATCTAAGAACATTTCATGATAAAATAGAAGAGTGAGCAAATAACTTATTTGTCAGCTTTACTGTGCAGTGGATAACTTTCCTATGTTCCTCACACGAGCTCTCATTTCCCAAAGCTATATGCATTCATTATGACAGTAAAAATGAAGAGTTGCTAAAGAGATGTATGCATTTTTATTATTGTTTGAAAAAACAGATCTTTCTACAGTCCTTTGAGCTTCTGAGTGTGTGATTTGTATAAAATATTTCTCATTTTGGGGACACACCAGATGGAGTGCAGGGCACTGTGGGATATGCCATTTATCACAATGACAGTGCGTAGGTAGCACTGATCCTCTCACCACAGGGGGAAGCTAGAGCTGCAAATGTGGAGCAGCATTAAAAGCCCGACGAGTGGAGTTTGGCAACACTTGTACTACTCATTAACTTAATCATATTAATTTATTAGCCATATATATCAAAGTAATTCACTACTGAATTGTCACCAAGAACAATTTATAAACTGTTAATGTTCCCCATAGGCAGAGGAGTGTTGTGGCATCCTTAATCAGTATGTTTGCCTTTGATTAAAAATAATAATTTCTACCAAGCCAGGTAATGCCAACAATGACAAAGTCATGCATATGTTCCTCATTATAAATAGAACTTTAAAATGACATCGATGACAACTGGAAAAAAGGATAATCAAACAGTGAAATGAGCCACAGACACAGGATGTTAACATACAAAAATGGTCAGTTAAATATGCTGAGAAAGAAAAGGGTTCCCTTAACACTACGATGGGCTGCTCCCTGCTCTTCGAGGCTCCAGGACTCCTGCCAGCAGCTGCCAGCCACAGCAGTCCTACATCAAACACCCCAAGAGGTGAAATCAGTCAATAGATGTTCTGTAAAGTGACCCTGAGTGAATGCTTGCTCTTCAAACAACAGCTCTTTCTTGGAAGCAGGCTTTACAATACATAGAGGCAACCTGGATTTGGCAATCCCAGTCTCTGAGCTGATGCTACACGTGGAGAAGATTCGGTGCCTCCAGCTCTGCTGCATCCCTCTGTAAGGGAAGGTCCTTACTGCTCCCACGGCTCTGCTCTTCTGACCCTAAGCACATCTTACACCTCCTCAGCCAGGAGAGGCTGAGTGGGCACTGGAGCAGCACCAGGCTCAGATGGAAATGAGAGGATATGTGTGGGGCCAATGGCAGCAGGGAGTTCCTGCTGGCAGCTCTGCACACCAGCAAGGCTGTGCTGACTGTGCACCCACCCTGATAAACAGCAACTGGATACCAAAGATCTTGAAAGCCTCCAGTCTCATTCATTCCTCTAACAAAGAAAGATATGCCAAATTAAAGTGCCTAAAGACTGCAGCACATACTGTTTTATCCCCTCTTTTCTGTAGAAAGACTAACTGGCTGCTGCTATCACTGTTGAAGTAACACGTGAAGTTATCATACTCCTATTTCAGTCCCACAACGACATGACTTGGTATAGCTATTAAAATATTAATTTCACTAAAATATTAATTACATGAAACTAGTCACTTCACAATAGCTTCTCTTAACTATTAATTAGACAAAACTACACTGAAAAAGTATGCGTATCTGTACAAACAGGTCAATATTTAATTATTTTTTAAAACTCTAGACAAACAGCTAATGAGATATTGTCTATTTTAGCTGTCTGTTTCTAAAATAAAAAAGGATCACTTCAAGGGAGGTGAAACTAATGGAGCTGATGGTGAAAAGAGCACTTTATCTTACACATTTGAAAATTCAAGTGGTTTGTATCACCTGGGCAGACCTCTGAAATCCTGAATCCTCCCACCTCACATCCAGAAAGGCCAAAGTTGAGTATCCATTTGAAAATGCCTTGTTTTCCTTTTCTCACACAATTCCCCACCTGCCAGGCTTTCTCCCATCTTCTGTGCTGAGCCCTGGGCAGCCCTCAGCCCTAAATCCTCACTGCCATCCACAATGCCCGCACCCTGCCAACATACACCATATGAGGCCTGCCAGGCTGCCCACACTCTGGACAGCAAATCTTAGAATATAAAACGGCAAGAGAAATGTTTGAAACAGGCTCACATCCATCTCCCTAGCACCTCCCAGACCTTTGAGCACCTGTGGGGATCCCCAGCAGATCCCCATGTGCAGAGAGATGCTCATCCTACCACTTGAAAAAAACAAAATTGTCCCAGAAAGCAAGTCTGTGCCCTGTACCACAACTTAACAAAGTTCTAACAAAGTGGCAGGATGATAGCCACCCTCTCCAAGACTTTCAAAACAAGATGGAGCAGCCTCCAAAATGGTTTTAATGAAATAATAGTAGCCATTCTACAAACCGAATAGAGAAATTACACAATGAAGTCTTCATATAGTTGTTTTCTAACCTTTTTGGGGGTGACGTAAAGAAAGAGTAGCAGGATTAAACTTGTCACAGACAACTATCAAAGGATCCAGCTACTCTTTCATCTTCATTCCATAGCAACAGTTTTCTGAACTACTGGTTTAATATTATAACAGATTTCATCTTCTCTCTACACAGCAGACTACTGTTTCAGACCCTAAAACTTCCTTGAGAATCTGTTCTATAAATAAGTCCCAACTGTCTTGTTAAGATACATTGACGACAAAGACTTGCACTTTAAGAGGAGATAAAGCCTGGTTTTGTTAATGTCACTTCATCACACTGCATTGTTTGAAGAACTGAGCCTTTGATGACCATCCCTCTGTGACATCCAGGATTTTCCTTTGCCCTCACAGCAGGCAAGGGCACCACACTGATTTCCACATATCCTACATGAATACAAGAAGAAAAACACTTTCTTCTAAGTTAACATAAAATGCACACTACTTAAATATCAGCTTTTGCAGGATGCACTTTAGAGATGGTCATTGTGCTGTTTACACAAGCCCTTCCTGGTGATATGCATCCCAGACACCACCTCATCTCTCTCAATCACAGCACTTTTAACCATCCAGCTGCTCTAGTCTCATCATAACTCAAATGTTCCCACTGCCCAAAGGTGGAAGGTACCTACAAACACTTTAAAAGGTCAAGGCTTCACTTACAGCTCCCTTACAAATTACTTATGTGTAAGTGTAGTTGCAGTTCACTTTGCCAAGAGGTAAAAAAAATAAACTCTGCATTGGGCAAATGCAGTATAATGCACTATGCCTAATTTAACTACCTGTTTATTACGTGAAAATGGCCATGTAAACCGAGCTGCCACAAACCAAAGGGGTGATGAAAATAACAGCACATTTCAAGGAGTGGAAACACAGATGGCTCACTAGAGTCTGCAGGAAGTTACTAATCATCAGTCTGTAATACCCTCTTACAAATAGACCTGTGAGCTCTGCAGCCAGAACAGCAACTTCTTGAGATGCAATCACCTAACCAACAGCAAGGCTGAACACTAACTCCTTCACTTGAACTTGGCAGAAAACTAAAAAGGCAGTAAAAATGAAAATAATACAACAGATGGATGAATCATAGAGTCTGTTACTGAAATGATCTTATCTGAAGAAGAAAACAACCCAGACACATTAGAAAATGAGGTAGGCACAGAAGAAGACCTGATCAATGTAGGCAGATTAACACAAGCATCATCTTATCTGTGCAGTAGGAAGAATAGGCAAGATCAGCCACAGAGATTATCAAGGAGTGGACAAGAAGATGTCCAGATTAAATGCTTCAGACAATTAAACTGCACTTAGAGGAAGCAGAGAAGCAAGGAAATCACCAAAATGTGAAGTTGTTCTTGCCTCCATAACAGCATCTGCTCTACTGGAAGGGATGGATCCAGCCCTACCATGCTGCAAATTCTCTCAGTCTCTGCCCTAGCCCTTGTCCTGCTCCCCTCCCATAGCCATCTGAAACACTGCATGGGAGCAGAGCATGCCCCGTGCAGAAAGCCTCTACCAAGCCTGCAGGTCACTGAACAGGGTGCAGCTGAGAGCAGGAAACAGACTCAGCTTTACATACAAATTCTGTTGCCCAAAACTGTCAGAACCAGAGTAAATAATACATAAGTGAGAATATCAATAACCAAATTAAAATCTAGCCAGTAGATAACAGGTTAACATCCTTGCCACTTTCATTCCAGTCTATTATCCACCACTTGGAAGTCGGGAAGAAAACCTCTCTTCTGTGAGAAGTGTTAAAATGCATTTTGTTCTTAGTTCAGCCAAAAGGAAAGAAACCAATTGCAGAAGTGTTGGAAGGCAACCAAAGCAAAGCAGTCAGTAATTAAGTGTAAATAGGTATAAATAAAGCTAATGGAGGCATCATATCCCAGGTGCTCCATCAAGTTTACAACAGCTCTAATCCCCATGGAGTTTACAAGTGGCTCTTCTGGCATCTTTCCTTACTCAGCAATTCCCCAAACTTTTACACTGTTCTTTCTTTCTATGAACAAGATAAAACAACTCAAAAACTTTAAGAGCTCTGATTCCTGAGTGCAAGACTACAGAGACCATCAAGTGTATAGCTGCCCTGCTGCAGGCTGGTGGCAGGGCTGCTTCATCCACAGTGACCTGGCTCATCCAGGGTCCTCAACGTCGCTGAGATACTCTGGAAATGTGCATTTTCTCCAGCCTACAAGATGCTCCCCAAACTCCCTTTCAGCTACTTGAGTTAAAAAAGTCTAATTTTTGGTGCTTGGTCAAGCAGAGGTTGTCATAGGTGGCTCCTAAGGTAAAGAAGGTGACCATCCTGGGCCTCAGCTGAAAGACAGCCCACTGGGGCCAATCTTCTCATGACACCCTCTGCATGTTAAATGAAGAGGAAAGTATCCCAGTCACCACTTCACACTCCAAATGACTTATAACAGTCTAGAAATTCAACTTCAAAATTTTAACTCAAACTCTGCGATACTCAAGGTATCTGTGAGACACAGAATGTGTCTATATATTACTTTACTGTGCATACTCAGCACACTGCAACCTAAAGTATTTCCCAATTTAAAGGACTATGGTAGTCTGTATGATCTGATGACCTGTTTGCAAACACACACAGGATGGAGAAGTAATATGGACTACTCTAGGGTTTTGACAAGAAATTATCAACATAAGGTGGCTCTTGTGCTTTCCTGTCTATTGGTAATAACATGAACACCTGCAAATCCACGAAACTCCTGAGCTGAGAATATGACAGAAGTCCTAAAAAAAAAAAGCCTCTGACTTATAAACTGCTCCTAAGAGTAAAAACAGTTTTTGATCCCTGCAACATACAGAACAATACATGAAGTTGCACTAGCTCAACTGTGGCTCCTAGCTCTAGCAAAATGCTTTCATACTTTATTTACTTCAGCTAAGGTTACACTGACTATGGCTTATGAATGTTCATTCCCACTTCTACAGTGATAAAGGTTTCTGGTTCACTGTGAACTCCTCATGACACCTGGGGAGCTGTAGGAAAACTTAAAGATCTCAGCTTTGTTAATCCCCTCAGCAGTGAGGTTCTCAGCTGTAGTGCAACAGGTTCTGCCAGCAGAGCAATCTGCAAGATCAAGACAGGAGTGACTATACTATCAATTTTTTATTTTAAATTCTGCCTTTCCTGTAATATGTCCTACAACTTTACAGTCTGCTGAACACTTCGTTAAGTTTGGCTGTTATGGAAATACAATATATTTAGACTGAGCTTTGACAGTAATCCTAGAACTGTTGAATATTTAAACATTTACTTTTATAAATAGTCTGTTAATATAGCTTTATTACCAAAATAAACTTACCTTTAGCACACAGCAATTAATAAAAAATTAAAACACTCATCAGGATAGCATGAGATTTAATTTAAACTCTATTAATAAATTAATGAAGTGAAATGAAATACTATGCATTAAATGATGTTTAGGGCTTGTTTCTAATTTCACATATTTTCATGCTATTTTTTTCATATTATGATACTGAATGCAGATTATTGAAGTGCAATCCTCCATGGCAATGTGCACTTATCTGCTTTTCAAGTGTTTCTTCTGTAATTTGTACAAGCATTTCTCTATCTTCCCAGCATACATGAATGATGTTACAATACAATACACATTAGCCACGCTGTTCCTATCCCATGAGAACTAAAAGACACATGCATTTGAAAGGAAGAGATGCATGCTACAGGGCTCTCCAAGACAATAGTTCATCTTCCCAGGTTTTTTTCTTTTACTAAAATAACACATTTAATGGAATTTCCTTACAGGAAATTACAATTAATAAAGAACTAAATTACAAATCCATTAGATTTCAGTCACTGCAGCAACAAAACAGAGTTTTCATGAACACTCAAAAAATCCAATAATGTAACCTCTGGTAAAGCTTGAAAAAGCCCTGAAGGACAAGGCAGTTAGATCAATATTAGTTTATTTTAACTGCTGTGCAGTATGAAGAGATGAGGCTGATCATCTGATGGATTTTATTACCTGTCGGAGAGATAAGTCCTGGTGATAAGAGGCCTGGAACTCCATGGGGCAGAAGCCGTGCGTTTTCTTGTATCGCAACTCCCAGGGAGCGCTTGGGGGGTCTTCCTGGTCGAGAGCTGGGGAAAAGAGAATGAAAACACATTTTCTTCTTGAAATGTTTGCTTACTACACAGAGTACTGATTGGTATAAAATAGATGAACTATCAGTGATACACAGAAATATATTAGAAATTATTGCCTAGGAAAAAAGTAAGGTGATCGAACACCCAAGAATTGTATAGGTTTCAAAAGCACTAACAATAAACTTCACACAACACCCAGAGTTAACCCAATCATGAGCTCAGTCACATAAATTACTAGGAAGCTAAGAAAACAAGACCAGAAAAAAAGCAATTCATATTTCTAGCCCTACTGTGTTACTACTTTGCAAATTAATGCCTTTTTTTTTAATAGCACTGTCTGTAATATGGAGCTCAAGAAATTCACACGTGTCATTAACATGTAAAGCCTTGAAAACACAACTAGATGCGTTTATCAGCTCACAAACCATCGTTTATAGAGGTTGTGGATTAATGATGCAAGGACTACAGGGACACCAGAGCTATTCAGATTAGATGAACCAGGTTCATTAGCTCATGTGCTGGATGAATACAGTCACACTGCTTCCAGTCACTCCTAAGTGGCTGCCCCAGCTGCTTTGCAGAGGGTACATCTACACGTACCTCTCCTACCCATACACTAGGCAAGCTTTTCCATTATCCAGAGCTTCCATGACCTTACAGGCAGCTAGTGGAGAGAGGTCTCAGCAGTAACTGCTCCCAAGTCTGTGCCACACACCTGCACCACAGTAAACTGAAAAGATGGGCTGCCTAAAGGTGAGAAGTCAAAACCTTGAATGCAATACAATCTTAAACCTTACCTTCTGAATCACAGCAGAGAGCTGCCTACTGCTGCACAGGCAGCAATAATTTCACACTAAGCTTTAACAAAGCTGATTACTTTTCTTTATGGATTGACTGGTGGGTTTTGTTATTACAGAGAGGTTAAACCAAGAACATTAGCCCAACCTGTCAAAAATCTCACTGTCTCTTGACTAGTTTACAAATTCTGATTGCAGTTTTTAAATTGAAAATGTTAAACGTCTGTTTACAGACCTGTTACATTTAACTATTTGTTCCAACCACCACATTTATCCCTTACATCAGTGTGCACACATGTAATCACCCTAAACAGCTGCCATCCTAACATAAAGCTTTACAGAGCAAGAAAACCTACTTCAACTAACTCTTCCCCAAGCCAGCTAATAAAGATGCAACCTCTTCATGGTTGGAAAAGTGTTGCTGCTTCTCTCTGGTCAAAACAACTTTTACTCTGTTGAATGATTTGACAAAATATAGTGAAACAGTATATAAAATAACTGAACTGCAACAACAAATGAGTTTTGAATAGAAAGCATTTCCAAAATGACTTCTAGTTCACAAAGAAATTTAAGTTAAACTTCACTCTATCAGCTTACAGTGGCAGAGCCCTCCATCAACGTAAGACAAACTCTGCGTTTAAATGAAGACAACTTCCAGCAACACTACACAGAGGTACCATTAACTTGTTCATTTTTCACAGTGTGCTACTGCTATTTTGTTTTACTGTACATCAAAGTAGCACAAAATCATTTTTTTTTGGTTTATTATTTTATCTCTAAAACTATTCTCCCCCCTTTTTTTAGCTTCAGGTTTTTCCATTTTGTGTTTCATTTTATTCAGTACTATTTCCATTTTTCTTTTTTATGCTTGCAGTTGTTTATCATACTATGATGGCTATAGTGTGATACTGCAGTAGTACAGCCTGCAAGAGCCTTGACTCACTAGGCTCTAAAATAAGAGTGTTTGAGTTTCACAGGAAGTTAGATGCACACATGAGTTCTCTGCTAAAATCACCTGCTGGAATCACCCACCACAAAACAATATTGTCTAACAGGCAGTATTAGGCTGGCGTGTGTGGGTTTTAAACAAAAAGCATCGCTGCTCCTTTAATTTACAGAAGTCTGTGCTTACACACATGCATGTGTAAATACTTAGTTGGCACTAACTGCCTCTGGAAAAAATTTACAAAAATGCTAAAATGAGAAGCTTTCTCCAGCAGAAGAGCTCAATCAACAAAACTACAAAACAGCCTCCTCTCAAGCTCAAATACTAACAAATCTTTTGGATAAAACCCCATACGTTGATATTAATCTAAGAACTCATGTTTAAAATTAAGCAGTATTACAAGATTTTTCCAAAGAAACATTTTATTTATTATTTGGTTTTTCATGGGAAGAGGAAGGAAAACAATGGAATTTCACTCGTGGTCATGAACTTTCTGCACAGACAACAGCTCTTGTTGATGACTGTTTACTCTGAGTAGCCAACTCACTGCACACAGGTTTACCAGATCAGATCTTGCCATGTTTCCCAGTATATGCTACAAGCAGAAGTGAAACTCTCCAATTTGTGGTTGGGCACTGACCTGTGCACAATGCCCAGAGTTAAAAAAGGCTTTAGGAGATGATGAAAGAGAAGTTCATACCAAATGGACTCAGCTCCCTTTCATATCCTGCCTGCTTACACAGGACAAGCACTACTGGGAAAACACAGCCCTCTGGGGTTTGGTCTTGGGATTCTGGTCCTATTGGGGAAGGGGCTTGATAGACTCTGAAGAAAAAAAGAGTAACGCATACTTCTAACCTACTCAGATCCTTTTAGTGAATATTACTGTAAAGTAGTAACTAGTAGGGGCCAGGTTCTGGTCTTACTTACACAACCGTAGCCAGAAAAAACTGAATGAAATAGTCTCCAGCTGAACCCATTCAAATAAAATCAAAGTCCCTTGTCTCTAATGTTAGCTTTTAAATCAACAACTCAGGGCTAGATGCTACTCACATCTGCCTGCCTGTCAGTCATACAACACCTGTGAAAGAACCGTTTGGTCTTTAACAGTGTTCTGTAGTTTATAGGCGAACACCTTTAATTTTGCATGTCTGCTTCTGAATCAAGGAAACAAAGGAAAAGCCACCCAGCACCCTGACAGCTACTGCTGAGCCTGCAGTAGTCCCCTCATGCTTCCAGCTACATTGCCTGGACACGACCAGACACCATGTCACCTTTCGGGAAGTAAGCTCTTTCGCTTGGGAGGAGACCAGAACTCACAGAGAGCACCCTGGTAGCATAGCTGAATCCAAACTCTTCCAGTCCCATTTCGGCCAAAAAAATTCTCTGGCATTTTTCTTTAAACATGAAACTAAACATTTCATAAGGACAGAACACAAATGTTTGCTCTAAATCTTATTTTTTAGTATGATATTACAAAGGAAACAAAAAATTAGTAGATTTAAAATTCCTATGGCATTTACTTTCTGTTGTGAATGTGCTGCTGTCAGGACTAGGGCTGGCACCACCAAGCCATGAAATCTCTCGAGTCTATCTCAACACTCCCAGTACCTATTGTGCCTCCTATCATCTTAGGAACTCTAGAATTTGGACAGATTTCATATTTACTCTTTAAAAGTTATCTAACCTTCAGAATTCAGAGAAAATTGCTAATACAGATCAGAAATCATAAAGCAAGTAGAATTATCATTTGGGGAGAGTAAGACATTATTTGTGATTATTTAAGTATTAGCATATAAATGCTAATAGAATTAGCATATAAATACTAACTTTATTTCATATTATTTCTCCTACTCTTTTGTCACTCTGCTCCTTTATTGCATTTTCTTCTTCACCTCCTTTATATCATTTAAGCAAGTTACATATTCAAGAAGTGAAGAAAAATCTTTTCCTCACTGATAACAAAGGAAACATAAATAGGAGCAATCAGATTCCAACAATTTAGAACAGGTTTTTTTGTTTGATTGGGTTTTGGTTTTGTTTTTGTTTTGAAATTCTAAAATCTACATAAATTTTATATTTGCCATCAATAAGAATGGAAAATGCCTCAATTCTTCAGTTAGAAACTGCTAATTTGTAGATACCTCTTTAAAGTACAAGAGTTTTGGTCACAAGTGAAGACCATGGAGATAAAACAGAAGTACAGTACTATTTCTCGTTAATAAATTTAGTAAATTTAGTAATATATTTAGTAATTTAGTAATTTCTTTTATTAAATAAATGCAAATAAATTGGTCAGCTTTAAGTCTCTACTGATTACAATTCTGTTAGTCTCAAAACCAAAAAATCCTTTTGTTTGGACATTGTAGTTTTCACCTGTGTTTGGAGTATGGCTCTATAGCCATTTCTGTCATCCTCTCTACCCCACTCCTGCAAAATCCCCAACTCTGAAAGAGAAAAATGAGCTCATCTGAACCTTGTTCAGTTTTGTATTTTGTTTGGAATTAAATTTGTCATAGACTAAATTGCATTTTAAGCAGTATATCTGACAGTCAAAATTTATATAGTAAAATGTGGAGAAATCGTTCATTAATGTCTGCTTTCCCTTTATTTTCCACTCCTGTTGAGAGCTAATTTCATTATTTTTCCTCTCCAAGTTTTATATATTCCCCAGACATCCCAAGGATTTTTAATTTCAATCAAAACATAGAATAAGTCTATTTTTGTGATTTTGTTGCAATTACTGATCAGCTCCATCTTTGTAACTCTATTTTATGCTCATTACAGACAACTGTATTTCAGAAAATGCACAAATTCATCAACACTTGGTGAAATGTAATTAATCAGTGGAAACATACAGCACATCACTGCTGATATATGATAGTGCTCTACTTTTGTGCTTTTAAATATAGGAGATTTGCTAGAATCAGAAGCGAATTTGCATATTAATCAAGACAAATAAACATGTGGTGATTTAACTAGGAAACCGTTATTTGGATGACAATTTAATCAGCACAGGTTGAAAGGTCCATCACTGCAGCATCCTGTTTCTGCTAAAATATTGATTGCGTTCCTGATTTCAGTAATGCTTTATTTTACAGGGCACAAATAACCATGTAATTACTCTTTAATTGAATGGTAATTGCTTGCTGGCAATTATTTGTTAAGTTTTGGAGTTTAATTACTAGGTTATTTGTGTTCTGTGAAATAAAATGTTATGTATTAGTAGCCCAAAATATTTTCTGTATGAATGGTCTGTCAGAACTAGAACAGTAAGTTATGATGGTACGAGTCTGACAAATAACCCTGCAACACTAAAACTATTATTAAAAGGATCAGATGAGTCTTTGAATGCTTTTCCTTTACAAAATTAACATTAGCTGTAACATTTGTAAGATAAATGGAGGAATACTGTATGACAGAAGCATGATTTCCTCCGGGGTCTAGTCCACCATTTAGCATAATTTATCCTGATGTTTTTCTTTTCATTCTTTGGGCTTCTTTAGAGGAACTGAAATAGTATCCTGTCCTCTGGAGAGCAAAGACTAAACCAAGTAGAAATATATTTCAACAGTACTTCATATTTCTGCAACTGAAGTGGATTACCACCAACACACTATCTTAGCAGCCTATAAACTTTGTAGGCTTGGCAGTTACCTAGATAACAAGGGAAAGCATTATGTCTTGCAGTGTCAATGAGCTATGACACACTCTGTGATATATTTATTCCAAGTTATGATAGATGAGGTACCCAATACTTTGATCGTTAGGATTTGAGTTTCACTTCTACACTTATCATTTTTGTCATCAACTATTTGTGGATTGGCAGTAGGCAGCCCAGCAAGGACTGCTGATTCTGTTTTTTCAAAAGATACCCAGTTAATAAATTTATTGATTCCACAATGCTTGAGCTATTTGGTGTAAAAATACAGTAGACTTCTAATTTAGAAAACTCTCACATATATCACAGATTTCTTCCATAGTACCATATGTTATTAGGCTTGAAGGAGAAATACAGAAGGAATATATAACATGCTACGTAAATTGTTCTGGTAGATTGGGTTTTAACTGGTGCAAGTACCCAGAGCAAGTACCCAGAAGTTAAAAAAAAAACAAACAACAAACCAACAACAACAAAACCAACCCACAACCAGAAAGACAATCTTTGATGCTTTCCTTAAATTGGAACAGGAGTCAGAAATTAAAACACTGCTCTCCTCAAAGATCATGAAATACCTCCGAGTGATTGTGAAAGCCTTCACCAATGAATGTAATACCTTGACAATCTGAGTTAAAATTACTTCCTATTACCCTAAGATTCTTAGTTGTAGCATGGATTTAAAATAATCTTCTTGCTTTGGCATTTATTACAACATTTCAAAGATGCCAAAGGTAGTTAAACTCTACTTGACCTTTCAGTGTTTAAGAAGAGAAGCAAACTCTGACCTTGCAGCAACCTGATTCTGTCTCCTCTCAGCACTGGCAAACTGATCACTTGTCTAACCATTGCAGGACATTGGATCACCAACCACATCAAAGGCAACAAGAGCCAATTCAGCAGGAGGAAAAAAGTCACCCATGCAAAATGGGCAATTAACATTAATCATATATGAAGTTGTTCAAGCTGATAACTAGAACCTGGTCCCTATGGCAACTCTCATAAACCAGTGCCCACACTGGCAGGAGGAAAGCCACAGCTCATCTTCCATGGGCTCAACAAGCTCCCTCCTCACTTCAGTGGACAGAAGGAAATTGTGGAGAAAACCTCTGACCCTCCAGAGCAAAATCTTCCCACTTAATTCTCCAGTGTTTTTCAGTCAGGAAGGTGCTCAGTGTCAGCCTCAGTGACAACTTCAGTGCAAGTTTGTTTCTAAAGCATCACAAATCTGAAGGGTTGTTTTTTCTGTCATTACAACTTGGTGTTACTGTTACAAAAAGATTCCTTAAAATCACTGAATTGTTCAGAGCATTATCATTGTACTCTTCCTAAAAATCACTGATCAGTGAAAGTCCAAGACAGATCTAACAGAATCATAGAACTGTAAGGGTTGGAAGGGGTCCTTAAAGATCATCTAGTTCCAACCCCCCTACCATGGGCAGGGACACCTCCCACTAGATCTCAACTCTACAGCTCCCACTACGACTTTTACACTTGATAAGGAGAAGAGGGGATGCCTGAGCAGGTGAGCTAAGACTGCCACCTGCCAAATGCCTTCTCCCTCCTCCTCCCTCTCCTAGGAATGGTGTGAGGTTGCTGGTAGGATGAGAAAAGGTGGTCTCTGAGCAACCCTGCCTGCTCCTGTCCCAGGAGCTGGCAGGACAGGCAGGTGGAGGAGAAGGCATTCAGCACAGCACCAGCAGAGATTAAAATCCTCCCAGGCCTTAACCTTCTGGACTTTCTGCCCAAGTGCTGTCACTCATACAGATGCCTGATAACAGAATACAGTAGAAATAAACCAAAGTACCACATATCCAACTGGATGTTAGTTTTTGCAAAATAAACCAATTCCACAGTTATCCCAATGCTTTATAGAAACGGATATGACACAAGCCATCAGTCAGACTCTTCAGAGTTTGAGGCAACAGGAAAATTCAAGAGTAGCAGCACTAGCATCTGAGGTGTCAATATTGCTGGATTCGCTCACAGATTTATAAAGCTGAGACAGCCTTCAAAAGGTCTCCTGCTCTCCCTACCTCTGCCCCAAGGCAGGATCAAGTACACTCAAATCATTCTGACAAATGTTAGTCTAGCCTGACTCCAAAAGCACTCAGTGCTGGAGATTTCACAACATCCCTAGGCAAACACACACCAATGCTCAGGCTAGCCTTCCTACCAGGAAAGGTTTGGGGAGAAAGGGGAACCCACACCTAACTTGGTTCTCCTCTGTTTCATTTAAATAAGGTACATAAGGTACTTGTCATCTACTCTGCAGACATGGAAAATAAATGAAGATTTTCCTGATTTGCAGACAACTCTGTTGTTTGAGAACTCATCATATTTTGCTTTTGTGAAGTTTCCATGCATATAAATGGAACTTATACATTTAGTGTTTATATCAATGATCTTCAAACTTCCCAAATGCACTACAAATAGTAAAAGTACAGAACTTACCCAGATTATAGGTAGCAATAATGTAACTTTTCTCTCTCTAGTTTTTTCTTATACCATATATATCCTTATCAAACTGAATCCTATTTAAGAGAAGCTTTTGGTTTTGTCAAGATTATGTTGCATCCTAATGCCTTTCTCCAGGGTGCACGAAACCCCTAACACCTTGGGACTGCATTTAAGTTTAATAAGCATTGTATTCTTTGTTTTTTTCCATCAACCATGCAATTGTTGGAGCCCCTGAACCAAACTGAAAGCACTCTCCATACTCAAGCCATGCTTCCAGTTCCATCTCAGCTAAAGCCATCATCTCAGCACGGTTTTCCAGTATCTTTGTTTCTAAACTTGCATTTTCACACGAATCATATTTTTCTAGTTTGCTTAAAAGAAATCACATGACACTTCATTAAAAAAGAGGCTGCTCCACCTAGAATTCTACATATGTAACTTTTTACAAATTGCACAGGACTCAGGGACAACCTTGCTGGCAGTATGACACTTGGCAGGCACACATATGGTGTGAAGGTGACACAGAGAACAGCAGCAAGTTGGCTCCCCTTGATAGCAAGGCAAGGGAGCCAGGCAAGCCACGTCCCTTCATCCTGTGTGTTCTGCAAGTGGCCACCTGAAGATCTTGTGGGGAGCAGAGAAAGTCTCTATTTTATCACTCTCTAGATGACACCTGTGTATTTATTTTCTAGATGTCAGCTACATTTCACACATCCTGGGAGCGCTGGCTCCCCTGGCAAGGCAGAGAAAGCATCTGCCTGGGGAGAGAAGATGCAATGCACTGCACTTTATTCTCTCCTTTTTAGCCCACAGCAAATTCTTAGTTTGCAGATTTTCCACAACTGAGTCCAAATATATCTCCCATTATTAATACTAGTGTTGACATCATCTGGATAAAGATTAATTAATTTTTTCTTTGTCAAAGGAAGGCAGGTGATGGAACAGACAATTTAAGGGTTGACTACTCACCTGACAGAAAGTGTAACTGTGAAGCTACTTTATACTTCATTTACTTGACCTAGTTACAGTAATTCTAACCCCAAGTATTCACAAAGCATGACCCTGAAATCGTAAGAATAAATACAATTCTCATCTTTTTAAAGTCCAATTTTGCACATCTTTACATGGTTTTTAATTCTGTAACCTTTAAGTTTCTTAAAAAAAAAATAAAATCACTCTTCCAAGCTTTTCTTCTCTAGAAAGGGCCAAGAGACACTGTAGAGAGTGGTGGTGGGTTTCCCCCACAAAGTTCCATAACTGAAAGCTGAAACTCCTTTATTAGTTGATATGTATATTTAGAAGCTTATTCAAAAAATAATAAACATGAACAAGCACTAAGAATTATAAGACATACAAAAGCAGAAGTTTCCATCTGTAGTAACTGTGACAGAGTTATCTGAGAGTCCTGTATGAGACAGGGTGGGCATTTCTCTACGTACTACATGAGGAAGTCTTCAGATACTACAAAATAATTAAAATACTTTATTTTTAAAAAATGTGGATCTCATTCATTAAAACACTCTCAATAAAGCTATTTGCACAAACACTGAAACAGTATAGAGAACAATAAAATTATCTAGTTTACAGTAACATTTATTTTCTGCAAAACATCATTGTCTCAGTTTATCTTAATGCAGTCCACAATGTACTAGCTCACTCAAAGAGAGATCACAAATTCAGGACTACTTACTTTTAACTGTGCAAAAAGATAAACACAGAATTTGAATGAGTTTACTATCAATTTCTTAAACAGATAGATTAAAAAGCCTTGCTAGAGTACTATAGTAAAAACAGAAGATTGTCAGAGAGCCAAAAGTAGATGACATTCTTTCCAAAACTATTCCATTCTTAAGACATATGTCTTCGAGGTTTATCCCACCAAGGTCTACAAAACCTTTTGGCTATTTACTGATTAGATTATTTGTTTAAACCTTGAGTTTGGGTTTATAGCCAGAAAAATTACCTGAATTTCTAGTATTCAGATGTTACTATAGTTGCAATAGAAAACAAGTAACTGGTTCTTACTTAAGATCTGAAGTCAGGAATTTCAAAATAAGTTTAAAAAAAAAAAAGGATTGGTTCACTGAGATTTAAAACTTTAAATAACTCTTTCTCAATTACTTATGCCTGTGCCTGTAGATACAGAAGTACCTCAGCATTCCTGCTGTTAATTTTTTTCTGTCAAATAACACTTGTGACAGGAAAAGGGGGAATAAATCACCTAATTTCAGAAGTGGGGTGATTCACAGCTGCAGACAAGATGAAAAGCCTATCTATATAACACACTGCACCAGCTCAATGTAAGAGTATGTCAGTAATGAAACTGAAAGCATGACTACAGCATGTGTACATAGACACACACTAATTTAAGGTAACTACATTTAATGTATCTACATTAAATTAGTAACTGCAGCAATGAAGATGCAGTGGCATGGATAAAATATAGTTCATTTACCAACTGGAGATGGTACTCAGTGGAACAAAGTTCTTACTGCTGTCCCTTCTATTGTTACCCACTCTACCCAGGCTAAATCTAGCAGGAGGGGGTCTCTCAGTGCTGGAACTGTGCCACTAACTACATACCCAGAACAACAAATTTAAATTGCAGGTTTGTTGTCAAAACAATGCTCACCCAAGATGTCCAGCTAAACCAAATGTGGAAGTGCAAGAGATATTGCCAAGCATATAATGAGCCTTGCAAACCTCAGCTCAGCTATCTGGGGGTGGTTCTACTTGGATTCTGATTCCAGGGAAAGCTGTGAAACTCTGGAGATTATAGGCAATATCATTATGCAATTTGTATGCTGGCTACTTTTTAATATCCTAAAATACCTGACTAGTCACTATGCAGAAGTAAGCCACTGAAAACATGTTTAGAATTATTCCATTATGTTATATATTACACCATTAATTAGGATTATTACGTATATGAAAGCTCAGCACTGACCTAAAGAGATGACAAGACAGGCACCGAGGTCAGTGTGGAAACAAACACAGCTCCACTCCCAACAGCAGCTCATGTTGGCAGAGACAGACAGAATAAATACTTTACATGAGCAAACCCTTAATGCTTTGCTTTCCTCAAAGAGACACAGAAATTGTCGCTAATTCTCTTTCAGAAAGCCTCAAATCCAGGAAGTGGACAAGCACACAGGACCACAGAGGTCTCTGTTACCTGAATGTCTGTTGAGAGCCTGATGGGCTTGCTTCCTGCACTTACAGAGCTCCATTTCTGGGCTGTCAGCAGGCTCTGCCCCAGGCTGGAGAATACTGCTCAACCCAGCAATCACTTCAACATTTAGGTCCCAAAATCAGGACTGTGGAACTGAATCAGGGACTGTCTCCTGGAATAAGGAATGTGTGAGGACTACATAGTGACAATGAACATTCTCACTCTTACTATGAAGAAAATATTTTAATAAAATTCATCGGTATCATATCTTCAGGATTTGTCCCAAAGATAAAAAGTACGGAACTGAAAATTGAATGAGAAAAGGCAGGAGAAAAGTCATTAATGTAGCTGAACATCACCCATACTGCAGTGTACTGTCCCGCCTAGCACAGATATGCCATTACACTGAGGAGCTATACATCGGCTTTCAGCTGAGTTAATTTAGCACCAACTTTTTTCAAGCACTGCTTTAGAGTTTCCAAATCCATCTACAAATATTTGCATGGATACTTTCCAAGCAGGGAATCACCATCTATTACAAATACTCATAATACATCTTATGCATTTGAATTATGTTAGATCCTTACAAGTTCTACTTTTAACCTGTATCTGAATTCAGTGCCAATTTAGGGGAACATTATTACAAAGAAAGGTTTTTGAAATACTGCTGTTTTCCACTGAGCTGTATCTCAATAAGATTCAATTCAGCAAAACTTGTAAAAAATGTGACTGTTTAAGCTTATTATCTATGGACAGAAACCTAATAGCAAGCACTTGACATATTTACAGCACAGAGTATCACATAACCCACATGAGATGATAGCTAATTCCTTAACGGTGGTATAGTGTAGTCTGGTGGTACAACATTTTCATAGCAATTCAACTTTGATGCATTGGGAAACTACTCTTGCTTTAGCTGCTTTTAATCTCTTAAGTGTAAGTTTCAGTGTTTCCACAATCTTGCAAAGACTCTTCAAAGTTAGAAAGTAGAAATTCATCTTTCAAAGAATAATAAAGAACACAGAAACAGTTCTCTGTGCACCTATATTGGAGTTGAAAGGATGAATTGTTCACAGCAACCGAAAGGAGCCTCTGTGATTAGGTGATTGTATCCAGAATTAAACATCTGAGGGTTAACCTTCACAACACAGGAAATACCCTTTAGTTAGTTGGTGGTCCTGCAACAGTATGAAATTAAACAGGCAGTTTGACTAAGCAGCTACACTGCTTCACCTTAACCTTGCCAGATTCTGTGACTGTTAGTATTTGCTACTTACAGAGATAAAGTTATTATTTCCACTGTAAATCCACAGAACAAACAAATCACAAACCTTTAGGACCACAAAAAGGACATAAGCACAATTTTCAAAATTCATATTAGATTTGTATTTAGTATCTTCCTGTTATCATAAGATGCCAACATGAATGGGGCTGTACACTGTAACTGAGACCATTTAAACAACCCTGCTTACACCAGCCCCATCTGGCCATAAAACTCTCAAGGTACAAGGAGAACACACTGACCAGGACGATCCCAGAACATCCTTCCTGTGACTGAGGACCCTAAATGCCATTCCTTCAGTTCAAGGCTAAACTATTAACAGCTTCTAGGAAATACATGTACCTAGTGAGGCTTCCAAGGGGAAACCACCATGTACAGTAAGTACCAGCACCCCTGGAAGAGCAATTTCTGCTACAGAACAAGCTTATAGTGATGTTCTCAGTGCCTGGCAACCCCTTCTCTTGCTCCTTGACATGCCTTCAGAAGGATCAAAACCAGTTTAAGGCCAATCTCCGATTTTCTCCTAAATCTCAGCCAGACTCTTGGTTTTAGAGACTTCAAGAGAGTCCCCTCCTGTGAGCTAAAAGAAATGTTCCTTCCTGAGTCCAAATCCTGATTTGAGTAATAAACTAGAACACAGCTTTGGGAGGGTCAAGTAGTTTTCATTTTAAAAAAACATAACTGATGGATTATCTACTACATTCTGTTTGTTTTCTCCCAGTAATCAAATTTTGCACTCATTTTACTTACTACTTACAAAGTAAAATAAAAATAAAATCTAAAGCTATAAAATACAACAAAAACCCAACTGCCACTGCTTTTCGAGGCACAAGGTATTTTCCTGCCTTTCCCCTCTATTTTGAAGAGCACACTCACCAGACATTTTCCTCACAAGCATGGAGTTCCAGACTGAACAAACAACATCTCAGTATTTTTGGCAATTAGTCAAAAGATAATGTTTCTGAGGCTGCTCACCGTGTCTTGGGCTTACAGGTCCAGGGGGCTGCCGGGGCCTCCTCTGTGAGGGCGCTCAGGGGCTGCCCTGAGGGGACACAACCGGTTCCAGCCGGTTCTGGGCTGCTCGGCCAGGCCTCTTCTGCAGGGCCCAGCCCAGCCACAGGTGCTGGCACCTCGGGGTTAATGTCTTGATCCTCACCCACACTGGGCAGGACATGAGGGACTGCACTGCTGGACATGGCAAGCCAATCCTCAGTTAATGGGCAAAATGAGTTCTTGAGTGCAAGCATGGGGAAAAAACTGAATTGTAACTACAAACAGACAAAAGCAAACCAACCAACCCCTGTGCTCTAATGATTTGGTATGAAGAGAAAGAAAGGCTAAACAGTTAAATTCTGCAGCTTGTCCAACAAATATGCACATCACTTCTACTGGTAGTGACTTAAAAACTATCCCCAAGGTATGTGGTATTGCCTCTGCTTGTACTAGCGATATTCAAACATGCAACACAGAAATAAACTACAAAAAACACTCCAGAGAGAAAGCTTATATTCATATTTTAAAGAAAAAGACTGAATTAAATTAAGGAAAGTACCTGTAATTTTTTCCAGACAGAAAAGTTAGTAGTGTTATTAGGAAGGAGTAAGCACCTCAACAACATGGAATAAAAGGGTAGCTCTTTTAAGGAGAAGCAGGGTTCTGAGAAACACTGCTGGTGGCAGGTAGGTATCATCTCAGTCAGTCTCCTCACCTAAAAGATTCTGACTTTAGTAGCAGGCTTAGGAACAGACCCTAAAGCCTAACAAACAGTTCTTCAAGTTAAAACTTCTCCAAAAGACATTTCCCTCCAAGTTGATTTTGAATCTGCCAAAACCCTCATTAAAATGATATGCTAATCAACTTAATTTACATCTGAGGTGAAAACTTGGTCCATTTGTACCATTTATCTCAATACTGCCACATGGCTCTTGAAAAAGATAAGAATTTTCTTGAAGCATCACACCAGGACTGTCAGTAATAGGAACAGCTTCATGTGTCAGCACAGGGAGCTGGAGATGCATGAGTGGAGTATCCTGATACACAACAGATTGACTATTTATTCCCCCCTCCCATTATCTCAGCATAAAACCAGAGTGGTAATACCAATTATGTTAAGCAAAATTTACCCAGCAGTAATGTTAGAAACTTGCTTTATTTAATACATACATAGACATATTAAAATTTTAACTGATTAAAAACTCTTTATAATAGCAGATGATTGAAATGATTGTGCAAACTAACCATGCTGCACTCTCTGATTCTGAACTGGGCCAACCTCAGAGTTCATTGTATGAGAAGGGGTACATGGCAGCTAGAATGTGTAACTCAGCCAGCTACCAAAACCATGGATTCAATGAAGTCACCAGCTTTATGATACCTTGTTCCTCCCTGACCTCCTACTGTTGCACTCTGTGAGCAGCAGCTCTCTTTCCCTCCCCTAACACATTACAGCACCATTCCTTCCCTTCCTGCTAATAATCCCTCTGCTCCACCACTAAGGTTTACCATTTCCCTCCCAGGTGGTTTACCATATCCAAATGAGAGTAATTATTCTCAACTCAGTCAACTTGAAAATCTATTTCTTTTTTAGTATCTATCTGAAGAAGCACTTTTCTGACCAAAAGCATGTCTGCTTTTCTATCAACAGCTACACTCACAAACCTTACACACCACAGTGCACACAACTGGCTTGCCACTGACAGAGAAACACAATGTCATTTTGTAAATGTAGCTTTTAAAATCATCTAGATTATGCCAGAGACGACAACAAAAAACTGGAAGAAGTGAACTGCAGTAAAAGCCAAAATCAGTTCAGAGCACTGAAAAGTGGCACAAGTTCTTCACAAGTTCAGGGATTTACCGAAATAAAGTATTTCCTAGGTTAGAAACAACAGTTTATCAGACAAGTCATACCTGCTGTTGGGCTTTTACAAAGATCTCCCTTCAGAATATAAAGTTTCTCTTTCCCAAATAGCACATGCTGTGTATTAACCTAGCTTCCCTCCGTTCGAAAAATCAACATTTAACTTGCATTTGAGAAGACAAGAGAAAAAGTAAAATGTGTATTGGCTTGTACAGCAAGAGACTGTGCAAGTACAGTCCTGCTCCTACCATGGGCAAATACAACCCTGTCACTGACTTCAACACAATCACAGTCACACACCACAGGCACAGTTCACTGCTCCTTAGTAAAGATGGGGTTTTTTTCCCCCAAAGCTGTTGAAAAAGATTAAAAGTATTCAAGTAAAAGAGTGTTTGCGACGAGATTTCCTGGCGATAAATGAAAGACATACATTTCCATGGCTGCCAGCCTACTAAATTTTGCAAGCATAAATATTTACCTAGGATGAGGGGGTGGGGAAATCAGGAAGAAATCCACCATCTAGCCCCTTCAAAGTTTAAACACTGTAACACAGAGGTCATTATTTATAAACAGAAATAGAGAACACATCTTTTCTATGTATATTCCTATCATGCTTTTCATCCACTCCATATGCATTCTATTATTACAATTCTTACACCAGAAAATAATTCCTGTGTCACTTGCTCACACTGTACGCATTCATTTTCTTTAGGCTTTCTTGTGGTTATTGATTTCCTGCTTTGTTGAAGTGCCTTTGTTTCTTTCTCAGCAGGCTATCCATTTTAAAACAACAGTTGTTCAACAAATAACAAAATTATATTCTAAAATTAAATTAGTTTTATCTTCATTTGTTTTTATCCAAGTTAAATGCAAGTGACACATTTCCCCTAAAAAGCAGAAGGAAATACTTAATGCCTCCCAGCATGCAAAGCAAACTAAGTCAAATTTTTCTTTTCTAATAAGACATTTACTGTTATGATTGCAAACATGAAAGAAAAAGTAAAGTATAAATAAAGCCTCTTTTGTATTATGTTGTAATCACTGCTGTAGCCAGTGTTTCAACATCAACAAAGGAGGATTATCTGGTCTACAGCCAAATTCATTTAAGTCTATTTTGTTACACTCAAAATCATAAAAGAGGGGTTTTTTTGTTTCTTTCAATGCAAGTGGCATCATGTTCTAACACTGTAATCACTTATCCTGCTAAGCAAAGTAAATTTGCTATACTCTTCCACTGGACCAGTCACAGACACATAGATTTTACACAGCAGAGGCAAATAAATACAACTATTATCTAATTCACTGCAAACCCAGGGAAAAAGGTGTTTCTGCTGAAGATGACAGTTCTGACACATGCTACATCTTGTTTTGATGCTGTATGTTCAACAAGTGCCAGTTCCAGAGTTCTGTGGCTTTTCCCCCCTCAATCCTCCAATATGCTTATTATTTAACTTGAGTGCACCACAGAGAGAAAGTGGGGAAGCATGCAGACACTGTATTGAGACAGAAGTCTTGTCAGATCTCTTGCTAAAGGCATGTTACCACGTGCCAATTATGAGAGCTCCATAAGCTCTTCTACATTTTGTTGCTCTGTATTCTGTACATTTGAATTTGTGAATGGCAGGAACTAGCTGTTGTAGTATCATCTTCCTTCCCATCATGTCTTCAAAGAAAAAGCTTCTGTACTATTGCTCAAGTGTGAAAATTCTTTTCAGAAGCCATAAGCTTTCTATTCTTCATTCAGTTACTGAAGAACAAATTATGTAACACCTTCCCTATGGAATATAATGTTCTGTTTACAGGGGGACACTTTCCTGAAGGACTCATGGAGTAACAACGATGCCAAACAGCACATCTACAGGATTCTTCAGAAATGCACTTAAATCAGATGGACACAGATGTGGGCCTACATCTTGCAAAGCCAAACTGGCAAAAAGAGAAGTGCCAGACAGTCCAAGATCCAGGTGTACACTCCACACTGGGGCTGCACAGGCATGCAGCTCCAAATTACTTTGTACATGTGACAATTTAAAACCATTTAGAATTTCCTCCTCTTTTTAGGCTACAGTCATGCAAAGAGGGAAGAGAAACAACAGTAAGCAACCAAAATGGCCATGAAAAGCACTATACTGAGTATCTACACAGAGAGCTCAGAACACTGCTTACCTTCAGGTATCAGCTATCCCCCTAACTCTAGCGAAGATGAGGATTACAGTGAACATGGATCAACTCTCTGGAAACTCAATCCATGGCAGAGCAACTCCAGAAGATGTTGCATATCTTATCTAGGAATAACGGATCATACATAGCCACAGTGCTGCTACAACCAACTTCCATCAGGACACAACCCTGCACCAAGGGGCTAGGAAGACACAACAGAGAGATGACCAAAAGCAAAGAGACAACTGAGTACCTCTAAGGGCTACCAATTCTTTACCATCAATATCTAGCCTTTAGAGTTAGATTATTTGCAGAAGACTGAAGAATCTGACTTCAAACTACACATAATGTTGCATGATTGTATGTATGTACATATATACATTGTATATATTGTATACAATGTATGTATACATACAGTGTATGTATTGTATGTAACTGATCAGGTATAAAATGCTGATCCTCTGACATGGAATGAGCTGATAAAGAAGCTACATACACTAAGCCAGTTCATTAAGGTAAGAATTCTTCTGACAAATACACAGAGGAAAACACATTCACTGAACCAAGTGTTTTCTCTGAACCACAGGCTATGCATCTCTCCAACATGACAGATGACAGCAATATCTGATAGATATTTACCACCTTTTTAAACCATCAACAGCCATCAAACCTAAGTGGTGAGCAACAGAGCTGTGTCATTTATCCTCACAGTGAATAAATAACAGTAATAGTAATAATCTAATATATAGTTGTTTCATCCATAGTGTTTGAAGTATTTCCTCCAGATCAATTTCATTATTGACAGAGAAATACAGATCTACAAGATGGAAATCACCCTGAACTGTAGGGAGACAATGTAATCCTGAATCCTCAGCATTTTCTAACTTGCAGTCACAAAGTCCAACTGATCATGGTTAGGACACTTGTCTGCTACCCAGGAGCTCACACGTGAGCTTGGATCCCTCACACAGTCCAGAAGCATTCTCCAAAGACAGCTTCTTTCAGAATCCTTTACAGATGGGTGCTCAGAGAGCACCCTCTTTACTACTTTGGGTAGTAACTGGTGGAAAGTTCAAAAAACCCTATACAGGGGGAAGAAAAGGGGGAAAAAAAAAAAAGATGTATAAGCATGCAGACTAAATTTTAACAGGAAATAGGTTTTGAAAAAGTTTGCAGGATATAGGAAATGAAAAGAAAAAATGTTTTCATTCAGTTTCCTGTTTAGATGTATGGATAGATTTGACTTCAAATAGAGGAGCCACACAGAAGTTTAGTTTATAAGGGTCAGATGGTAACAGTTTCTGTTTAATCCTTGATTTACATTAACTTACAGGAAAATTAATGATTTTAAACAGGCATCAAAGTGAGACTTCCCCCCCCCACCATTTCTCTAACTTTGCTTGAGGAACAATTGTTTCCTTTATCTGTCTTCCAGAAAGTTAGTGATTGTGTTTAACTTAAACTACTCATTTAGCCTTCAGGCACAGCATATTATGAGTTGTTTTTCAATGAGCATTAGCCCCTTAAGAGTGCAAACTCTTTGACAGCTCTCTTAGATTCTTGGGCTTACTTGAGCATTTCATCACAAAACCACTCTTCACAACTGCACACATCATCATTTAGGCATTAAACCAGCAGGTTTTCACCTTAGCTCTGTTGCCAAGAATAATCCTTCAAAACTCTTTTATCTTTCAGTAAGTACATAATTATAAATGTGCAATTAACAGCCACAGAAAGGTCTTAAGAAAACTCTAAAAGCAATATTGCCTATTTTAATGCCTCACCCAGATGGTGGTTTAAAGAAAGTGATTTAAAGAAAATAAGAAGTCTCATTTTCAGTCTGGAATGATATGTCAATTGTAAAATTTGAGATATTAAAATGAGTGTGTTACAGGTCTGTCTAACCACCAGAAGTGGTCTTTATTTTGTTGGTTTGCTGTTGGACAGCCAAAGGAGTTGTAAACATCATTACTGATAGGCATCAGGACAAAAGCATGGAGAGACCATATGTAAGAAGAACTCTTTGTTGCATTTTTTCCATGAACAGAGCCCATCCAGTGACTGATTTTCCCCAAGGATGAATAATATGCTCATTTTTGTCTTTTGTTACAACTTGCATTTGTACAGTCTAATCCTGGAGTCTTTTCCTCTAGAAGTACAGGTGCTTCCCTTTCACTAATTAAACACAAGCACTGTGTAATTGTTGACATTCCCAAATTAGTGTAATCACCTTGGACTAAATGGCTGACAATTTCCAGCTTAGCTTTATTCCAGGTAACATTAAGATATTTTTTCAAGCTGTAGAGAAATTACATAAGAAGCCTCTCCCTTTTGAAAATGAACCAGCTGCATTATTGTACAGCCAGGCCATGGTGCTGTAAAATATCTGCTTGGAGCTAATTAACTTAGGAGAATTATCAAATACATCACACAATAAACTGACAATAAACTCAACTGCTTAACTTAATTCACAGTGAATTCTGGACTGCTCTTCTTCACACAGTTTAATGTCTCCCACCATTACCCATTTTTACTATTTAAGACATACATTTCTTCCCTTGAAATTTCAGAATTTTAGGTTTGGGGCTTTTTTTAGGTAAATTCAGAAGAGAAGTAATAGCTATCTTTCTTCAGTGTTACTAGAACAAGAATGTAAGTCAGCTTCAGCAACTCTATGAAATACAAATCAGACTCTATTTCAAGAGATAGATAAAGACAGCTAAAGGTGAACAAATATCAATACCATTTTGACCAGCTGCCACAGTGCCAGTTCTCCCACTATCTCAGGCATTAGAGAAACTGTTCTGGGTTAGCAACAGCAGTAACTAGTACTCAGCACACAAGCAATTAGTCTTCAAAAAGACCAGAGTGGTATTCCGTAAGAGTATTGGTTCCTATTTATTAGTATTCATGAAGAACAAACACCTACAAACACCTCAAATTAAAGAAATAATGAAGAAACAAAGATCCACAGAATCATTATGGTTGGAAGAGACCTCTAAGATCATCAAGTCCAACCATCAACCTATCAGCACCATGCCACTAAACCATCTCCCCAAGTACCACATTTATATGTTTCTGACACCCCTCCAGGGCTGGTGCCTCCACCACTGCCCTGGGCAGCCTGGCCACAGTGGCTGTGAGGTTTGTCAGGGACTCTGACCTACCCACTCCTCAAATAGCTATCCAAAAGCTGAGATCATGACATTAGGACCTTCCACAGTTTCCATACAACACTATACATGCAAAAATTTATAGCTGCAGAAGAAATTGTTTCTAAACAGCATACTTAACAAATAATTTTCCTTTTTATTAAAAACAAACAAGCAAAACCTGAGTTCAAAAAATGCAGTAAGTTTCTAGGTCAATGAGTTCTTTTCTTCTAATTTTAAAAATAGCTTTTATTGAAAAATTACCTTAAAGGAGTCCAGACAGGGTAGCATGAAAATCTGTTCTATGTTAGTGTCCAGTCCAGGTAGGTCTAGGTAATTACTGACCTGGAGAAATAACTTCTGCTTCTGCTAAATAGTTAAACAACTCCAAAGAGCATGATCTCAGGCTGATGACAGCCCCAGTTGCATTGCCATTAGGCAGAAGAAAATCTTTCTTGAGAGAGACCTGCAGAACTAATTGATATATGGAGAGAAAAAGAAGATTGCAATACATTAAGACTGTAATTTAAAAAGCAAAATCAACTAATAGAGTGCCTTGTTCTAATAAAAGATTAGTATGGATGTGAGCACTCATGGACTGAAATGAAGCAAATGACAGAATGGCAAGGAGCTACCTTGAAGATTCAGCAATAAATTGATTTGGCTCTAACAATCTACTATCAGCATAAACATTCTAAAAAGAGAGCAGAAAAGTTTAAACCAAACCTCACAGAAGAGATGGCATTTGACAGGAAAGGGGAAACATGAGAAAAACCTTCAGTGAGATCTGAATGCATAAAAGCAGCTTAAAAAATAAGGCAATTATTTTTTTAAAAAGCAATATTAATGAAGGGTGAAAAATAATGAAAATGTAGCTCTCCAAAAAAGAGAGGCAACATCTGTAATGTTAATATGCTGGGAGACATTTAGGTGTTATAAAAGATGGCAAATTAGGCAGATGTAATAAAACAAGGAAAATACCCAGCTCTTTGCTGGGCTGCATGCCTAGAAGCATCATGTCAGGAAAGGAAGAAATTGCCCTAACTCATCTGCTCCTCTATGGCTATACCAGGAACTGCATGTGTAGTTCCAAGCAACCTAATTACAAGAAAGATACTACCAAGCTAGAGGGAACTGAAAACACAACAAACAAAATGATTAAGTCATAAGAATGAGCTGATTTAAATGGAAAGATTAAGATTTACATTACTGTATTCTGTGGTAAACAGGAAGATGCAAAAACACTCTTCAAAATACATCAGCACATTCAAGCAGATCTAGGTAGATACCAGCAACCTTCTTCACTGATCTTTGGCATTTTTAAATGAGAAACAGTATAAAGGCAGAGAATATCCCAAACCCTGCAGGCAAAGTGGGGCAGAGTGGGACAAGTGAAAGGAACAGGTTAAGGTTTTACTGCCCTGATTACACAACTTTGAAAAGCAGCCTTTACAGAGAGTTCAGCACTCCACCCTTCTGGACACTATCTCAGAATAGCCCAGGAGGCATTTCAGATGGATAGGATAGAGATTCACACCAGACATATTCTTACCAGACATATTCTCTTGTAATGATATGTAACAAACTTGGCCTTTCTCCTGAGAACAGTGATGCTAAAGCACTTTCAGTTTTCTCCTTCAGTACTGCTCAAGGCTGCTGCTTAGCAGTAATTGTACAGCTTGTCTTAAGCAAATATTAATGGCAGAATAAATTCCTGAGCTAACTGAAAAGGTTATTTTCCAGTGATACTTAAAAGAGCACAGTTATTCTAAAGCATTATTCTACCATGACTAACTGACATTAAAAGAAGTGCAAAGTACATAACTTGATTCTTTTTCAAACACGTCAGAAGCCATTTACTTTCAAATCACATCAAATCTGTCTGGGATGAAATCCTGCTTAGGTTGCACTGTTGTAATCTCAAAGGAAAACGTACAAGAACATTTTTTCAGTAATTCATTGCAAGCCCAATTTTTTTCATGAAATCTCAAACTTTGGTGCTTGGTAAGCATGTTCTCCTCCTGTTTATTTACCATTGATTTTTATTGTCATTGGATGTAGCTACTTCCTAGGGGGAGAAAAAAAAAGAAAGAGAGAAAAAATTATGAAGCCCAGAAATTTTTCTTCTTGTTTTAATTTCTTAAGATACTCTTTCCTTAAGAAGGGGAATGGACTTTATTTTTAGTATTGTACTATGTCTCTGGAGTATGCTTATTTTTAACTGTCTAATAGAGATTACAGTGATTTTGCATGGCATAAAAATGACTTTAAATTAGTCAGGTTCAAATTTCTTAATAATAAGATGTTTGCAAGTCAGTTATAAAGCATATCCCTTCTATTGTGGACCAAAAGTTGCTGTACCTGCAAACCCTTACTACAGTACAGTCTGATAGAAGTGTTATCATTTACCTGAAACAAGAGTGACCCTCCACAACGCTGTAACTCTCAAAGCTCCTGAGAGCAAGGCAGAAGAAATACTCTTTGCAGCTCTGCATACCAAGTCAGAACTCCAGGATTATCCTCATGTGCATTCTTAATAGAATTAAGCTTTGGACCATCACAAATGATTCCCACAGACCTAATTCCAATCCATGCACACTATCTTATAAACACTCTGAGAGTCAATCAGTTAAATATGACACCTCAGTTTCTGGAAGTCTTTGGAAGAAAGGAGCATGTGTGCCTGTACTCATCTTAGGATAAGCTTATATTAATATCCTACATTAATATCACAGAAACAACAACAAAAAGTATCTGAGAATGATTAAAAAAGGCAAAACGGAACTGGACATCAATTCTACCTTTACAGCCAAAAAATACACAATTGATTGCTAAAGTGCACATTCGAGTCCAGGAAATTTCTGCTGTGTATTTTTAACATCTGCATTTTCAGTAAAGGACATTCTGAGCTATCATAACATACAGGAGCCTAAGATTTGTATCAATTATCAGAATCCAACTGAGAAGTTCACAAAGCAGTAGCCTCTTACTCAAATGGATTCCAAACTTAAGCAGCATTGGGCAAAACTATAAATGAGAGAACCAGCGCAAAGATGTTAAGAAAAAAAACCACACTGGCCTTTTCTCTTTTCTGTATTTGAATTTTACCTTTCTCAATTAGTTACATCTCCCATCACTAGCCTGTCTGTTTTAGGGTTATTTTTAACTTGACTTGTTCAATATTTTGCTTTAAATTAGCTCTTAATCTTTAGCAACATAAAACCAAAAATGTCCAGAAAGAAATTGAATTCAGTACCAGGCTCTTATCTATACAGCTATTTTTATTGGAATTTTAACGTTTTAAAGGCTGGAGTTTTACATGCAGGCATAATTACAAGAAACATTAATCTATTAGGAACAGGTCAACATAATTAAATAATGCAGCAATAAAATATCTAGCTAATGTTATCCATCGGTGTCCAAATGGGGAAGATTTAATGATGTAGAGAAAAGATTGTCTTGATTCCCCCAGATCCTACCATGGAAGTTAGATATTGGGAAAGAAAGAAAGAAAAACAAATTTATAAAAGGAAAAAGGTGGTAACTGTCACAAAGCTCTGCCTACAAAAAACAGGAAAAAAATTAAAACTGTTTAAACTTTGGTGGTTGCACCACTTAGGGAGGTTATTTCTCAAACTTCTAGCAACTCCTTCCACACTTCTGGTCCCCTACTTTGGGGATGTTTTCCTCAGCAGCTTTTTTCAAAGGAGAGTTTTTTATTTGACACCAGAAGCATTTTCTTGTTGAACTGCAAAAATCTTTCACTGTTTTATGCAGTCTGAAATCCCATTTAAAGAAATTCTTAGTCCTCAGTCTCAATAACAAAGCAGCAGTGTATCTAGAGATTGTTTATTTTTTGGCATTAAAAAATACTGAAATTACAGCAAGCGTAAGTTTGTCCTTTCATCTGTTATCATGGTTTATGCAACAGCCAATACTTTCAAGATAGTAAGCTCTAATACTGATAACTAAACATCTTTCCAACTGCCAAGCACAGAACACAGGAACTATATGAAACAGTTGACCAAAGGCTGTGGTTAAGTATGCACCAAAAAAATGAAGGATGAAGCATGCCTGGGTACTGAAGTTACAACAGTGACCTATATTGCAATTGTATTACACTGAGTATTGGGTCCCATTCTGAGTTCCCCAGTTCAAGAGAGACAAGGAACTACTGGGGAGAATCCAGCAGAGGCTCCCAAGATGCTGAGGGGTCTGGACTATCTCTGGAAGGAGGCAACGCTGAGAGCCCTAGGGCTGCTGAGCCTGAAGAAGAGCAGAGCCAGAGGGATGCTGCTCCATGCTGAGCAAGAGCTAAAGGCTGAAGATCAAGAGGATGGGACCAGACTCTGCTCAGTGGTGCCCAGTGATAGGACAGGGGGCAACAGGCACAAACTGAACCCCAGGAAGTTCCACCTAAGCATGAGGAGAAACTTCTTTCTTATGATTTGAGTGCTGGCTGAGGCTGCCCAGAGAGGTCGTGGGGTCTCCTTCTCTGGAAAGATTCCAAAGCCACCTGGATGTGATCCTGGGTAACCTGCTCTGTCTTTAGCAGGAGAGCTGAACTAGATGATCTCCAGAGGTCCCTTCTAATCCCCACCATGATGGGATTCTGTAGTTAGGAGTAAAAATTAAAATTAAGATTGTCAAGTTTTGTTTGAATGTGGAAAGCATAATGGAGCTCAAGAAACTTCTCTGCTGAGATCAGTCAGAATCTTACATCCTGCAGGTGAAAAACCACTGACCATCCATGGCACAGCAGGACCCTTCCCATACCCTATCCTCTACAAGGCTATCAGCCCTTACTCACACAATGTGGAAGGCAGCATTTTTATTGAATATGTTTAATTCTGCAATAAATCAGGGTACTACAAAAAACAACCACCTTTTTTAAACTCTTCAGCAAAACTTCAATCATAAGTACCTAAAATTTTGCCTTCTTTGAGCAGCATTTCAGGACATGATTCTACAGATTCATGCTGACATCTGTTATTTACCTTGATCTTCCTTGTTTGCATGAAATGCCTTTAGGAAGGGGTAACACCCCATTTCTTTTTGCTGCATCATTTTAGACAGCTAAGTAAGCTAGAGGGACTAGTTCTTTTATTCACTTTGCTTAGCTTAGTTACCTCTTCTTAAAGAGTTTTAAGACTATGGCACTATTCAGGTCTAAGCATGACTTTTACGCTTATTTAAATTCCATGCAAAAATGTCTTGTTACCTTCAAACACCCTCTTCCCCTCACACTTGTTTTGCATCTCCAAGACTGATAACCTCGGTGCAGCAACACACCAACAGATGTGCTTCACTAACACCACCCATGGTTCTGCTGGCACCACCTGAACTGCTCCTGCTTGCTTCAGCAACTGCTGAAGTCATTTGCTGCATCCAGGGCAGGGTAATCTGCCCCTTCCAGGCTGAAGGAAATTAGGCACCCACTATTTACACTCTAGTACTTCAAAGTGCTCTACATTTGCAGATGATCTCCTGCAGCTGCTACAAACTGGCTGCAGAAGCCATGCTGGGACTGAGCTCTGACTGCCCTGATAGAAACAAGCAATTCAGCACATCTGGGGTGGCAAAGCAATAGTAACCATTCAAAGGAAAAATACTTCTTGAATGTGAAATATTAAATTAAAAATTTATACTAGCTTTAACTTGGACACTTAATCATCTAAACATAAAGGAAAAAGTGAACTAGTTGAACTAATTATTCCAATTCAAACAGGTTTCAAGGCACTTTGATTTGATTACTATTATCATGAGATTTATCTAATAGAGTCCCTAAAATGTATGCATTGATATTTATAGCTTTTGTACAATGACAAATCATTAGAAAGCCAGTAAACAGTATTGTTTTAAATTATGATTTTGTCCCTTCCTAAACTCTCATAAAGGCAGAAGCCAAAAAACTGAGTAAGTCAGGGTGCCTTTGAAGATATTTAATTAAACTCTAATCCCACATTCTTAAAGGCTCACATAAATTAAGCTGTCATTCAGGAGATTTATGCATTCCCATTTGCATACTACATACAATTCATCAATTACTCATGTTTGAAGGCAATGCCTGTGTGAGGAGCAGGGCTGCCAGCAGTGCCAAGGGGTGCACCCAGAGGCACCCATGGGTACCTCGCAGAGAGTCACCTCCATCTGCCTGAGATGCTTCTGCCACCACACAGCGCCCCGAGCACGACTACAGACACCTGACTCCACCACAATGGGCTCTTCTCAGCTCAATCTGTCAGCTAGAGATGAACATTTTGGGGAGTCTTCAAGCATCTATCAGATCAGAGAGTCACTATTCTCCATGTCATGGAAGGAAGTGCCACAGAACTCCCACTAAGTCCTCTCAGATTCTGCTGAGGAAGCCAAGCTCCTCTCCTGCATTTTCTCAAATAGTAACACATTCAGATCCAGGAAACCTTCCTAGTGCTTTTCTGCAGCTCTTAAAACACTCTTGGATAAGCCTGGCTCACATATAGTGTGGAACCTTTTCTTTTAAAAGCATCATTACCACTTCCACCCAAATCAGACTGTATTCATCATTGCTTTAGACTCTAACACCAGTATTTGTATGACCTGGTACCAGCAGAGGAACAGAGCAAACATGCCTAAGTGCCCAAACACAACTGACATCATTTCCTGGCCTATTTGAACTATGTTCTCTCACTCCTACTGCTACTTCCTCATGGATGTATACACATCACAGCCCAGTATTATTTCCCTTATTCCTATACCTGTAGTCATATGATGAGAGGATGGCCAGAGCTTTAATGAAGAACATATGCTGCTGCTAAATCAGTTTCATACTTTTTTCTTTTTTAGGCTTCATCCATGATGGTTAAGCATCTAACACTTGGAACACAAGGTAGCTTATAATCTGTGAAACAAATTTCTTCCTTTCAGAAAAGACTTTTTAATAAAAAAACAGTTGGCTAAGTGTATGTATTTTAATTAGATTATTTTTTAATGGCTTGTCATAATAGTGGGTGAAGCCTCCACAAAACCTCCATTCCACATTTATGTTCATCAGTCAGTTCCATATTAATGTGCTACTTGTAGATCACAGAGCCTCTGTGATCAGAGGCTTCCCTGTCAGTCACTTGGTAATGATTTCCTGTACATCCAACAGCCATGGCAGTGACTTCAGGTAAGAACAACAGCAAGACCCAATTCCCTCTTTTAGCTGTTCTCTACTCCTAGAAATGTATTTTTATTTTTTTGTTTGAATTATCCCTTGGTACATTTGTATTCAGCATGTTAAAACTGCCAGCAGAGGAAGGCATTTTGCAAGGTCTTCACACAGCTCTGGCAACTCAGCATTGACCTGCACCACATCTGCCAGCCCAGCCTAAGATCTTTGAGAGCCAGCAAATAAAATGCATGAAACCACTCAACATCATTAACTGCAGCCTCAACCAGGTCTGGACTTCACAGCTCAAAAGGTGAAAGGCTAATGCAATAACCACTTGTTACCCTGTCTTGTTACCAAGACACTGCTCATATCTTACAGTCACTGAGTATTGTATTCTTATTATGCTATTAAACTAGCCTATCATTGATGTTCTTCCACCAAATGTTTTCTAGAACTGCTTTAAACAGTTTGTTTCCATCCAGCTATTAGCTGCTACTACAGCACTTGCATAAAATACAGCTGCAGAACAGTAATTTGTGGATATAGGATAATTTTTACATAATTTGCATAAAATGAGTTGGTGGAACATGGGATAAACCCCACAGTTGATGTTGGCACCAACTTCTCAATGGCACTGAGTGGTGAGAAGTGACTTAGCTTATCACACCTCTGAAACCCTCCTGCTGAAGGGTTAAGACATACTGAAGCTAACATGGAGCACGATGCTGCCCATTTGTTAACCTTCCCCTAATAACAAGGCACTTCAGCAAGCTTCCAGCATTCTTCACAAGCATTACATTCACTTTTGCCATGTAAAGATATCCCTGTTCCAAAGTTCCTATGCCCTACGTATTGAGCTATTTCTCTGGGTCAGAGGAGACCCAGAAAAGAAAAAGAAAATGCAATTATGTCCTGTTTCATAGACTCAGATGTCTGTTTTGATTATTTTGAGTGGTTTAATGTACCTATTTTTCATATTAGAAGCCAGTTCCTGCCTCTCCAGGAAATCTTTGGATAACTGAAGAATCAGAGGGATTGTTAAAATCACAAGAAAGCAATTTTGACACAAGTGAGCAGGAAAGAGATTTTCAAGTTCACACTTTTCAACAGCCTTGCTTTAGCTTTCTATCTTTTGTAAACTCTCTTTTTTTAACTTGAACTTTAGAGAAACTGTTGGGTGGGAAGGAAAAATGATTGTTTCTGCATCAGGCATCACTTAAAGATTATAAAGATCACATCTCAGAAATAAAAAACTACACATTTCTATAGTATTAGTATAATAGTTGGGGAAAAATTACATACAAGATGCTCCACACAGTACAACCACTGGCTTTAAAGTAACCAGTTTAAACAAGCACTGAAACCACCCACCTGTGACAGACTGGGAGGTTCAGAGTCTCTTCCCCTCCCAAGTGCCTCCCATTGCCTTCTGTGATGCATTCAGCACCCCACACTGTGCACCTTCCCCAACCCCTTCTTTTCAGTAAGGTATGTCACTACTCTTCTGATTGACTGACACTTTCTCTTTAATGGTGTTTTATAAACAGACTGTGTAATAATGGTGTTTCACTCTGGGTGGGGCACTTATCTGTGCTTGTTGTGTGAGAACTTGTCACAACACAGGAGCAGCACAGTCACTCATGCTGTGTGCACTGACATCCTCCCCTACCCCTTCAGAAAGCTTCCTCTTCCATGTGATGCTCACATACAGCTCCATGCCTTATGTAATAGCTGCACCTAGCAGAACTACTGAAGAATTTGGAATGGAAGAGTATTTTTTTTGTGGTAACTATTAAAATGTAATTATACATATGGCATGTAAGAAGACAAAACATATTCTAAAACCAATCTGCAAGATGATCAATATACAAAGGCTAAAAAACACACCAGACAGAAACAGCATTAAAAGCTACATGACTTCATGCACTAATTGAATTAATAACATTGACAGACCTGAAAGTCTCCCTATCTTGCTGTTCATTGCAAAAAATCTCAGGAACATCTGTCCCCCAGTAGCTACTAAATAATTGGTTTATTTTCATTAGGTTTTGACATAGTTGATAAAGCTGGCATCTGCTGGCTTCTGCACGTAGGGGAAGCTGGCACATAGCTCCAGTCATCCTCCACAACCCAACAGAACTTTATGCGTATAGTTTAATAGAAAAGAACCCAAAAAACTGTAGCTGTCAAGTGATGTTCAAGACAAAAACCCAGGAGAAAGGTCACTGCCCAGCATCTCTCAGCTTGCCTCAGCAGGAAACAGCCACTGAAATCAGCCCTGAGCTCAGCAGGCTTGCTGGGAGCTCTGTCCTTCTGCCCAGTGGACATCTTCAGCTCTGACCCACAACCCTCCAAGTGCCCATCCCACACACAGTCACCAACAGCACTTTGCCACTACTAAACAGATTCATCCTGGTTGTCCCATTTTTCCAAACTGTTCACATCTTCTCTTTTTCCTAACCAAAAATAATGGATTCATGGGAAATTCACTCTCTGTTCATTAACTCTGGTGAATGTAACACCGCCCCCCCCTCCTTTGGTCTGCCCTATCTAGTCACTGAAGAGCAGACACTTTAATCTGACATTTCACACAAAATCAGCATCAACCCTATTAGCTTAACAATTCTTAACAATCTGAAAATTCTTGCTAGAATCGGTATTATGAACAAACTGCACTGACTGCTTCTCATTCATCACAAAGGTCCACATGTCACAGGCCTCTGGGAATTGATTTTTCTTCACATGAAGTTATGCAGTGTTAAAAGAGGGGGGAGAAAGCCATTTAAGCCCTCATTAGATTGGAAGGTGACACCTACAAACATCTGGCTCCCAAACAGCAAATGAAGACAGTTCTAAATTAATAGCTTTCCATACGTTACTGCATCTTGCATTTTGACTACATAAACATTAAACCAAAGTTTTTATAATTTAGATAATGTCAAAGCACATCTCCAGTTTCTTTCTGATAGTTCAGACAGACAGATGGTTCAAGCCGTAACTTCCCCTCAGAAGACAGCTCCTCTGGTTCCTGAAGTACATCATCCTGCAGCTTCTGTCATGAAAAGCTCTGCTGCTTTTCACCTTCAGTACTTCTCTCAGGAAAAAAAAAAATGCACCTAATGGTTAATCCCCAAGGGGCTGCTTCAAAGTAAGCCTCAAATGGAAATATCTAAACTACTTGCCACTAAGTTAGGTTTGCCTTTTACATCAACAACAGTCATTTGTAGAAATGTCTCATTTTACCTGTATAATTGTGACAAGAAAGTACATCTGTAGGTATTTCAATTTTCTCTACATTCAGAAAAACTACATTTTACATTTTAATTTTCATTTTTCAATTAAAGACGAAAGTGTAAGCCAGCTATAGATTTCCACTGAGACTTTGCACTGGCTGGCTGCCAGTCTAAGCCATCAGTATTCCTTTCTGCTGAGGAATAATATGTACAGTCATTTTTAGAACAATTTCTACATTTTCAGTGTTTAATGTATGCAAAGGATATAATGTAGAAAGTAATCAGAAGGCACAGCAGAGCTACATATTACTGTTTCACAACTATCCATTCGTTTTACTTATTCCTTTAGCTGAGGAAACGAAAGAAATTAATCCTTATTATCATCAAAGATTACTGACTACCTGCTCTATATAATTAACAGAAAATAAGTGCAATAGGAAACCACTGCTCAGGTGGGATTTTAGAGATCGAATTCCCTTTTCCCCTTAAGGCAAGGTTAAGCTTTCAGGACTGGGGACACATCCGCACTAAAAAAGCATTTTCACCCTTTATCTGCATAGATATGGTCAAACACCAAAAATCACAGTGCTTCAGCAATAGCTACTACTGCTTCCNCCAGCAGCTCCCTAGCCTTCTTGAACTGGACAAGGATAAAATGCACACACTATACACTGGAGGCAAGTGGGACAACAAATGCTGATCAAAGGCCATGTCTAAAGAGGAGTATGAATTTTTCAAGGCACTCAAACTCACAGATGCTGTACAATGGTGATAGCCCTTCACTCACTCCTAATTATGCAACTTTCTGACCCACAGTAGTGTGACACACATTGGGACTGTGTAGTGCAGGAAAAACATCAGAGCTTTCCTGGTAATGGCTCTCCTAATCAGGAGTGAGAGATAACCCTGCTTTTGACTTCAGGCTTGAATAGAAAAGTGAAAAAGCTTGAGACTATCATCATGTACATATCTGTACATAAAACCAAGCAGCAAAATCCTCCTTAAATCACTATACTAATCCTTTTACTTAAAAAAAAGGAGCCATGGAAGTGGGCAGAACTAGCCATATACTGAAGACATCTGAAAACAGAAAATATTTTTTGATTTTCTCTTTCTGCCTCCATCATTTTCTGCAAACTAGCCACACTCCTGGGTTGGAATACATGGAGGGGTTGGCTGGTTGGACTATTTTCAGTTGAATTTGTGTCAAAAGTGAATTTCTAAGAAAGAACTCTTAGAGCTTCACAGTAAAACATGAGGAGCACGTGCAGCACTCCTACTCAGGAAATGGAGCAGCAAGGAATGAAGGAGAAAAGGATGATTTTTGGATTGCTTGCCTATGGGCCTCAGTTTCTTTGCTTTCTGTGAACAACTCAGACTTCTCTGTGCTGTGAGAGCACAGAAAACTGCCAGTTAATGTAATGATATTTGCATATTCATTACCATGGCTAAAAGAAATAACCATACTCTCCTTGTGCCAGTGAGATGCATGGATCCAAGTGGTGCACAGCTCATGTGGCAGACTAGCACTGGGGGGGAAGGCAGAAAACAGGGGGAAACTGAATAATTAGGACCAACTGTGTGACACCAAGGCTCCTACAATTGCCTCCTCAGACCTCTTAAAATCATACAATCTGTATTTACCTATAACTTATTTGTTATATAATTCTTTCAACTTCAGTTACTGCTTTCTTCATGCCTTTTTTATTACCAATGACAAGTTACTCACATGAACTCACAAACTCTCCAGTTTTTAACTTCCAGCTACTTAGTGTATTTTTTATGACAACTATGTCATATTATCATTCAATTATTATTAATAGTCACAAATAGAGGTTAGTTTTCAAAGAAGACAGTTTACAAATACCCAAGACACCCTGCATTTCTTACAGTACACTAACCATTTCTGTATCACAAACACGTGTACTTGAACTTAACCAAACTTCCATTTAAATTATAGTTCCTGCAGACATACACAGAGCTACAGTTATGGTCCAGAACTCATCAATGCTTCTTCCAAAAGCACTCAAGTATCTTTTAAAATCATTTAAGTGCACATGAAGTAACTTTTCAATACCGAACACTGTGGTCATTACTCATAGCAGGACAATCAGAGTGCTCCTGCTACCCAAACAGAGCTGCTTGACACGTAAGCTTCTGATGGTAGCAGGGTTTTTTTGTAACAGCACAGCCTTGTTATTATCATCATAGACATGCAAAAAATCCTCCATTTCCCATATAATGAGGACTGTTGCAGCATGCTGTAAACAGCTAATTACATCCCTTCTAAATGCACAGATCCTACATGATTTATGTACCTACAAATTTCCTCTGGAAATGTGAAGAGTCCCATACGGAATTTAAGAAAGAAAAAAAACAGGCTGGATCAGATGAGAAAGAATCCTGCTCATTTGACTACAGCTTCTGTGCTACACTTAGTTCATCTTGTAGCATCTGGAAATGCATTAGCATACAGTATCTGATTTTTGTTCACTCCAGTTTCATTTTGTGTCTCCCATTTTAGGTATTAAATTTTTCAATCATCTTCCTTTGATATCGTCTTAGTTTAATTTAAAAGCAATACAAACATGTCTGGTTTACAAGATTTTTGTCACCACAGTATCTTATCACCTCATTATAGTAATTTGCAAAGGCTTTTGTCCAAATGCATACCAGAAAGGATTTTATTTTCACCTTCAGGCTCTTTTTCCTTTAGCAGTATGTCTGTGAGCTGCTCTACCTTGTCTCTGGTTACTGTGGGACGTTCTTGGCAAACAGGCAAGTTTTGTGACACTACAAAAATCACATACTCTTTGGCTGTTGACCAAAAACGTTTTTATCTCTAGTTCTCATGAACTTCCTTTGGAGCATGCTGAGCATACTGCTCAGGAGGATTACAGCTCCTTTGGTTGGTTATGAATGAAGGAGACTCTGTGTAGGGCCTGAGATCTTAGGCAGTTTGCGCTAAGTTGGGCTGAGAAGCAAAGCAGGAGCTACATGCACATATACAAATCCCTATAAACTGCAGGGCACATGATGCTCTATGCTGGAATTTTGTACAGGGCAGAATATGAGCCATTAAAGGCTGCTGAGCCCCACCAGCTACCATGCAAGACCCCAGGGCTTTCAAAGGGCTCTAAAGAGCCCCAAAAGTCACTGGCTTCCTTGATCCCATGGATCCTGGCAAAAGATAAGCTGGGAATGAGTAAGATCAAAAAGGTGACTCCAAAAATTAGCTTCTCAGGAGGATTACAGTAGATATTTCTATTTTTTTCAAGTTAACTGTACACAAATCAGAAGCATAGCACTGATACAGAGTTAACAGGTTAACATCTTAAAGAAACTTCTGGTGACAATGCACATGCATCCCCAGATTTGTTCTCATATGACTAGCATTCTCCAGACAAGCAGTAGGTTGAGGGAACCCTAAGCTTGTTCCAGCTCTTCTGACGGCTGGATCTGCTTGAATAAAGCTAGTGCATTCAGGCTCCAGTCAATTTTCTATTACTTTTTAAATCCAAATTAAAGTTAATCTTCTGAGAAGTTAAATTGGATTTTTTTTTTAATAGGTGAGAAACTATCATTCACTGTAAAAGAAGCAAACAGTAAAAGCACAGTATGTCAAGACAACTCTTGATCCTCCTTGACTTCATGGCATGATGTCCAAGAAAAATCATATAACACTATTCCTATGAATTTGTAATTTCATCCCTGAAAGTAAAGAATAAGATAAACATTTTCTGTTTGTTTTTCACTTTCACAGCAACACCATCCTTACTTGCTTCTAGATGGTCACATTTTGCTGACATTTACAAACATTTCATGTTGATCTTACATGGGTCACATCAATCATCTATACAGTTTCAATGACACTTTGTTAAATAAACTGTCATGAAAGATTTATAGAGAATTTGATAAAAGTAAAGAAGATGTAGTTTAGCTTTTAAAGATGCATTACCCCTTTTCTGAGGTGTAATATCAGCTCTAAAATACCATTAAGCTTTTCTAGCAGGAGATGAAGTGAGAAAATAAAATTCACTCTTTCATCAGCACTCACTTATTTGCATCTCTTGTGCTTTAACAAAACACTGTGCCATCAGATCACCTGCAGTGCTCCAGGAGGAAAAGGGAACCTCCCTCCACTTTGTGTGTTCTGTTGGACTCCACTAGTGCTTGGCAGTATTCATTCATGTTCTTTACATATTATCTCAGCAAATGACCTCCAGATTAACAAAAAAATAAAAGCAAACATGCAAAAAAAAAACAAAAACAACCCCAAACACCAAACCTCCAACATGCACAGCAAAAAGTAAACCAAAACTCTACTTCAGATTAAAATCTTTCTGAAGGTAAGCTGATATTCCCAAATTCCCTATCTCAAACCAGGGAATGTAGACAAGTAACACACTTTGTTGAAAAGCCCTTCTTTAAAGGTGGCCTACAGCAGGCTCATTAAGATGTATTTACATTTTCAGACTCTACTGTGATATCAATTTAATATTTGAGGGTGGCTAACAAAGGTCTCACTGTTGGAAAAGACCTTAATCATATTTAGTTTACTAAATAGAATCAAAGTTCTAAAAAAGTCTTTTCATCAGTTTCTCCCCAATGACTGATCTTGGTTTTCTTACACTTTTCAGTTACCTACAGAGTGAGCTCTGGGTGCTGCTCTGCAGCACTTCTGCTGTCACCAGCCACTAGCCAGGAAGCTAACATGGAATCTTGTTCTCCACTTCACCATTCAGTCTTGAAAAACTCTAGGTGATGAAGAATTAGCACTTCCAGAAAAATTAACAAGACAAGGAATCTTTCACCTCTCAAAGAACATTAAATTTTGCAACCAACAGAACAGCATGATATATTCCTAAATATCCACTCTTCGATGTTTAATCACCAGACTGGTCACAACTGTGTATCAAGCTTTGCATCTTTCTGCTACAAGGGCTCCTGTTACCTTCATGTAGCTACCCCAATCCCAAAAGCCTCACACAAAAGGTCAACAAACAGTGGACAAATCCACTCTTCAAGCAATATAACTATTATGTGAGCAGTGAAAGTTTCTTCACAAGAAGCAGAATGATGAAGTTGTATCAGATTTCCTATAGAACGTCTATGACTAAAAGCAAGCAGCTGCAGCTACAGTGCAATAAGGCAATCAGTAAAAAGCCCTGGCAAATAACTGCCATAAATAGACAGTTACTTTAAAGGTTTTCTTCTACACTATTTCTTCCACCCCACCATTTCTCTACTAGTAATGTAAATACAAAATACGATTTTTTTTTTACCTAGCTGGACACCAAATAGTGCACTTAATTAATGTTATGATTATGATCATGAGCTTACTACCTGTGGTCCTGAGGTCTTTTATACAGGTATCTTCAACATCTGTCTCAACAAAAACATAAAACTGCATTCTTCAGCTAGCACCACATGGCTGATCTCATGCAAAGCAACCTCCTCCAGGACTCTAGTGCTTCAGCCCCTGCTGCCCTCCATTAGCCACACTGCATCTCTCCTTGAAGCTGGGGGAGCAACTGCACGTGCAGGTTGCATGGGTCCTTTTGTTGCCTGGTACAAAGACTGAGGTCATCCCTGCAGTCCTTATGAGGAACAGCACCTTGATATTTGGTGCTGCAGGAATTAATGTTTTAAAGAGAAATAAGAAAGAGATGCACTGTATCTGTTTTAAGTGTTAACCAGAGAACTATCAATCACAGCTAAAAACTCTGGTGGGTCCAAAACACCCCAAACAACTCTTCTTTGCAAAGGGAACAGCATGGATCTGACTTCTATAGCATGTGCTGAACTGACTTTGTTCACAATAGCAGCTTATTCAGGGTGAATTTCAATCAGTAACTTCTAAAAAGAAAGAAGTCTAATCTGAGCCATAACCACAACAGTAAGTGGCATCTCAACAATGTTAATTTGTAGATTTTTTTTTAACTACCATATTATCAGCAGTGCTTCTAGATACTGTGAATTAAAAAAAAGCTAGGAGTTTAAAGGCAGCAATTTACTCAGTTATTCAACACATCTGTCAAATATATTACTGTGTGGTAAATGAATAAATATTGGATTTCAATTGCTATGCCTAGAAATAAATGGCTAGCTATTCTCCAAGCAGCAGTGTGAGCTACAAGCTTCCAGTGTAAGCTTATTTAAAGAAAAAGCAGAGCAATTAAAGTAATTCCTACATTCTGGGAAAAAGAATCAGTTTGTGATTTGATAGATTACAGAGCTAAAACATAACTGCTTCTCTCTACCACATGTCCTTTGGTCTTCAGAACAGAACCCAGACTAACAGAGAAATCAGTCTTATTTCATGTCCCAAGGAGATCCTAACTGAGGGTCCAAAGAGGCTGGACCTCTACTTGAGGAGTTATGCCTTTGGGCCTCCACTTGAAGTCCAAAAACCCCTTCCATTTTGAAATGACTATTCCAAATAGCTTCAAATCTCCTGAAAATAACACACATGCATTCAAAGTTGCAGAACTAAATGCATTTATATGTTTAGATCATATATTAATGATTGTTGTGTGAGGTATTAAATCATATGCTGCAGAAAAACTTCATTATTGTTCTGTGAATGTTAGTTGAGCCAAACTTATATAAGCTATCAAAAACCTGAGAGAGATGCATATTAGAAGGTGACATGAGCAGCCAACATTTGTAATTGTCCTGCCACCTTCTCACTGTATCTTCTTACTGAAATACATCGACAGATAAAGAGAAATGAGTGTCTCCTACCATACAGATAAGCTGTTTTGCTGAAGTTTCACTCAGACCTGCATCAACTCTAAAAAACTGTTACATGCTCCAGAACAGGGCAAGCAGAGAAACCACTTCAATTTTCATAAAGTTCAATGTAAGTGGAGAAGCATTCTCAGCCTCAGAGGATGTAATTAAAACTTCTATCTCCACACATGGTGGATATACTTTAAACCATCCTCATGTGAAGTGACTATTAGAAAATATTGTTGTAAAGCAGCATGCTGCATTAGATCAAAAAAACAACTGTCTCTTCTTCATTATGATAACAAAAGATGATTAATTCTAATTGACTCATTTGACTCCAAAGTCTTAACTGCTAACTGAGGGCAGTGGTGAAAGACAAGGATCTACTTCCTAAAACAGACTTTCACCCTGACACACAGGAACTCTCCTTTTACAATTTTAATTTAAAGATTCATTAACTGTTTCACCACAAGCTTCAGCTTTGATGATCTGTCTATGGATGCCTTTTTTCCTCCCCTCCCTCCCCCACCCCCTTTTTAAGACAATCACCTGACCCATGACTTACACATAACTTTACTATTACTGGAAGGACTTAATAAAAACTTAGGATGTGCATAGTTGTAAGAACTATTTTTATAACATCACATTTAAGGTGAAGTCTCTGCACATTGCAGATTTCACTCGATGTGCTCTAGCAGAGCTTAGCACATGGAAAATGACCTGAACAGGTTTAATGTCTGCTGGTTGTTCTCTACCTATGTTCAAGCTGATACTCACAGTACATGCACAGGTGGTGACTGAAATCATCCCTTCTTTGGCAAAACAGCAATCAAGAGGGAATACTAACAACAATGTGCATCTTTCCTCCCAAGGGCATCACTGCAGCTTAGATCTAGGAGTCAAATGTGCTGCTGCTGCTGCAGATAGCCAGCTCTGCATTGCTTCAGCTATAGCCTCATGGTCAAGATGCTCAGCAGCCTCTTAGTTTGACATTTCAGATTTTCCCAGTCTTTCTCAACGTGTGTTACAGGCTGTGGAGGGAACTACATAACAGGATTAAGTAATGGCAATAACCCTCTTTTGTCAGAGAGGATTACTGTCATTCAGCACCAGGGGAAACTGAAAACTAGGAGTTCCTTTTGTGGTATTTATTTAATATTCTACTCTGTAATCTGTTTGCAACAGTATTAGTGCAAAATGTCATGGGAAGATGTAAACACTCACCAGATTCCTTTTTGTACCTACAAACAAACCAAATGAAAAACAAAAAACAGTTTGTTTCCTGTCGCTCAAACTGTTCCAAGATCCTGATGCTCTATGTTATTTAACGTTTTCAGCTGACTTTGGGGACATTGTAGACTGCTCTGATGAGGCATGTTCCAGTGTCAGCCAACACTTTATCCCTGGCACGCTTGTCAATCAAAATAAAACTAACAGACGGCTTCCTTTGTTTCAAATGAGCTTTCCCTGGTCATTAAAAATTCACTTTTTATTACAAAAAACTACCATTTGGAGAGAGCAAATTGAAATGTTTGTGGTTCCAACTTCTACTGAACTTGACTGTGCCAGAAGAATCTTGACAATGCAAGAGATGGATTATTTCAGCATCTGCATGCTACCTACTATTGGCCTCACTGTAGCATGTTGACTATGGAACAGTCAGTTCCTATTAAAACCTGTAACCAACATTTTGGCAACAGGATGCCATGATTTCCTTTAGGGTTTTCAACAGCAGTATATTAAAGTCTATAAAACTAAAATGTTCCTAGGACTGAGCAGCAGGAGTGAAGGTATATCTCTTTAGACAGCATACAAATACAGCAGTTATCAAGTACCTACTTTTTAGAAAACATTGAGTTTCCTACTCTAAATCTGGAGGAAATCATGCTCTGAGAGATTACGTTTGGAAACTTATGGCAAAAGCATAAGTCAATAGAAAAATACATCTAGAATATGTATTCCTGGCAAAATAAAAAAGGGCTTCCAGCAACATCAACTTAATTTGGGGGAGATAAATCAAGAAGCTATCCAAATATAACCTGACAAAAAGTCATGATTTCCAACCAGCCTTTGTGAAACAGAATGCAGCATGATGATTTGTAATGATGTACAAATCATGTAAAGGAAGCCACTATTTTATCTGAAGTTCCCATATGAGGAAGGGTATAGACTGCTGCAAATAGCAGATTTCCTTTTCCTTTTTTAATAAAAGTATATTAAAAAGCCCTAACAAACAAGGTTTCAAAATCATTATCTCACTTCTCTACAGGGAAATTGTGCATATAGCCTCTAATTATATCAATTATGAACACGTGGGATTTTAGTTATTATAAACACACTTTCCTTCCACTGCCAGTGATTCAAATCCCACCCCATGGATTGATCTGCAGCCCTTAAAATCAGACTTTCTTTTGTTAACAAGCACAATCCTCTGCAATTGCCCTTGGAATGAGATAGTAAAATGCAAATGAGAATCTACTCTTCTTACACCTTCTAGAGGCTTTACTTTAAACACAGAATGTAACTAGTGTAAAAAAATAACTCCAGTGGTCTAAGACACTGTCCTTGGCAACAAAATATTCTAAGCTAAAACTACTGGGTATAATTTAGAGGAAAATAAAGACTGGAAATAGAGGTCTAAAACTCAGCCCAGATGCTAAGTACAAAGTATAATCCTTAGGTCACAACTCAGTCCTACCTAATTGATAGCATTTGCACATGAGAAAGCAGAAGCCTGGACAAAGTCCCCAGCAAATGTAATGCAAGCCTCCTGCCTTGCTCAAAGCAAGTTCAAGAGGAAGCACTTTTTGTCCTCTCCCTCCAAATAGCAATCTTTGGGTACAAACCCTTCATGTTACCTTGTCATAGTCACTGTTGTTACTCCTCTCTCCTTTGTACTACAAAAAAGATTCATATTCCCTTTGCTCCTAATAACAGTATTTATACAATGTAGTACTTGGCACAAAATAAAATGCAGTCTGGCTGCTAAAAATCATAATTTGGGAGTGGAAATTATAAAAATTAATTGCAGCTTCAGTTAGACACATACAACCTTCCTGCCACACAAATGGCAAAGCACACCTGATGGACTTTCCAAGCATCCATACCAAACCCGTGGGGATGAGTTCCTCCCCATTCTAGCTCCTTTGCTGAAGACTTACCTAGCAAAGAAACTGGCTCTTAACCTCTAATCTATACTCAGTCATCCTCCAGAGGTAAAAACCTGTCCCATTAAGGAAAGAATACACTGTCTTTTAATGTTATTAAAAATCTTTATTAAGGGAATGACTCCTCTTGAGTATCTGGCAACACAGTTAGTCAAGAGGAATAACACAAGTTATGTATTCTTTAAAAGATTCATTGTTTTAGCACTTTGAACTGCATTTTCTGAATAAAACTCCCAGAAAGAACAAACACATCAGTCCTTCCTGCAATATTATTTACCACAGTAAGTGTTAATATGCCCTGTACTGGACAGTGAACCCTGAAATGTGTCAGGAAGAGGAGAGGTCTCTCTTCTTCCTTTTTCTCTTTTCCACCCCTCATTGGTAAAAGCAAATTAAAGACTTCTATAAGCAGAGCGCTTTTGAGAGCTCAGGAACCCCATGTTCTTAGTGTTAGAGGAACAAACCCCAGTCCTGACAAGAGTTACAATAGGCATAAGGAGCTAAGCTGTAATGACAGAATATAATATTCTCATTACTACACAGAGTAAAGCATCACAAGCGAAGGAAATAACAGTAATTTCAACTTATTACTAAGTATCAAAGTATAACAGAGGCACAATTCCATATTAGTTAACTAGTAATGGTAATGGAGTTCTGAGAAAATACCTGAAATACCCATGTCACTACTTGCTGTCTTCTATATGAACTGTTCACAGTTCTGACACTTGTTGCACTGGATTCCCTTGATTTACCCAAGGTTTTTTTACATTTTTGCTTCCCAAATGAAACAAAATTCCAACTTAACCCACCTTGCCTTGCAATTGCAGTATTTATTTTTCTAACACCCAGCACAGTTTTCCCATGTTCCCACCCCAGAACTGCTGACCTGCATTCAGCATATGGTACACCCACCATCTACACAACTGCTGGGCTCAGTTTTTCCCCTGCATTTGATTTTCAGAGTATTGGTAAATACTCTCCCAAGTATCATTTTCAAAGCTCTTTTGCATCTCTCCCTATTAGTTTCACCTCAACTGCGTTTTCCACACTACATGAGACACTATCAGAAACCTTCCTAAAGTGAAGGCAGGTGACACCTCCTGCTTCTCCCCTGTCCCCTATGGACTGTCATTCTTTTATAGAAGGAAATTGGATTACTTTGACATAATTTGCTCTTGACAAATTCATGTTGTCTGTTATCTCCTAGGTGCTCAGTTTGTTTATTAGTCACAGTATTTTTCTAGTTGATGGCAAGTTCAGTGGTCGATAATTTCCAAGCTTTTCCTCCTCTTTCCTTCTCTCCAGTCTCCTGATACCTCACTCATCCCTCCACGACCTTTCAAAGTCAGCCACTAATCACTCCATCATCTCATCTACCATTCCTTAACAATGCTGTATCAGACCCAGCTGATTTGAAAACATCTAACCTAAATAAGCTTTATGTGAAACTTCTTTTCTTGCTCAAGTTTAGATCTTGTACTTTTGTCACAGCTACTAATTGTGTTAGACATTTCACTGCAGGTGACCTGAAGGCATGAACATCTTCCATCTTCCCCATACCAGCTGTTGCTACCTTTCCTTTCACAGTGCAGCATATCAACCCCTGCCCTTCTCTTGCCAAGATGGGCACATAGAATGATGTCCTTTTACTCTAGCAGGAATCTGCTGATTGCATCTCACTTGTGTAACTCTGCTCTAACCCAACTGATCTCTCTCTACCTGGAAATGCAGCAAAATGTAGTAGATTCAAAGGTAGGCCCATCTCACCTACTATCTGTTAAAATCTCTGAAGACAATGACATAACCCAATATGCAGGAGCAGTGTTACCTTCTCTTATCTTGGATCTGAAAACCTGAACCCTCTTGTTTCTCTGTACACTTACTTCCTCCCCCCTTTTCATTTTCATACCCCACTACTACTGCAGATCGCTGTCAGGCCATTTTTAGTTTCAGCTGTACATTTCCAAAGAAGCATATCCAGAAGTTTTCTACAGCTCCCTTTCACAGCACAAAATGACATAATATAATATTGATCCAGGAACACTGCTGCTGTCATGCAGCTGACACTGTGATATAGTAGTAAAAGTCATCAAGGGTCTACCAGAAGTGGTGTGGCAGCATGTCTGCAATGCAGCTGCAAAAGGACTGATGCAGCATTAGATAAATACAGAGTCAGGGAAAATATCCCCAGAGTTATACTGATAACAATGCATTGTAGGATTAATATCACTGATCACAAATTATTGCTTTTTTAATTCTATTTATGACCATTTTGTTTAGTCACCAGCACACTGCAGAATTCTAAGAGGAATTTGTCTTCCTCAAGTTTCATTCTTCTACATTTGGTTAAATGACAAACATAACTTATACCTAACTAAATAACAGACAAGACACCAAATGTTATGCCTCAAGATTTTTCTCTGATGCCACAAATATTTCCTTAAAAACTGAGTTTATTCTGCATCATCTTTTCAAAAGAAAGTCACCTGGTATCTACAAATTTGTTAAAGGCAACAAGACCACCTATAAAAGCTAATATTTTCTCATCCATAGAGCTCTGACTTGAAACACAAACTATTTTTTAAGTAACAATACTATTCCACATAATACTATTGCTGTAACTAAACCAAACAATAAATATTTGTCAGCTCAGTAATATACCCTGGGCAGGCTTGGTTGCAGTGTCTCAAAGGAAAATCATCCAAACAAAAAATGAGAAGATCTCATAGTACCAGACTGGAATAACAGGCAAGGGGGGAAAAAAAAAAACAAACCAAAACAACCAACCCCACAAACTGTTGTCATTTGCTGTTACAATGTGAGCACTTTCTTTACACAGAGTCCCTTTACACTTGTCATGTTTCATAACACTGACTTCTATACAGCAGAAATAGATCTGGGGCTGGGACACCCTCACAACACCCATTTTTTGAAAAGCTGACAAAGTTTGAAAATCCATATATTCTCACACTTCACTGTGATTCCATAAACTGAGTTTTCCTTTTATTAACATCCTTTCCCCATTCCCACTATTAACACATGTGATAATTGGCATTGTCAACTCTCTCTAAATCTGTATAACAAAGCAAACTGGAGCCTCAGCTCAAACTGGGCTGGATCTCAACACAAGCACCTCAAAATCATGTAATTCCAGAACTCGGGCTGCTTGTGTGAGTGGAGTTCTGCTGTCCTACTGTAGCCCTTCATTAATCCCTTCCATACTGGCCCCAAAGGACCACAACCTCCCCAGGTACACCGAGTGTGCACCATGCCTAGGGGCAGCTGGTGAGCAGCTTGGCCTTGCCCTTCTGCTTTGTATACAAACAAGCAAACATACAAGCATTTAAAGGATTATATCTTAACTCCTCCTTTGCTAAACACACATGGATACACAAGAAGAACCTGTGATTAAGTGTAAGACAGACAAGGCAAGGAGTTAAAAGGAAGAAGTCTGGCACAAAGCGATGAAACAGATGTTGGATAAAGTTTCAGATTCAAACAAATCTTAATGAACTCTGTTTCACGGAACACAGGGGGAAATGCTCATTTGGAAGCAGAATTCATACTAACATGGCAAAGTAAGATTGAGAGAAGTTTAAGAAGCCAGAACTGCTACTGTACATTCCATGATGCCACTTCAGCTCAAGCTCTGTCCCCTCCCTCACCACCATGGCCTGAGCAGGAGAGCAGGCAGTGGGATGGAGCATGGGAGAAAGCTTGTGAGACCTTTCTTACAGCTCTGCTGCAAACCACCAGAAGACAAAGCAGACAGTTCCAAACAGGAACAGCTGTTATTTCCCAATTAAAAATCACAGGACCAAAATATTAGTTTATTAAGCAAGTGTTCAGTTCAAGCAGCCACCACTACATTTCCTAGCAATATAGTCTCTTTTTAAGAGAGGTTGTTGGGATGTCTCTGGCATAAATAATTTAATGTGACAAACCAGTTTATTGTCTGTTGCTGATATGCAAACAACTCTGTTTCACATTGTGAAATACTGTCTCAATATGTAATGATCTGTAAAGAATTTTCCTTTGTGAGGGAACAAATTTTGTTGACATTTTTCCAAGTGTTTTACCTAGTAAAGTATTAGCTGTGTTAGACTTTGAGAAAGATTATCTTCTGCTATCATAGAAGCAAGTTAATAAAGTGACAATAACAAACTGATGTATCTGTCAAAGTTTATAGATAAGGATGTCAAGCTATAGGTTATCAGCCTACAGTACTGACACTGTTCATATATCACAGCCCCCCAACACACTCTCTGTCAGCATTGTTTATTTTCAGTCAGGAGTTAAATAATGACCATGTACTAAAAATGCCTTTGGGGAACTGCTTTGTCTTACATACTGTTCACCTGTTTACTTCAGAGTAAGTTTTGAGTTGCTTTTGTTTAATTTTCTGTTTGAACAGCTGGTATTTATCAACTTCAAATGGGCTTCAGGTCAATACACTGCAAAAAATGTTACTGCAATTTCTACACTTGCTGCACACACAGAGCTTGTAAAATGCTAATGGGAACACCTCTGCACCCAGCTCTGTTCCAGGGGAACACAGAAAATGCCACAATGCTCCTGGAACTACAGCAACACTGGAAAAGAACATGTAAAAGAGGAGGGGGATTTTCCAGGGCCCAGCAACAGAAATCATACCACGTTGTACTGATATGTAGGCAACAGCCTTTCTTACTCCCTGTTCTTACTCCATGTAGTTTCCTTGCAGTATGTAAACCAGGTTATCCATAAAAAGGTAGGATATGTTATGGGGTCTGGGACTTTTTTTGTTGTCTATCTGTTGCTTTGGAGAAGAGAACAAAGGCAATTTCTGCTGAAGTTGAGGTGAGAATGCAAAGACAAAGTTGGGCCAGGATGGGATCATCAAACTTATTTGTTTTCATCCCAAATTTTCTCACAGATAGAAACATTTAATCCTATAAAAAAGAAACAATTAATCCTATAAAAATTACTCCAGAAGTAGTTATAAAAAGAGTTAAATTAAACAACAGAAAAATATATTAAAGTGTGAACAGAAAAGCAAATGCTGAGATGTTACCAGTAAAAACAAAGTGCTTCCATCTATTTATTCTTTTTTTCCCTATATGCCAGGCAGGGTGACTGAAAGATAATATTCTACCAGAAATCACTTTCTGAAAGTGACAGCTCTAATTGTCATATTTGATAAAGTAAAAAAGAATGGGAAAGATCATGAATTCTTAATTCAAACAAGTTTCTATTACTTTTTTTGGAACCCTTGTCTGAGTATGGATCTGAAGATATGGGCTGAGAATTAACATAATACACTAAGAAGGCTTTTTCTAATCAGTGGATCTTTCCTCCTCCTCCAATACATTTAAAGAAAGAGAACTGAAATAAAAAAGGGCACATTCAGAATCTCCATTTATTCATGGCAGTGAGAGGGGGAAGGACTGGGGCAGGGGGGCCCACCAAACACCAAAATACCTTAAGCAGAAGTTGCTGATGGCAGTTCTTCTCCCTCAACATTAAATTGGCCTTTTTAGTTATCAGCTTAGGGAATGGAGTTTTACAAAGCTATGCAGACCTGCAGTATGAAAGTTTTCATGCCCTCCAGCCATGGAAGAGTAAATACCATGGCATTTGGATGTGAAGACTCTAATACTACTTAACCTGAATACCTCTTAGTACCATATGACCTTCAACCAAGACTACAGACCCTAACTCTCCTGAACTTGATTTTGTCACTTAGAAGAAACAGTAATCTGAAAGGCTAAAAACTTTTTTTAAAGCCCTGATTTCTCACAAAGAACACTGCAGGGATAACAAATTGTGAGACACCTAAACATACATTTGTAAACAGAAGTTTCTTTTGCAATCATTGAAATTACAAACCAACTAAAACATCATTTATTCTATGATAGTCAGTTTAACTTAGACACTAGTAGGCAAAAAATCGGCCGATTTATGAAACCAATACTTTAAATGTAAGTATTAGACAAATGACTCTGAAAAGCCAAGCAGACACAGCAGAGATTTGGGTGTCTCAGCTTTCCTTCCAACTGGAATAGCAAATAAAAATTAGCTATTTTCTTAAAAAGGCTTTGATTAAAACCACCCAATTTTGGTCATGATTTACATTGCTCTTACAAAAGGTACTTCAGCCCCTTAATGTGCAAGACGACTACAAAAACCCCTGCAACATCCACAAATCTCATTTAGTAAGACCAAATGGAGTAAGACTCTGGAAGAACTCCTGAGCTTCACATTGGAAACTTTTTCACAGGAGCCCAAGTCTATTGTAGAAGAGGAACCAGAGGGTGCTGAAGGAGTTGGTTGCTATGGTGGCATCTCATAAATCATCAATTATTGTCTGGTATTATGAAGGTGACAGCCTCATAAAGAGATTTGCATTTTGGGCTAATTTTAAGATTTTTTTCTCTTTTTGCTGCAGACATCCCTTGCTCTGTTAAGGCAATGTCATGACAACCAGAGAACACTTCCCGGGTAGTCAGGCACTCACCCGTCCCCCGCCACTTTGGCATTTGAGCATGGGAGCCTCTTTTGCATTATTGAGTAGTTTATCTTTACAGTTCATAAATATATTCCTGAACGCAGGGAGGGCATAATAGGAGAAGGTGGTGGAAAGTGATGGAGGGCTCCTGGTTACCAGGGCAACCTAAACTGATCAATTCCCTGTCACTGTTTTAAAAGAGGCACCACTCTCCTGTGGCCCCCATGCTAATTACAAATGCAGGCCCTTTGCTAGCATGTTCAGCTTACAGATTAAAGCAGTTCATGCCTAATTTATCATTTAACATGTCCTCCCACATTTGTAGTGCTGCACGGAATGAATAACAACTTCACTTGTTTACAGCCTTTTCAACTTAATTTCACTAATTAGTTTTGCAGCGGCAGGGATTTGGGAGGGGGGCTGCCCCCCCAACACAGCCCATCAATGCATTACCGATTTATATCCTCCTCTTTTAAAAAGTATTTCTTCTTAAGCATCTGGGAGGGGTTTGAGGGGAATGGAAAGAAATTATGGGAAAAATAATTCATATTGTACCCTGCAACATTTGAGACAAAAATGCTGCACATCTCCCCTGCAAAATGGACACAAGTGATGACACTGCAGTGGGCACTGACACTGCTCCTCCAGTCAAGACTCTACTGCTTCATTTAAGGACTATGACCAGATTTTATCCAAATGGAACTTTAAATTTGTTTCAACGGTTTGTCAAGTGCCAGGCACCCAATACTCTGAATGTTCTCCCACATCTTCATGACGAGCACTTGCAGATGTCTTGGAAAACCCTTTCCCACCCTCCCTAACAACACAGGAGAGAGTGTGAAATCTCTCCCCAAGGAAAACCAAAAGGTGTTGGACCCAAAATGCTCTCAGCCGGAACATAAAAAGAAAACAAAACACACACACACAAAAAAAAACCTACTTAAAAACTATTTAAGGTGTTCAGCAATGCCCAAAGCCAAGAGCCAGCATCCTAGTATCTGGAAGAGTCTCTGACTTTCCTGCTCCAGAGAATGACATTGTGAAGTCTGTATATTCCACATGGCTGTGTAATTCGAAATGGCAATAAAGACAGAACCTGTAAGATTCATCTCTGGCGCTGTGAAGAGTTTTGTGTTCGAGCAGTGCCACCCCTGGGGAGCAGGAAGGGATTTTTGGTTCCTTGGTAATATTTGCACTATCGCAGTCACAAAGGAGATCATTTGACAGCCTCTGCCCCAGGCAGCTCCTCCCTGTCATCAGTTTTACAAAAGGGCTCCTTCCCAGAACTCCTGTTAATCAACAAAAATTATACATCCAAAGAAAGTTAAAACCCTTTAGTGGGTCTCGGGGGGCTCGGGAGAGCAGCGCGGAAGCACTTCCAACTGCTGCTCAGCCTGGCAGCTGCAGCCTGGCACTCCTGGGGCCCCCAGCCAGCCCCCACAGCCTGTGCTCACAGGTGCTGCCAGCACCAGCTCCTGGGCTCTGCAGCAGGATTTCTGTGTCTCCACAGCATCCAGGTTAAAGCTCCAGTGCCCTGATTTCAAAGGGAAATCTGGTCAGCTTGAAGCAATGAAATTAATCTGTGCCGAGACAGCCGCCGAGCAGGAGCATCCCCAAGCAAGGCACGGCTGCAAGGGGAGGCTATGCAAAGAGGGGGTTCAATGAAACCCATTCTGCTTTGCACAGCTTTGCATTTCCCTTTCAGACCCTAGCCCCAAACCATTCTGTTCTACACCAACACAGCCAGTGCACGGACACAATAAAGGAGTAAGTAGCAGAGTCGAGGCAACTGCTGCTCTAAGTTCAAGTTTGTTTTAAAACAAAGTAAATCTGCAACAACAGAACTTTTCTCATGTATAATCTACACTCTCTGTGATTTGCATTTGTTTTGTCTTCTATTATTTAGCTCCTAATACCCTAAGTGGAGACTACAAGGCAAGGAGAGACCTCTGGCAATCAGCGGCATTAAGCAGGGCTTAATTTTACAAAAACAATCGGAGACACAGCAAGGCTACACTATTTTCCCGGATCACAGATTTAGCATTTATTTTCAACACACAAAATGGCTGGAAACTACACAGAAAAAAAGAGGTGTCTTGAAAACAATTATATCACAGAACCACAGACTGGTGGGGGTTGGAAGGGTCCTCTGAGGATCATCTAGTCCAGCTCCCCTGCTTCAGCAGAGTCATACCCAGAGCAGGTTGCCCAGGTGCCTTTGGAATCTCTCCAGAGGAGGAGACTCCACAACCTCTCTGGGCACCCTGGGTCAGGGCTCTGCACCTTCACAGGAGAAAAGAAGCAGCACATCCTTAATGGCCAGATTTTTGTACTTTCTTGTAGGCTTACATTGTTTTCCAGTCCTCAGAGAACCAAACCTTAGACATTAAACACGAAATACATACTAACAGTTATTTGAGAAGGCAGTTCCTCCACGAAAGCACATCATCCCTCCCAAGATGAACCATTCTATGTGCCGCTTTCAGCAAGATGCTAATGCAAAACTTTTACTTCAAACAATATTAAATCACACTGGGTTATCTACCAGTGCTTTGCAACCCATCTATCACTGCTGGCCACTGACCACAGAAGCAGAGAGCCCACACAACAGGACAATGGGCCAGGCAGGATCTAGAGAACTCTCTGGGCCCTCAAGTAGTAAGCAAACAGCTATTGACTGGACCCTGCTTTTGTCTAAATTGTATTCTTACAACTGCTAAATAGTCTGATTCTTAGGACAAGAGTAAGGCATGCAGTAGGCTGTGCACTACTACTTAGTGTAACTGAAATAAAATCAGCATACATTAAGAATAATCACTCCATTTATAGAAAATGATTACGTGGTGCTCAGAAAAGAACATGACAAATACATCAGATCTCTGGGAAGCACAGTTATTTGCCTTTTATGATTATATACTCATTCAAGATTCTGCTGCTTCCTCTGGTTGAGTACGTATGGCTGATGCACTAAGTATCAGCAGAAAGGTAGGATTGTCTGAATATGCAAGGAACAGACTGCTCCATGCAGCACTATTTAACACTTCTCTAATTAATGGTATGTTTGCCATGACACAGTATGTTTTTATGATTGTCTCATTGCTGTCTTTCCTGTTATATTTTAGCCTTTGTCACCCACAGAAATCTTTGGCCCAGACCCTTCAGTGTTGTTTTGCCTTTTCAAGAAATATGGCACACTGCTGGCAATGCAACACACCAAGGAGCTGCACTGACCACCACACTTCTCCTGACCCTCTCTCCATCTGCTTACTTTCAGTTTAAGATAACAAAGATTCCACAGAGTTAATACAGTACCTTCAGGTTATTAACTGTAACATGCAGAACATTACATTATTATGCTACACATGGCTAAGGAATTTTAGTATTCACAGGATTATGGTAATTAAGTCTTCCTTCACTTTGGGTGATGTGACACTTGCTTGACTATAATGTCACTCCACTTAAAGTCTGTGTAAACAACATTATCTTAGTCACTCTGCATTACATTTCCAACTGTGAGCAAAATTACAAGGTCAAAGTGGACAAGGATGTAGGTAATCCCAAGGAAACAACATGTAAATGACTAGCTCAAGGTTCAAACTGGGTTTTCAAGGGTGGTAAAAGGCTTATGTACTACACTAATATTTTAGTAATGTTTTGTAGAAGGTATCACTAGCCAAATGCATTTCTATTTGTAGGGACATTCAGTTGGTCAGAATGCAGCAAACTTTCTTTTGTGAGGACAGTCTCCACTGCCAAAGATAAGCAAGGAGTAAAAGAGAACTGATTCTGTACAAAAAGCTATACGAAGCTAGTAGAATATTAATTAACTCTGTGACAGATGCAAACAAAGAAATATATATTCCAATGACATCATTAACATAACACAATAAAATCTCCATTAAACTGTCAGCCAGAGAGCTGGAAAAAAATATTAACCTCAACGTTAAGACCAATTTTTTTAAATTCACTTAGTTGAATTTGCTTTACCTTTGAATATCAATTAGGAAAGCATTTACAGTCTTTTTTGTGATTTCGACTGTTAAATGTGTGATTGAATCTCTTCTCCCATAACCACAAGACAGTAAACTCCAAGCACACACACATTTCTGTCTGTCTGTATTTCAGAAGAACACTGTTAAGGGACAAACTGACACCTGAGGTGGCACTGCCAGCTAAACTGCTGTGAGGGAAGTCACAGCTACAAAAGCAGAATCCCTTCTCTACTGATGCTTGGCTAGTTCTCAGTCACCAAAGATTCTGCATGGTTTTTGGTCTTAAACAGAACGAAAGTATTATATAGGTAAGTTGCAATCCTACAATTAGCAGATAAAAGCTTACACAAGTGGCTTAACTGTGCACGTTTGGAACACACCAGTTAACCCTGACTAAACATAAAAAAGTCTTGTGAGCAGTTACAAATTGCCAGAGTTGTTCAAACCCTGTAAATCCATAAACATTCAGGCCTGCATACTTGGTGACTAACAAAATCAGACTGGGTTGGGATTTAGCTAACCATATCAGTAATAGGGCTTTAATAATTCCTGGGAATTCTACCTGCAGAGAAGTGGTACCCAGGGAAATGTCACTGACATAGCAGATCCTTGGAAATGTCATTTCAGTCATTCCTATCTTAAACAGTAGCTGTGGGAAATTTAATTAATGACAGACTTACACTGTTTCAAGTTCCCTCAGGTAGGAATTACACTCCCGAAGTGCACTAATAAAATGAGATCTTTGCTAAAAAACTATCCACAGCAACTTTCAACTTGCTCCTGTTAAGGTTATGAGTTGAGCCCTGAGCCTGCTCCTCGTTTCATGCTGCAGACTCACTAGTTTGGGTAGGAACACAAGACAAGGTCCATGATCTGATCAGTGGCTATCCAGGCTGCATTCTTCTCCCAAAGTCGAATTACAAACATCTTCATTTTTGAACACAAAATCAAGGAAGAAACACTGCTAGCTGTACATATTTATACAGTACACATTTAAACTAAAACAAGTGTTAAAGCCATTAGTCCCTTGAACTTAAATTGCTCTTCACAGTAACATCACTTCTGCTAGAACCAACCTTTAATTTATAGTGTATAATTAACAGATAAAGCCTGTGACAGCTGAATATTAACAGTTACAAAAACCCATAAAAATCTTTTCCACTTTGCACCAGTTTCCACTTTATGTGTAAGATACAGGAGTTTGCCTCTTTGCTGATATTAACTGAGACAGACACACAGCCCAAGTGGGGGTTACACTTCACTCTGAAAACACTAGTGTCACATTTACCTGCTTGCTCCTGGAGCAACTTACAATGAGCCACCAGTGACAAAACTCCCTTCTGTAAACCCATCAGCATGAAGGGCTCTGAAGATACAGCACAGGGACTGCTTCTCTATCAAACCTATACTAAAAAGAGTTTAACTCAATTATACTACTGATTACACACTATGGATTATTTGTAGCTTTTTAGAAGTAACAGAAAACACAGTGCTCAAACTTCTCACCTAGAAGTGTGCATGCTATGACCACAGCCAAAATCAAAGCACAGTGCTCAGCATGAAGGACAAAAGGTGTTTCCCAGATGGGACTGTTTGGAGATCTACAAACAGGAAAGGATGTGCAAATACTGACAGCAGCAGATCTCTTCCTGCGCACTACTGTGGACCTTCAGGGTAAGGTGTTGCTGTCCTTCAAAAAAAGCTGTAACACAACTCTTACCTGGATGTCCTGTTTTGTGAGAAGCTATCTGCTGAGAGTAACATCATTAAAACTGAATTTCACCCAATTCTCACGTTTTAGCCCGTTGTCACACTTGGTTGCAACCAGCAGATCATTTCATATTTGAAATATTTCAGTACTCACCAATCGTACTTGGTATTTATACTGCATGTAAATGATACTTCACACATACACTATAACATAGTCTTACTAGAGGATTTAATGAAAAAACAAATAAAAACTAAGTGCATATAATATTACCAATATAAACAGGGCAAATATCGTGGAGATCAGTGCCTTAGTGTCTACTTTGGCAGGAGCTGAATTTGCCCTAATGACTTATGGTTCTGATTTAGTGAGGGTTCCCCGTCATGTACGACTTTGTGACTTCTTCAGTATGTTTTCTTTGAAAAGTAAAGGTTTTCTGTACGAGATTGGAATTTAATTGTTTCCTTTTTAGACAAATATGCTTTTGGATGGATGCTGATGGAAAGGGCAATCAGATGTCAGAAGGGCAGCAGTACAGTGAGATTATGTGCTGAGGTCTAGGGCAGGACAGGCAAACAAGGGGGATCTCAGATCACTGGAGCAGACCCTTACAAATAAAATCTCAGATAACAGGCTTTGTTTATTCTGCAAAAATGCATATCAGGAGGTCAAATCAACTTCTGTTATGTTAACTGCTAAAGTTACTTTCTTATTAACAAATATGTATGATAGCATAACAAAATTTTCATCTGTGAGCATCTGGAATGCAAGAAGGGGAAAGAAGAGTTTAAGTGATTAGGAAGGAGATGTCCTGCCTCTAGAAGGAATGAATAGTCCAGCTGCCCTCTTGCCATTTGGCAAAAGTGGAGAGGAATAAATAAATGAACTGCAGCAAAAGCTGGAACATTCTCCTTCCTTTGTATTTCAAGAAAAGTGTAACTAAAATGTATTGAAGTATTCAAGGTGATTGTTCATCCATGCTGTATGAGTCAGACAAATTGGAAGCATCTGAAGAACAAACAAGTCCTACTAAGATTATTCACCTCTCCATTGTTTATCCACAAAAAACCCTAATCTTGTGGTATTTAATAACCAGGACAATTTTCAATGCTTTAAGATATTTAAAGATTCCTTTTTTTTTAATGCTGTAGCCCTAATAATGGGAATATTTTCTCATGACTACAATCATTTAGAATTATTTCATTCACACCAAGAATGTTTCCCTAGGGGTAGCTGAGGGTCCAAATAACTTCTACTTTTTGAAAAGCTTCAGAAGTCCAAACCCCTTCAAACCTAACAGTATTTCATTCCACTTTTTACAGCCACCCTGACAGCACCACCCAACAGCTCACTATTTCTTGAAGAAACTTGAAGTTCTTGAAGAACTTTACTTTCTGGCCTTCTCCTTCCTCTCTATTTACTCTTGCTTAAATAACGTGGAGAATCACCAGTGTCACTCTTCAATCTTTTAATCACTTTCTTATCAAGTTTCTTGCACTTGTGTCAGCAACATCACTAAATTTACTTAGCTTTCACATATGCTTGAAAAGATCTTGATGCAACACTCAGTGCAATGCTCACTACATAAAATCCTAGGAGATGGAGTAAATCCAAGCTTACTTTTTATTTGCTGAGCATCACCAACACTAAGTTGTGCCTCCTGGCCCAGGAGGCTCTAATGGAGTTCTACCATTTTACCTGCAGTGTGGTCACTGGAATACCTCAGTCAACAGAAAAAACGAAACCCACAACTTTTATCTGGCAAGAATATATTGATATTTGAGCTCACTTTAATGTTGAGTGACGATGTGTGAAGAGATGCCCTTCCAAAACCCTCTAGCATTTCCATTTTGCTTTTATCATGCCTTTTAACAGGGTTCTGCAGAGGCTGCAGTGCATTTAGTACTGATACCACTCTTCACAAAGCAGCTTCCCCCTGAGCTTTTCACATCAGTTACTCCAAACATCTGGGGGGAAGGGGCAGATTTCAGTATTTAGCAGTAGAAACTCCTATAATCTAAGACAAGCACAGCAAGCTGCTAACTGCTCAGAAAGGAATTTGTTATCCATCATGGCAGGCACACAACAGCCCATCTTAATGTGCTTCAAACCATCCACTGACTGAATTCCCTCTCAACTGAGTGTGTGTATTGCGATGCAAACAGCAAAATCCTACAAAGTAAAAAAGCTTTTCTTTGTTGTTTTTTTTTCTGTTTAGTTAAAATAACACATTTTTTGAAGCCAGAAAGTTTTGCAAAACATTTTTATTTCAAGCAGATTTGGGAGTAGGTTTCAGAGGTATTTGAGGAAAAGAAAAGTTATCTTTCAGTCCTTTATGCCATCCTCTGTGTTTAAGTAGTATTTTTCCATGTTTGGGGTTTTTTTCCCCCCTCCAAAGGCCTCTGTTCTGGAAGAAGAGCAAAGAGAATGACAACAGAAATGTATTCAAAGTTTTGACTGTCTGAGTTTAAAATAAAAAATAATTTACAAATTGGTATCTTTCTCAACATGCTGCAGCTCTTCTCTACTATTGGTTTCTGAATTATTCAGGGACTACACTCTGCAAATGTATCTGTGCAAGTCTGAGTGTGAGTCAGCTCTATTTGATTCTCCTACATGTAGTACATCCCCAGTGGTTACCTAATGAAAGTGATGCTGAGCAAAAAAAAAAAATCACTGCTGAACAGAACTGAGTTTAATGGGAAAGTTTGGTGAGTTTGAATAATTCTTTTTAATGCTTTTTACTTCATTTCTTATCTAGGCCACTGCAGAACTTACTAGTGTTAAGACTGTTAAACTCTATCATGACTTTCCAATTCCTGGTTCTCAAGAATATTGGGAAATACATATATACACACAGAGGTGTGTGTCTGGGTGTATACTGGAAGCTGGAAGATAGGAGAAGATAAACCTTGTGCTTGTCCTTCAACGCCCTTCAGAAGCAAAGAGTTCCACAAGTCAGCTACCCAGCATGTAAAGTATAACATACAATCCCATTTTGCTTGGGTAAGAGACTTTGAAATGTACTTTAGGAACAAAATATCAAGTAACTCAGCTTGGAAAGAAGAGAGTATTAACTTTTATACATCTATTTAATTATGTGTAACACCACTTTACTGTAAAAATAAAGAAAATGGCAAGTGCAAAAAGGTCAAGAGGACTGCCAGTAAACCAGTGTACATCAGGTCAGAGAACTCTAAAGACTTAAATACTTAAACAGTAGTAAATCTGCAGCTATTCTCCACCATATAACATTACAGGCAATTATCAATGTCTTCTCAAAAAGGCAATTAAAAATGTTGTATTCTTAAGTTATTTTTCCTTTCTTCCTGAATCTAAAATTACACTGAGCAAATTTAACTAGAAGATCATTAGCAAGGCTGAAAGAAAGAGTTGGCAGCAAGTGAAACTGTGGGGTTTGCTTAGGACCAAAATAAAAATTCACAGCCATTACTCAAGTTGCTACACAAGTCAGATCTTTAAGTAGCCACAGGGTTTTCTCTGCTGGTCAAGTTTCTAACCATGACATTGTTGAATTTACCAGCTTTGTCTTCAAATAATCTATAGGTGGTCACAAACCCCTCCTGGATCTCTTGGAAGCAGACCTCTTAGCCTCAGGTACATGTGGTAATAGTCTATAGTATGGACAAAAGTAACAAACTTGCCAGTAATCCAAGTACAGCTTTTTCCCCTCCATCTTCCATGACAAAGATATCACTAAAATCAAGCTTCTTATACACAATTATTTGCAGCTCATTTCGTGAGCTCATATACAGAACACCACCACATTTTCTTTGAATACTAGTACTCTTCCCAGTTACCTAAGCTTGCTTACAACAACCCTAGAAAGGCATTTCTTCTCTGATTTTCAACCTTCCTTTCCACAAGAAGAATTTAGGAACCAAAAGAATTTAGAACTGCATCTATATCCAGTTCTTTTCTTTAGAATCGCTGTATTTTGCCTTCACCATGTTATAAGTACATTTTAAACATCTTATATATGCTCTGCTTTCTCTCACAGAATACATTGGTACTGTCCACAAAGGAAAAATATGTCCATGTTGATAATTAGGTGAGCTACATCTCTACTACTGTTTGTGAAACTGATGTGAAAGGAACTTGATGAGTCTTAATGCAAGTAATACTTTTAGATTTGGCCTGTAAAGGCTTCAAAAAGCTTAATGATTTTCTCAGATGTGCTGTAACAACAAAGAATCTCATGGTTCAGTGTCAAATGTCTGCTAGAAACCAATGTTCATCACAACCAGAATGACTTGTTCATCATAGATTCCATCAATAATTGTTTCAGTATGTGAATGTGATCAATGGAGCTCTCATCAAGTATAAATCAAGCTATGTATTTTCTAATGGGACCTTCAGCATTCTCATGGATCCTATTCAACAGTAAGATTCAATCAATACATAACCAGATATTCCTCTAAATGGTAGTCTTTTACAAACACAAAACAACATCCTAATCTTGGCATCAAACATTTAAATAATGTCACTGCATATTGAAATAGGCAAATATGAAAGCTTTTGCACAGTAGTGGATCACAGCAGACTTGCATATAAAATCTGTCAAATTTACACTCAAGAAATACCTTTAAATTACTCTATCTAAACAGTTATGTCAGTGTCAAAAACTCTATTAGATTAAGAGTACAAGAAATGACATTTCTTGTCATCAAAGAGAGGGAAATACCAAGTGTGTCCACTTACAGCTAGTTCCTGGAAAACTATTACAGTAAAAGTAAGCAGACTGAGTTCTTTCTGGGTGTCACTGCCTGAGCAAAGCCTACCAAAACTACATGGTAAGAGATAAGGCTGTTGCTTATCTCCCTTTTATCAGCTGCTTATTTTTACCCACAACTTTTCAAACATGCTTCTTGGATGATCTGTCCCAGACAGACGCAGACTGTCCTGGACCTGGGCACTTTACCACAAAGAAGGTTCTCTTTGGTAAACCACAAAGCATGGGTTTAGGTGTGAAAAAATGAAAAGTTCAAACTCTAAATTTGAACCTTTAAATCACAAACATGAGGCCAAAACCACTTCTAATAAAATACTGTATCATTAGACAAAGTATTTCTCCAGAAGCAGAATTTTAAATCTCATTTACTTATACTGAAGCCTGTTTACACGTGTAATGAGTTTTAAATGAAATGCTGTATTTTGGTCATTCCAAAACAGTTTAAGGCTACAACAGTGCTGCAAAGCTTCCCCCAGATTTGGTTCTTTTTCCAGTGCTATTTCAGAGGAAGAATTCTGCTAGCAGATGGCTGCAGCAGCACATGTGTAGAGTGTGGCATTTCCCTGAGGAGAAAATGGTGGCATCTGGGCCTCCACTGGCTGTGGAACCTCTCTCTATCTTGGGAACTTTGAGGAACCAAATCCTGCAAGTTTTCCTGAGAAGTTACATCACAGTCTCTGTCAAAGACCATAACCCAACCACTGATACTCCATCATATGTTCAGGAAAGCATTTTGGTCTATCCTCAACATTTATGCACACTTGGAAAATGCTGACCAACATTATAACCCCTAGTATAGACTCAGAAGATTCCATGCAACACTCCCCAGTGACAACCAGTAGGATTGCTGGAATATCTGCAAGTAATTCCAGATTTCCCCCCCTCATTCATTTAATAACACATTTTCCTGTTTCTCCAAACCATCTTTGGGAATCTGAGAAGTGAAAGGGTAGCCTACTTGCTTTGTGCCTGTTAGACCTTCTGCTTGAAAGAGAAAGGCAAAAGGAAAAAGCACAGAGGTTGCCCAACTACTTGCTCCTCAACTGACAAATAGTCTTCCTTTTATAATAATTTCTGATATAAAAGAAATAGAGTTATATATTGATATATAATTCAGGAGATTTTATATTTTTCAATTAAATGCCTTTCAACCTTTGCTCTTTAAAGGTTATAGAAATTCATGATTTTAGCCTCTCTTCAGAGTTCCTATCTTTAGTCATAAGGTCAATCAAATTCCCCTTTTCAAATGTTACATCTTAAAATAATATGGTAACCAGAACAAAAACAATATCCTAAGTGAGGTCAGAAGATTTCGTAACCTTTACATATATTCCTTACTTTATTCCATTACTGGCTATCATACCCCTTCTCCTTCCCATTTTTTCCTCTCTCCATGTTTCTTGTGTGTTTCCAGCTATTTTACTGATGTCCCTATAACTTAAAATTACAAAGAGATCCAATCCACTTCAGTTCCTTTGGGACTACTACTTTGCTATAACAACTTGGGAGAAGAATTTCCAGGCCCGTCTTTCTTTCCCTGCTCTGTAAATACTGCTAATGAAAATACCACAGTTTTATGTTTCAAAGCTATCTTAAGTTTACTTTTAGAAGGGATTACACTAAAACAAACTCAATAAACTTGACTGATCTACACTTGCAGTTGTGGCCAAATTGTATGTATCAAATTCAGGTTTCTGAAAGAGACACATTTATTAAAAATTAAAACCTGAACCACTAAAATTTGACCAAAGTCATTCAATAAGCAACCAATAAAAAAAAAACCCAACACATACTGCAAAGCTGTGCTGCATTTGCCTATTTAGATGAAGACAGGCAACTGCCAGAAATATTGGAAATTTCATACAGAATCACAGAATCAATTATGGTTGGAAAAGACCTCTGAGATCAAGTTCACCCATCCACCCAACACTACCATGCTCACCACTAAATGATGTTCCCAAGCACCACACAGAATTTGACTAAAACACCTGAAAGCAAGCTCTGTAAAAGCAGACTGATCTTTGTTTCCTCTTCTTCTACCTTCAATTCATTTAGAACTAAACTGGTATGGGCTTAAAATCACTCAAAGTAGTACAGGCATCAATGGACAACCCAAGCAATTCCTACATACAGTCCCAGAGACCTCAACAGTGTTGTGTCTGGGACAGAAGGACTAGTTCGGGGAAGCTATGAAGCCTTTAGTAGGCAATTGTGCAAAAGGGCAGAGTTTATCTGATTGTATTCTGCACATAACTTGGTGGGATTCAAAGTCATCTAGAAGATTTTTATTTTCCAGCAGCACTCTGCATTCCCCCAAAGCTGCTCACTGTGGCTGTCTTTCACCAGGCTGTTATTGCACAATATCAGTATCTTTAGCAGGGCCCCAAGTGCTCCCTCTGTCAGCACCACCCCCATGGGAAAAAAAGCTTAATATAAACCCAACAATTCCTTTCCAGAGAGAGACTGTTGGTTGAATTACTCTCTCCAAACACATTAACACACTAATAATGTAATTACTAATACTGACGGGTTAGTGCTGGTCATGGGTTTTGGCACTCACAGCAATGACTCACCAGCTACACCACTCAAGACAAGGTCTCTCCCACAGCACTATTGCTCCAAAAGGTCCCTCCTGTATCACCAACGTCTAAGTTTCTAATCTGGTTAACAAATTTTGCTGTGAGGGTTCAGATAAGCCATCTGGACAATTCTGCTGGAAATTCTTTCTTGGTTAAATGTAGTTTTTATTGTAATTTGTCTCATTTCCTCCAAATATAACAACAGAAATTTGCTCTGGTATGCTCTGGTGATCTGACAGACCTTTCTATCAACTTCAAAATGTCTCATCACATAAGCATAACTGAGAAATCTCCAAGTTTTGTTTCTTTTAATGTAATTCCCCAGTGTCTCTTATTAATGCTATACGAATTCAGACCATGGAGCAGTGACTTCACCCAATACTGTAAATTCATAGCTCTAGTCACATACATGATCATGCAAGGTATTGCTCTTCCCAACAACTCTTCAGTGATCATTCACTACAGCAGGAACTTGACTAGATTTTGTCTTTGATGTATAAACCCCCAATTTAGTAAACAAAACCATCTGTGTCCAGACAGATAAACACAGCCCATCATTTGTCAACACAAGCACCAGCAAGGGCTGGATATTTACAGATCTATATAACCACTGAAATTGTGCTTTATGAAATCACTTCTGTTTAAGCTGTGTCTTCTTCCAATCCCCCAACACAAAGTTCTGCAAGCCTACTCCTAGAGGAAACAAGAGCAGTGTGGAGCATTTGGAGATCACTCCCATTTCCCAGGCTTTAAGGCAATTAAATCTATTCACACACAGGGTCACACACACACAAGGCAGATGGTAGGATACTGAGTCTTTTTCAGAAATAATACATCAAGTCTTCTTGAATGTTGTGGGTTGGTTGTTTTCTTGTGGGGTTCTTTTTTTCTCTAAACGGTGTTAAAACCAAACTCATTGATCAAGGGTAGGGGAATAAAAAAAAGCAAGCTCTGCTCTTCCCATTTAAATGTTTCACCAACTAGAGATTGAAATCCACCTTCTTCCCCGTAATTGCCAGGCAAAACAAATTTCCTTCTAAAATGCAAATTCCTTCCATAATATAAAAACAAATACATAGAGGCAGAAAGGTTTACATGTCAAATAGCAGTTTTCCTAAATGGCTCACACTTCAGCTTGTTCTTTTTTTCTCATATCTTAGCCATGACAAAAGATTTAATGGCCATCATTACTCAGATGTTTTGTCAGTACACCATGATGAATGCACTCCTCCTGTGTGTTATTCAGAGTTACCTCACAAGATTTCTCTTCTGTGTTACATTAACAACACTCTTCATACTTAACAATTTGATCCATTACACATTTGACTAATGTTACCCATTAGAGTTCTGTGCAAAGACTTCTTGATTCAGGGAAAAGTACTTATTAAAATTAAATATATCCTTGACTCTTAAAAATGTATTTTCTTTAATTACTAATATACATTAAATAGGATCAATCCATTAAAGAAGATGTCCCATAAGCTGATCGTGAAAGTAAGTGTAAGGAGAATGTCTCATCAATTAATTAGAACCATTCTCCCTGACCTGCAGAGATGGTGCTACCTCCTCTCTCAAATATCCCACCTCAGGAGCCCAAGAAAGGAACTGTCAACAGAAACAGGACAAAAAGCCCAAATCCTTCCACTCAGCTCCATGACACAGTGAATGCACAAGGACAAGCTGCACGAGTGCATCCCAAGAGGCAGACAACACGTACTGCAAAGCTTTAGCTCCTCCAGTCTTCCAAATCCAACCTTATGTCATATCCCAACTTGAAGGAACATGAATAGGATAACAGGAATCATTAAATAACTCTGACCCCCTCCACTCTCATTTTCCAAGCCACTTTGCAGCAAGAAACTAACTACAAGAGCAAGTTAAGCACTGTGGGGGAATCATTAGGTGCTCCATAGCCTCCAAACAGCTCTTCCCAGCTGCTAACAGGCTGTCTCCTTCAGCTCTGTCCTGCCAGTTCAGTCAGCTAACCACACTAAAAGCCTTGCTCTGCCCCTTGTTTGCTCCTCTAAACCCTTAGTTTAAATCCTAACCTAAGGCATTAGACAGAGGAAAAGGGCAGGACCATCACCAGCCGTGAGTTTGTTCACTCTGCTCAGAATCTTGCTCCCCACCATCCCTTCTCATCCCCACACGCAGTCTGCAAACTCCTCAGGACTGACGAGTTTCCAATTCATCAGCATTTGTCACTGCACACAATGGATCACTGCAGGGCTAAGTGTAACCATACTGAGGGTCAGAAACTAAAGGACTGGGTCCTAGGAGAGCCCAAAGACTGAGTGCAGATGAATTAAAACATGAAACAATGAAGCTTCAAGCATCACTTCCAGAGGTGTACTCCCAGAGTAGAACAGTACATGAAGTTGCAGACACCAGAACTGAGAACCAACTACATTTTATCTCTAAAACATTCCTTTTTGCTGAAAAGCTTAAGCTAGTAATAGAAACTAGAACATGGTTTGGACACTCATGCAACTAATGATTGACTTTTCAAGTAAACTCCCAGCTGACTGTGGGCAATCAATATGGATTTTTAATGGCACCTATAAATCTTGCTGTATTTGACATAACTTGCAAACAAATAGAAACAATCTTCAAGAAACTATTTTATTCGATTACAAAGTATGGAAAAAAGACAAGTAATGACTATCCAGACATCTTCACCATTATACACTTCACTCACTTGGAAGCATCAATAATACCAGTAACTTCTTTAGAAAGTTTTAAGGTGTGGTTTTGTTTGTTGTTGTTTTGGGAGTTTGTTTGGATTTGTTTGTTGTTTTATTTGTTTGGAGGTTTATTCAGTTTTACAGAACTTTGATGATGGATCTACATATAAGCTGTTCTTCCTAGCCCAGAAGATTATTGAAGGTTTTCTTTCTTTCCAGCAATGTTTGTGCTCAATTTTGTTTTTCAAAGGATCTTCAGAACTTAGTACATATTAGTTGAACTGAACCTGCATAAAACTGTCTGAATTAATACATCAAAATGTACAGTATTTGAAAAGGGCATTTTTCATACTTTGATATAAGTATCATAATATCTTTACACAGAAATACTTTGAGCAGTGGGTTAGCTTGAGTTGAACCCTCCTTTGAACACACGCCTTTAATTGCCATTGACATTCTACTTGCACAGCAATTAACTAAAAAGATGAAAATGCAGTGTTAACATTCCCTAGAAAACTCCTCAATACACTATTTTATATTATCTGTAATTACAGATTATGGCACAGAAGCACTGATCACCTGTTTTTCTCCTGTCCTGTTCAAAGTGTTTATTTTTCCTTTCTGTCCTATGGGAATTATTTGCACAATTATATCTCACCCAGATCAGCACAAATTGGTTGCACAAATGCCAAAAGCTAGAGGTGAGATTTGAACAATCCAGTTCATTGTATCTTCAAAAAATCACAGAACCATTAAGGTTGGAAAAGAATTCTAAGTTCATCAAGTCCATTCATCAACCCAACACCATCATGCCACTAAACCATGTCACTCAGCACCACATCTACATGTTTTTTGAACCCTTCCAGGGATGGTGACTCCACCATTGCATTAGGCAGCCTGGGCCAGTGCTTAACCACTCTTTCAGGGAAGAAATTTTTCCTAATATCCAATCTGAACCTCTCCTGGCACAACTTGAAGGCATTTCCTCTTGTCCTACTGCTAGTCTTCAGAGAGAAGAGACTGACCCCCCCCACCTGGCTCCAACCTCCTTTCAGGTACTTATAGAGAGTGAGAAGGTCTCCCCTGAGCCTTCTCTTCTCCAGGCTAAATTGTTTTGACTCTTTTTATATAGAGGTGAGGGCACAAGTCATTCCATACCACTGAAAATAAAAGCATTCAGGGTACTGCACTATCGTGGAAACAGGAATGAAGCTGGCAAAATTAGACCTATTTCAGACCATCACTTGATGTGCTAAATTCTTTCAATGACATAAGTAATAAAAAACATTCTGGTTTTAAGTAACGTTATTATTAGACTACAGACAAAACTGGATACACCAATTTAACTTCCGTGTATTTGCTTGCAGCATTATCAATGGTTTACTCCATTGAAGAGTTTTAAAAGCACAGGAATTATTCAACACTTAAAATTTTGCAGGCCCCATCTTTAATGAGAACCTTCACAGAGAAGCGTGGTAGGACATCAGTTCTTTCCAGCTCACCACCTGAAAGCAATCAATGGCATGGTGCAAACCCCACACCTTTTAGTGGAGAATGAAGCCTTTCACATTTTGATTTTGAACCACGCTGTGGAGTCCTGCAGCAGAGCTGGGAGCCATCTCCCAGAGGGGATCAATGAATGAATTACATAATGACTCTAGCTGTAGTCTAAGAAAAATCCTGCCTATGTTTTTATTACAAGGGGACAAGCTGAAGAGGAAGGGGGGGGGGGAACTACTCTCTGCCACACTCCAGTGTATGTGACAAACTGGATTAATCTACAGATGTCGACATCCATTTCAGCCCACACCTCAAAGCCAGAAAGTTCGTTTTCCAAAGGAGACAGCTGTCTGTAGCTACATCCCAAAGAAACTTGCCTGTCAAACACCACCCCACAGCCCAGCAACCAAAACAGCCACTGCAGAGGAAAATAATCTGGGTAAATTCTGACAGAAGAAAAGTGAAAGAAAAAAATACTTAAAAAACACTATTTCTTGATTCCAGAATTTGTACCAATGTCACATNGGACACATTGCTGTGTGAGCTGGTCTAGGTGATCCTGCTCTGGCAGGGGGGTTGCACTAGATGAGCTTTCTAGGGCCCTTCCAACCCCTGACATACTGTGATACTGTAATACCTTCAAGGTATTATACTGTGAAATGTACTTTGTAATGAATGTTCCTTTTGCAGATCTTGCACTTCTTTCTGGACTGCACTACTTTTTGTGATGAATTTGCCTTCTGTATAGTGAAAAAAGCTGGGTGCAAAATGCTATCAAAAGACCCAATAAAACCACTTGCTCAAGAGGTTTCGATCTAGGGATCACTGCACCACTTATCCCATGCAGGGCTTGTGCCCTTCTCTCTCTCTCTCTGGGAAAGGAAGGCAGCTCCAGAGCAGGGAAAGGCCAAAAGAGGGAGAAGTGGAACTAAGGGAAGGTAATTGAAGAGTTTTCCTTCCTAACCTCTTCAAAGATTTCAGAGAGAAGGAAGCATCCAGTTGCCTGCACAGATCAGCACTGAGGGGAAGAGGATGAGCAGCTTCTCCTATACTCCTGTGTAAGTTAACAGTATCTAGGAGCAAACCAAGGAGCATTTACTGTACTTCAAAGAAATCAAACACAGTGGTTCCTGCAGTCATCACAGGACCTGCAGGACATGACTGCATCTCTACCCATGGCACAGCTGTGCCTGCCCTGCAGCTCATGGCCTGATCCTGAACTGAATTCCCTGCCTTGCCCTATCAGCCATTCATCTGCCTCCAGTTCATTTGTAACTAAACTTAGCACAGGAAAAGAACACTTCAAAGAAAGTATACAAAGTATTGTGAAACACTTGAAGAGGTTTAGGACATTCAAGGAAGAATAATTCTAACCCACTAAAGAGAAACATCATTTTGACCTAATGTGCTTTGTTCAGCTGTCATTGATTTTTGTCAACTGTGCTATCTCAACAAATACAAGAAATTCTATTTATCTCCTCTGCCCATTCCACATTCAGAGAGAGTTGGACAGGCCAGTAATTAACAGCCTCCCAAGGAGAGTCAGCTCATGGAATTAAGCAGCAGCAAAGGAGAAGTGGGGAGCTTTATTTGAAAGAAAAATACCTATCCAAAGCAGAGGGGGAGGGGGTTAGGCAGCTTAGGGCAGACTCGTTGCAATCTAAAAAAAAAAAATACTACAACCATGAAATCTATGATGAGAATGCTTCATAGGAAAACCACCACAGGATTAAGTTCAAGAAAGGAATTTCTCATGCAAACTTTGCACTCTAATCTGAACTTTTACTGTAAGCATTCACTTTCAGTTCAATTATATTTTAGGGGATATTTAGCCAGATATTCTGGAAAATCTGAGTTTCTCTTGTCTACTTTAGGACTTAGAGGAGACCAGAGATCACAGCTGTCTGGAACAAGATTATGTTTGTAAAGTACAAAAATATTAAAGATGGGAATACTTTTAAAACAAACAAACATTAAAATCTCAAAGCAAACATAGATATCTTTCATCTTACTAAAAAAACATAAGACTACTTCCTTTTTCATTCTGTAGAAAAGTCTTACTCAACTGTGTTAAAAAATCCTCACAAATTTAGATAGGCTTTTTTTCTTCCACACAAATTTCTAATGCATTTTGTAAGCACACACTGTGCAGCAAAGACTGTTTGGGGCGTAAATGATGCCAGAGCAAAACAAAATGCACCAACTCCTGCAACACAAGTTCTTGAAAGAATTCTAAGATTACAGGAATGTTAAAAATGAATTACCCTTTTTCACCTCTCAAGAAAGTAATCCTCCAGGTCAGCTTTGAGGTACATCTGAAACAAATGGTAAACTGTTTGGTAAACAGAAGGATTTTTCAGCAGCCCTTTTTTGAGGGAATCATGGGAAAGTTTAGATCTAATCACAGCATAAAGATGGGTTCAAACTAAGGTTGGATCTTTTTTACACATCCTGCCTAGGAGGCACACAATATGAAAAAATCAGGGGCTCCAAGGGACCTATTCGTATCATAGTCCTATTCTTTGCTTTTACTTTCATAAAGTAACATTTTATTTATAATTTTTTTTAGAAACAACATCATACTGCCTAGAACCTTATCTCAAATTAGCCCAAGAGAGACACTAGTGTCTCACTCCAAAGAGAAAAGGAAAAAAGAAGTTGAATGTACCAGAAAACTGAAGAAGCCTTTACAGTTTTTAAGAGTTTCCAGTATGTGCTAAGATTTCTGGTGCTGCAACCCCAAGCCCAGCCAGGGAGAGGCAGATGGTGAGCCCAAAGCCTCCTGTTAGCAGTGCAGCCACAGCCAGCACTGCTAAAATACTTCCAAATGCTTCTGTCCCTAATTACTGGCACTACAAACCCAGTTCAGACCAAAATACACTGCTTACCAGTCAGTGGAGAGGTTTTCCCTGAATTCCCACAAACTCAAGAATTGGGAATCCCAAGGATTTAAAGTGAGGCAGAGCTTGGACACATCCCCCCTACTCCCCACACCCTGCACTGGGTTTGTGTTGTGAAAATGTCCTGGTTTGAGTTAGAAGGGAACTATTTCTGTTCAGTGATTTTTCTTTTTAGCTAAAGCCTTTTAAGTAAGTGCACTTCCTGAAGTTAACAGCATGCTTTTGCAGAAAACTTCCTTCCCCCCCTCTCCTTATCAACATAAGAGATGAGATCCTTGAAGAAGCTATGACTGCATCAGCAGAGCAACTGCATCACTCCCAGCCCTGACAAACATCCCACCTATGTATGCCTAAAAACAAAAACACTGCACTCTCAGCTGCAGAAACAGCATTTGTAGTTATCTGAAAAGGGATGGCAAGTCTTTAATTATTAAACCAATTGCATTTAGCAGATGGTCAAAGAAAAGTACTTTTAAAAAGTTGCCCAGAGGGTTATAAAGATGAACAAGCTAAAAACAGCTGCCAGCTGGTGCGTGAAATCAATAATGAGAGAACGAGTCCTACTGTATCTTTGTGCTCATTGTCTGGCCAAAGACAGCGAGGACAAGGGCAGGGGAACGTCAGAAGCCAGTGAATGGAGGATGTGGATCTCATTAAGGAAAGCCAAACAGCTGAAGGGAGACAGGAATGGCAGGGACCGTGCAGGGGATGGACTGGGAGCCTGAGAGGGCTCCTAAATGCAGGCCTTGTTGTTGTCCTCCTCGATTCATCACTGCTTGCCACAGCCTGGGAAAATTCTAAGTGAGCTGAAGCAGCCCAAGAACTCAAAGGGCTGAAAAAAAAGCCGAGTTAGGCAAACATAGGAAATGTTTTAATGATTCTCTTCATTTGGTATACATCCTAAAACATGAGGGAAACAAAACGAGTACGCTAAAGTTAGGTAAAAGGTTTTCCATATTTAATTGCTAAAAAGCGTGGCTAAGGATGGAGATTACTGTTAAATCTCTATCTCCTAAGAGGAGCAACCTGCTTATCACTGATTTCATTCTCCAAACTGCACTTTAGCTCCTGTGCTCAGAATTTTTTAAGCCATGGGACTCTCATCAACTTTAAAATAATATTAAATTTCTACAACAAGGTAGCAAGACCTCAAGCAAAAATTTAGAGGATAATTAACACTATTGAAGAGGTGAAAAATCAGATACATTTTAAAGATTAACCTTTGTTTAATTTAAATCACTAAAAAAAACCACCTTTTGCCATTAGGAACCTGACTACCTTCTAGGTAAAAAGAAGAGACTTCTTCGCATGTAATTTATCAGTTGAGTATCTTATTCCACAGCCAAAGTCCTTCCCTGTATCAGCTGAAACCATCAGTTTAGTTCAGCAAGCACTATGGTTGGGTTTGGGGATTGTCTGTTGTGGTTTGGGGTGGGTGGGAGTAGAGTTTTGTGCTGCTGAGGGTTTTTTTAAAGGTCCACCTTCAAGAATGATGGGTTATTTGATAAAGAGGGGTGTGGAAGAAGGAAGCAGTCACATGCAAAAGCAAACAAAACAATTGAGAAAAGCACATTAAGTAAAATTTCAGCTGCAGATGAGAGAGGTTTTGAAGTAGCAGCATGCTTGAAAAAAGAGAACAGCCTGTCAATTAAAGATGTATCAAATCAGAATCTTACTGACTTGTCACAGTGTTCTCCCCAGTGATGGCCCATTGATAAAAAGACAGAAAAACAGATTAAGAAAGGTAGAATAAATTATTAATTGCTGCTCAAGACAGCAAAGATAACTCAACACTAAAGCATTCCAAATGTTATTTTTGGCATATAAATAGTACACTCTGTTTTAACCTACATCAGCTGTTTTCTTTATCAGATTTTTATCTTAAGATGGAAACAGCACATGTCGCTCTAGCTCCCATCAGCTGCTAGATTTTGTAGAGTTTTCTCTTAGCAAGAATATAACACTCTGTGCCTGGACTCACATCAGCTGTTTTTCTAGTTACTACTGACAGGACATACTGAAAACTTTTCTGGTGCACACAAAGCCCTTATATCCATATTAATGCATGGAAGCGATCCTTCCTGGGGATACCTGGATACAGACAATGCAATTACCATTACACTATTTGGTTCATGCAACGGAATGCTGCTTTTCTGCAAATAAAAAATGGGCTTTATTCCCATTCCCATGACAGACAAGCATTCACAAACCAGCTAGGGTACGTGTAAGGTTGGTAGTGGTCTTGTCTGAACTGAGTAAATATGATGCACAATTATAGCCATTCTGACACATCTGATTAAAAAGAAGATGTGGCTTCTCTGATGTTCCAGGAGCTGGATTGTCATTGCCATCACGGTTTGGCTTGGGTTTTTTAAAACACCACCTCCATTTGTAAACAAGGTTTACTTTCAGAAGCTCAATTTACCTTCTGTTATCACATAAATTCTGTATAAATAAAGCCGTGCCGTCATTTTTCTTTTCTGCTGTTCAGCAAGGCTTACTTTCAATCACACAATATATAAAATGGAGATTGCGAGCACTGAGCATTAATTCTGTCTGTTCATTTATTTAGGAATCCTGAAATAAGCTCCTGAAACATTGCTTACAGCAGAACTGTAAACTGAAAGGCACTGGAATAATAAAGATAAGGCTGTCCCATTTAGAAAGGGAAATTTCTACATTCTTGGGTAAACAGAGTGCTCTCATAAATCGAGCAATGCCTTTTAGTACTGTCAGTGTGACTGGAGGCTAGATGGCCCATTGTGTTCCCTAAGAAACTTACTTAAAATATTTACTGAAGAATTGTTTTAGTAAGAATGATGAATAAATTTAACTCTTTTTAACAAAATATTTTGTTAAAAAGTACATTTTTCATGAGGTTCCTTTTAATATCTGAATAAACACATGACTTGTAAGGCAACAAAACCATGGCTTCCAGGTTCTGTATCTATGTTCATCTCTGTACTGGTCTTATTTGTACTTTAAAACTACTACATTTGTAAGAATCGCTTCATTTTAATCAAAATCTACAATGTGCAACTCCCTATCCTCTTCTAATGACAGTCACACAATGTTTTGCCCTTGCTGAGCCTACGTTCATGTACCAGTCCTGGTTAAAAACTCTCATTTAAAAAAAAAGTGATAATTGTGCTCTCTGTTTGCATATTCAAAAATTACCCATTTGACACTCATATTCTTGACTAGAGGATCTAAGAAAATAGAATGGAATGTCATGTCAAAAAAGGGGGGAAAAAGAACAGAAAAAACTCCCACGGTTTGCCTGCTGTGCTTCTGACAGTAATGCAGAACACACACCAGCAGCAGCAAACAGGAGAGGAGCTGCAGGAAGAGGATGAATGTATGGAGGGAATGAAAAAAGTACTGACCCAAGCAACAAAAAGCAACAGAAAAGATCATGAGACCGTTTCAAGTAAGCTTCAGTTGTAGGTACTGGTCTGTGTAACTTAAAATTTACCATCTGACAGATGTTTGATGACCAATGAAAAAACCATCAGCAGTGTCAGTCCAGCCCAGAGTGAACAGAGCAAGCCATCAGAAGTACTTCAGCCATGACTAGCACACTTCTTGGCAGACTCATTAGAGATTAAGCTTTGCACGGGCAGAAGAGAAAAAAACCAAAATATCCTTCTCATCCCTGGAATGGTTCACAGTGTATCTGGAGCATGGATAGAATCACAGAATCCTAGAATCCTGGTTTGGGTTGGAAGGGACCTCTGGAGCTTATCTAGTCCAACCCCCCTGCAGTGGGCAGGGACATCCCCAACTAGAGCAGCTTGCCCAGAGCCCTGGCAAGCCTCACCTGCAATGCCTCCAGGGATGGGAACTCAACCACCTCCCTGGGCAACCTGGGCCAGTGTTCCACCACCCTCGTGGGGAGCAACTTCTTCCTAATGTCCAATTTAAATCTACTCCTCTCCAATTTAAAACCATTGCCCCTTGTCCTTTCACTCCAAAATAAAGCATAGGTATTTCAGTGTGTTCAGCAGAAGCTGGAAATTGCAGCCTGCAGCTGGGTCAATTCCAGTTTCACAATCAGTAAGCTCACAGTGTGCTTCCAAAGCCCAGTACCATAATGTGAAACACTGAATGTACAAGAACATCATTTTTTCAGACTATTATCTATAACATTTTACTGATCACTAGTATGCTTTTTCCTAAGCTACAAACACATCTGTAAACATATTTAACTTCTACTCAAGATATTAATTTTACTAAAAAAAAACACAAATTAGTCTTAAATGCATATGCATAACTCAACTTCTGAGGTCAGCTTATCCTATTTTTATTACACAAAAATAAGCACTTGTTTATGCAGAAAAATTCTTTGTTAAAAGAACTTTCAATCTTAATAATACAAGTTACATTCAGCATAGCAAAATAAATGTATTTAAAAGTCATTGTGCATTTAGGTTGTTTCCAGAAATGCCACTTCTAAGCAAATAAAACTTACTAAATTAATTTTTTTTAAATGGTAGAAATCTTACTATGAAAAATGCCTCATAAATGGGAATCTGCAACACTTAGTTATGGCAAAATGTGTTATGACTATCATGGGCAATGGTAAAGAGACACTGACATGCAATAGCTTTTTAAACTCCTTTTCAGAAACATGCACAGAAAGGAATTTATGTATGAATAACCTGCTCTATAATGAACAAAAAAAACTCTCCAGCACTGTAACTATACAAACACAAACAGCCTGACATGAATACAGTGACCTCTATCACCTTCAGCTCAACACCAGCCACCCTCTGTGTAATGTCTTAAAGACAAATACAGGCAATTACAGAAATACATAGTGAGCACCAGCCAACATCACAGACCAAAAACAGCCTAAGATAAATATTCATGGCTGGTTTTAGCTTTATTAACAACTTACAAATTCTCTAAAGTTACTATTATGAAGTGCTGTAATTTAAGAAATTCAGAAATTAACTGCAGCCAAACCAAACACAAGTGCACAGTTAAAGTGTCTGAACAACCTTAACTCTGCCCCCCCCCAAGAAAGGCTTCGTACAGAACAGTCCTCAGGGGATCACATGCAACAGTCATGCATTTGACAGATGCAATTCATTTTATGACACTGGTATAAAAGAAACTTTTACAAACTTAATTCTTCTCTCACAGAGTAAGTACTGGGGCCCATCGTGGAACACCCAAAAGCTTGCCTTGATTATCACAACTTGTCCAAATCTCTTCAAGCAGTTTGAAAGGGCTTAAAGGATCAGGAGGTGGGAAACTGAGGGGGATTTTTGAAAAACACCTGCTGTTGGATTAGCTCTTTCCTTAAAGCCAAGACTTAACAACATGATAAAAATACCATCTCTGGTTTCAATGGGAGCAGACTGGTTTTCTTTGAAAAACCCAAGCCTATCTGCAGCAACTTTTGACTTCTGCCTCAAACCCGCATCAAGAAGCAAAGACCAAAACTTTATTTAGTATTCCAACAACTGTTTAGAGCTCTTATGAAACCACTGGGAATTCAATCCAACCCTATGTCACAATTCCTGCTGCTTTTGTAACTGGTGCTCAACATTACTCTTAAGTCGCAAAAGAGACTGCTGTAGGAAGCACAAGATGTCTTGTTCCCTTCCTAAGCACATGAACCAAGAACACTGGCTCTAACCTGGTGGGGAACCAGAGCACCAGCTTGTTTTGGAAGAGTACACTGCACAGAAGACAGCGTAGGAGGCTAGACAGGAAGGAGTTGCCCACACAAACAGGAAAGTCACAACTGAAGTTAAACGCACTGAGACTAGCATGCAGCTACCTCTGAGTAATGGTCACCTTGGGCTCACCTTCAACAGCACAGCAGCTCCTATGTCTGCCCACAGAGCACTCCTTGCAGAAGGCTATGTCTGCTGTCACATTCTGGGTAACAGCTACACACAGCTGATGCTGAACTATCCTCTGTACCATTAAAGGTAGCACGGAGAAACACTGAACCTCTGCCTCTCCAAGCTCTCCATGGTTCCACTTCAAAAACAACCCCAAACCAACTCACTAGCACTGCTGGCTATTTTTCAAAGATTAAGTTTCTTTCAATCAGTTAATTTCCAAAAGGTATTATGCCTGTCAGAAGGTCCTGAGCTAAGATAATGTTATTTTGTTCTTCAGGAAGGAATTTCAAGGAAGGTAGGAGCTAAAACCAGGAAGGCCAAGAAGAGTAACAAAAATAATGGTAACAATCATCCCTATGTTAATGACCTCAGTTTGCTGAGGCCATACAGAAGTCAGTGAAAACTAGACCAGGTTTTGGGTTTATCATCAGTGATTTACACTGTACTTTGAAACCCTTCCAAAACTGGTGGTTCTTGCTAGGTCTCAGATGAGGCCACTTTCTTGAGATTACACACATGATCTTTCAAACTAATTTTCATATAATATTATTTTGTAGTACTGAAATTCAAATACTTGGCTTACTTTTTCCTACTTTTCCATAACAGTCACATGTACAGTGTAAGTCTACTGAAAACTGTTTTGTTAGGCCTTTCATGCAAAGTTAGGACAGTAAAACCTGTGACCTCAGAATGTAGGTCCATGCTCCATGATGAATTCCAGGATGAATCAGGACAGTTCAAAACTAAACATTTCAGCTGAAGGTTTCTGCAGTTCAGTGTGGATGTATTGTTCTCACTAGAGCACTGAATAGAATCTCTACTACCCCTTTCCTCTATCCAGCTACATCTGTTTCCAAACTTTGGCATATTTTCTTTGCATAAATTCTCTACACATATATTCATATTATTTACACCTGTTCAGAGTATAGTAATTACTAATTTGTTCATTTCAGGCATTTGCTTTTTGACCAGAATCCACCATGTAAATGTATGGGAGCTGCTTCCATTAATGAGTTCAACGTTTCATGACAGTGATACTATTAGAGAGAACAATAGACAGAAAGACCAAACTAATGCAATTTCCCCCCCCCCCCTTAAATCCTACTCATATTAGGTGCAAGTTATTTCTACATAATTTACTAATTTCTCTCAAGAAAGAGCATCCAAAGTAGCCCCTGTAGAGAGAGGAATGTGGAGGACACTGGAAAAGAAATGTTAGGTCATATGCCTTGTGAAAGCAAACCAATGCAACTTCAAATGCAGTTAAGTGTGCAGGCATCATCTACATTTTATTACTTGGTTTACCTACACTAGACTAACAGATTGCACTCTATAAATACTTGTCCAAAGGAAGACAAACTACAATTCAAAATACAGACTTCCAATCAGGGTCAAATATCTGATTCACAGACTACGATATTAAGCACAAAGCTGTTCTTTATGTAGTGTCTCTCATAGCAGCTAATAGAAGTCAAACATACAATGAAGTATTGCACAACTCATTTCAGAGCAGTAGCATCCCACTCTACAGCAGTGTAACAGGTAAGAGATTAGTCTGTTACTGTGATTACACTCCTAACAATAGGCAGGTAAATAATTTAAAGACATATGAAAGATCTAACCCTATCTGGGACTGTTTTCAAAGTTAGACATTAATGAGACTTGACTGCCTTGGTAACTGTCTACCCAAAATATTCTTACCTCCAACAAGAAGTGCTGGTACTGAGAGCTAAATAAAATAGATCATGAGTTTTCAGGCAGGCATCTAAAAATACGATAAATAATTTAAAAAATAAAACAATCACTTGTGAACTTATGGCCACATCTCATTTTCTGATTTATGTCGGCTTCTAGTTCTCTGTCATTTGCTCAGTAAAAATCAAGACCATTCGCCCTGGTACTAGAGGAACTCTTTTAAGAATATACCCTTACACAGTAAGCATGATACTAATCCTGGCTACTCCTATAAAGAAGAGTTGCTCTCTCTATACATTCAGACCCATTAAATTAAGAGGTGATGGCCAAGAATCCTTCTGAAGGGGTCTCCCATGGATCACTCAGCTATAAATATTTCCATGCACAGGGCTCAAGCAGCAGTAGCTGATAATAAAAAACTGCATTCTCAACTGCATTCTAATGGGATCTCCAAACTTCCCTGCTGTCGATGGGCTATCATCACATGAAAGTCCCATAGCATGAACTAAAACAACATGATGGCTTGCCATTGTCCTTGAAACCTGCCTCCTCTCCTGTTCTCCTTTGTAAGCAGGCCACTCACACAGGCACACACAGCCCTCGATCCCTCTCCCCCTGCATTCAGAGCTCACCAATACTCATATGCAGCAAGGTCAGAATTTTTTTTTTGTATTCTTTGATTAATGCTGAGAGCTGCAGCATGTTTAGACAGGGTCATGACCCCAGGCATCCATTTAATCAAATTTCTCTGCTGCTTGTCCCAGTGGAGCCATCGCAACAAGAAACTCTCTCAATGAAAAAAAAAAAAAAGAAAGAAAAAAGGGGAAAGAAAAAGAAAAGGGGAAAAAATGCACACTTCACATCTCACATTGTTTACACGCTGTTAAGTAATTATTTCACTCTTCGACCCCCACTGGCCATCAACAGACAAGTCACCTCCTTGGAGATTCTGAAAAGCTTATTCAGCTGTAGATAATTCATTTTGTCTCTTTCCTTCATTGTGAAGCTAACTGCTTGGCTTAAAGACTTCTTTGTGAATACTTAAGTACATGGTGTCCATGCTAATGATCTCACTAATTATAAGCGTATTTATCATACACAAAGTGTTCTCAGCTATTCTTTCCCAAAGCCACCTTACTTCAGCTACACCGAGCCAGCAGCTTCTCAACACATTTACCCAAACAAATGGGCACCACTTGTGTGTGCACCTTCCCTTTCCACAGAATTCTGTCATTACCTGAGTGGCCAAGCAAGTCGCTCAATATTTGCTCACAAGTTTTCAATAACACTCTGATCTTTTATGCAGCTCTTCTCCAGGGCAAAGTGCAGAAATGAGCCAGGCAGGTAATAAAGAATTACAGTTTGCCTTTATCTAATAGCTCCATCAGTCAGAGTAATAGAGTTGGATAAAATGGTAACCTATTCACCTAGTGCTTCTTAATTGCTACCCTAGAATGCAGGGGAAAAAAAAAGGAGGGGCAAGGAAAAAGTTTATTTCTAATTGCAGTTCAGAAATTAGAGGAGAATGACTTGAAAGTTAAGCAAAAGCATATAATATCCCCATTTTCTAACCCAAATAAAAACTGACTGGAGATTGCATTAAAACCACAAAACAAAGTTGAGGGGGAAAAAAGTGGGAAGGGGGGAGCAGTGTTTATTTAGAGAAACAAAAGGGATTGTTTTACATTGTGGTTTCCTTTTTTTGTATCTTTCTCCTTTGCGAAAGAAAAATGTCATTATTTGGTTGAGTTATTTTGCTTCACCACAAGAAAGATGGTGGTTGCAGTTTTGATTCTTATATTGGTGTCTCAACATCTCTAAAATTAAAGTTTAAGATGGACCATAAAGTGTTATAAGCTTCACATTCAGGAATTAAGGCTTCCAGTTTTATTTTCTCTGGCTTACATGTGATTTCACCAGTATTTATATCACCAGCCACATACTCCCCTGCAGAAACCAAGTATGTCTCCATTATCTGAAGAGCCCTTGCTAATGAGTCCTGTACCCTTTCAGTGTCCTCCAAGGACTAGACTTCTCACACTACCATCAAATCCTGTTCACTAAATAACCCCGGATCAAGAGGGACCACATGGATCAAGTGGAAAAGGAAGAAACAGAAATGGAACAAACCAAGAAGGCAAATCAAAAGGGTATCCTGGAACATAAAGATCAGAGGGAAGGGAATGTAGATAAGGATAAAATAAGTCACAAGTAAACCAATGATTACATAATAATAAAAAGTGAGAATAAAGGGATTTCTTTATTTTGTTTTGTTGGCATTTTTTCCCATTACAAAGGAAGCAAGACAGTCAAAGAATTGCACAAGGTAGATACATTGGAAAATTCTTTTGTAGAAAGTTCCCCCATGCCCTAAACCTCATAAGGAAAACTCCAGCTAAAGCTGCAGCACCAGCAATGTCAGGAACACTTTAGCTTCAACCAGCAGGAACAGAGCCAAATAGGAGGCACACAAAACAGGCTTACAAGCAAGGAGGAGCATTAATACTGAAACACTCTGCAGTCTCTCAGTAGAGATGTAAGTATTAAAGCAATAAGACATTCCAAGTAACAGTCTAGACATGGCATCATGTAAGACATTCCATGAGATTCAAACTTTCAACAATAAAGCCTCTTCAATTCTGAGTTTTATGTTTAAATTCAAATAAAAAAATACACATATACAAATCAAGATCAGCAAGATCTTACAGTAAAAACGTTTTAAAGAGCAGAAAAAAATGAACAGAAAGGGACATTGCATGAGGTACACTACAGATAAACGTTTGCAAAACCTCTGAATTTCTGATGAGAAGGATTGTGAGTTTCAACTGCCACTGACTTCAGAAGCCTGATAAAACTTTTGATAGAAAGAACCAGTTTCTCCCCTACAATGGAATTCTTGTATCTGTAGATGTCAGCAATACTTTCAGTCCTGTGTTTCTAGACAAATTGTCCTGAGCAAGGTTAATTTCTTTACCATATTAAATTAGAATGTTTAAAGCAAATGTCAAACGTATTTTTCTGAAAGCAAATTCCACAGTTAAAAATCAAAACACACTCCTATAAAGCTCTGAAAAGCTCTATTGTATAGAAAAAGCAACTAGAAGGAAAAAAAGTAGTAAAATCTCACTGAAGGCCTACACACGCATCTGACCTTTGATTTCATCAGCACTTACAAAAATAAGCTTATTGAAACTTGGGTGAAGCTTTCTGTTTATCTGCCTTTGACATGCTCTCTCTTACAAAACATTCTGAGTACTCTTGCAGTGGCACTTTTAACTGCTAACTGGTTTTCTTGTGAAATGCAAGAACTGCAATAACAGTTGTGTGTCTATGTAAAACCAGCAAAACCTTACCTTCTTACAAAAAAAATTAAAAAAAAAAAATCAAAGAAACTAATCAGTTTAAATGTAAAGAAAAATCTACCTGCTCAATTGGTTACAAAGAGAGGTATACAGATGAAAGCAAAGCTGTCACCCAGCCTGATACAATGGGAATGATGCTGCCAGTGGGAAGAACTCACCACCAATAGCCATTTCATCTGCCACATTCCTCAGGTAATCCCTGTACCTGGGGAAAACTGGCATAGACAAAACCCCAAACCACACACTGAAACACTACTGAGCCAGAGCAAGATGGTTTATGGCTGTGATTAACTACAACGTTACACAATGAAGTATGAAGCTCAGGACATGCCCACTCTCTTCCAGGTGGGGACCTGCTTCCACACGTCTCATTACTCTATGGGAGCTTCTGTAGTGCCAGGTAGGGATGGTTATCTTTTGCAATCCATGACATCCTACAGATAAAATATCCCCTATAGCAGACTTGGACACAACACAGAGGCTCTTGCCAACTTCAGGCTAAAGTGTAACAAGTGAAAAATCCAAACACCTTTTAGAGCAAAACAAAGGAAAAGCTTCATCTGCACAGACAAGAGCATAGAAAAAGCTTAACCTGTGACCACAGACATCAAAGCCATGGAAGACTACTATGATTACCTAGTCTAGTACACTTAATGCACTCTGAGACTATCACTTAAGTAATCATGTCTATTGAACAAAGTCCCTGCAAGCATGAATAAATTTCAGTAAATTCATCACACTTCTCTACTTAGAGCTACACTGACTTATGAAATTATCTGTTTCTCTATACACAGATTTGTAAATGTCATTATATTGCTAATATATGTAGTATTAATGCATGGATTGTGTACACCTTTGGTATGTAAAAAAGGCCTGAAATTTCTATCCTATCACTGAATAAAAGATGTCATACAATTATTACTTACATTGTATAGTTACTGAGCTATTAGCCACATCTCTCAAAAGTTTGGTTCAACATGAACCAAATATCTTGGCCTTGTATTCAAAACCTAAGTGGCCTACATGATTTTCTTTGACATATATGAATAAACTTTTATGTACTTATGCTCAAAACCAGTTATCTCTACTGGAATCCTCTACTTCAAACTAAGTGTCCTATTTCTCAGGGGGTTTTTTCTAGCTGCCACTCAAATTTTCAAGAGTGTCCATTTCTGCAGTGGTAACCTCTGCAGTACAGTGTAACCACAAAGGACATAAAAAAATAAGTCTACTTTGACTTGAAACAGAAACAGCCAAAGCAAACTATGGCACATCAACTAACTACCCTCTGAGAAGTGAAGCTAAGGAGTTGAGCCTCCTAAGATGTGAAAGGTCTTTGGTACTCAACTATGCACAGATCTCTTACCACAGCAGATATATCCAAACACAAAGTGGAAACCAACTCTTCATATACTAAAAGGTGGTGCTTATTTGTGTGTGTGTGGTTTAATTGTATTAATATCAACTATCTCAGTAATATATATCATTTACACTTCTTTTGAACTTAAGTCATCTTTTTATTTGAAAGACCTTTCACAGTTAACTTGGGTTGGAATAGGAACTCATCACTGAAAATAAATTTAGGAATAAATGCTAGTTTAAAAAAAAAATCCTTTCCCCTTAAGCTCACAAATCACCCATTGCTAGAGAGAAACATTGTGAACTGAATTAACTGATACTCATCAGTATCTCCAGAGAATTACTGACAGGCACATGAACAGTAAAAGAGTAATCATATTGCATAAACAGTGCTTGAATTGTTGAAATATATGACTCATGGAAATGGATTAATAAATTAATGAAACATTTGTTTTAATCCTATTTGCCTTGCATTTTATAATTTGTTGAGCTAAATATTATGGAATTTATTAGCTAACATACTACGTAAAACTCATGTAAATATTTGACATTTAAATGCTTTGGTTTCTACGGTGTTATTCAATTCAAAAATTGTTTTCACTATTATTAAAAAGTAATTTATGCTTCTTAATCTGAAAAGCTCTTCATGAAAAAAGCATTTGGCTGGGAGGGGAAAGTAAGAAAATTAAGTCATCAGACGTGTCATTAAAAAAAATTCCCCAAAATACTGAGCTCTAATTACACCTAGTATTAGAAGCTTAAAGTTGAGTTCAATTTGCTTTGCTTTGTCTTTCCTTCTGGTGTTTGTTTGGTTTAAGCAGAGCTCAAAAAAACCCAAAATTCACCTTTATTCTTTCTGTATGCCAGTCAATAATCTCCAAGCAAGTATTAGAACACAGCTGTTGGACTGCTTCCTTTAGGAAGGACAGCGTGAGGATCACCTACAATTAAACTGTTCTGTCACCACCTCACAGTACGAGCTATCCTTTGCCAGTCGCTGACATATTCCTTGTATATAATATATTATCCCATTCAGAAGAAAAGAAATGGTTAAAGAGTTTCTGGAAAGAAAACTGAAAAGGAAAAAAAAGCATAGAATACTCCATACTACTTACAGACTACTTGCAAATACATGAAAACCTGAGCAATTCCCTATTCTCTGGCTGCTGCTATTGCTTTTGTGCTTGGTACTGGGAAATCTAACTCTTAGCATGAAGAGGGAAGCCACTTCTCCCCCAGCACACAGATGGTGATCTTTCTGAAGCACACCCAGGAGGTGACACAGCATACAAGGCATAAAGGGAACAGCACGGGACAGATGCCACCAAACAAAATGGTCTGCTCAAAACACAGAACAGGAATAAAGAAACTAAAACTCTGTCTGGAACAGGCTCAGTTTTCACACAGGCTACATGTTCACTGTACAGCTTCTCTGTTATTACACACTACTTAACAGCAATGCTGGCATAACGTACTTGTGATAATGATATTATTAAGATTCCGTTTCCAACTGCTTTTATAGAGCTAACAATGCTATCATACTGTTAATACTCTGCATCCCTTCAAATTATTATTCATTTAAATAATTTTCCACATCAGGTGTCTGCTTCCATCTTCAGTTTGGGATGTGGAAACAGGGGGAAATACGTTATTTCTCCCACACTAATAGTGTCATTTTCTGCACAGCTTTAACACCTCCATATACTGGAGTATGGCTTGAACCCTTCCAAGAAGCAAGGTACCAAATGTCAGCAATAAAGACGGCTCTCAAGAAAAAATAAACTTCTTCAGTACCTAAAGATAATCAATCCCTTGGGTATAAAGTGTGCTTAGGATATGGTTCCCTAACAGTACTAATGATACTGGCGGGGGGGAAGAAAGCAAATCTGGCCAAGAAGCAAAAGGAAAGGGAAGGCAAAACTGAAGCAAGAATTAACCCAATTCACATTCATCAAATAACCACCACAGGTCATGAAAACTCGTAGTGTTTTCACACTCTGCTGGAAAAAGAAAACAAAACAAGGAAAGCAACTGGAGATAAAAGTTACACAGAGCTCAATCCACAAAAGCAGAAGCTGGAACTTAAACCACTTTGAAACAAATAGTGCATGTCAGGACAATGCTCACTGCAGTGTTCAGGAAAAGGTGAAGGGTCTTTATGTTGACATCACTTTAAAATGGTTCACAATGACCGGCAGAGTCATCATGAAAACATGGGCAAAGGAACAAGTGAGCCAACAACTGTTCAGAAGACCAAAGGCCAAAGCACACTTGTCCCCACCCCAAGAGTACAAGACAGTTCCTAGTTTTCAGCTGACAGGGAGATGCCAGCACTATGCCAGAAAAAGCTGTGTTAGAACTGGAACAAAACCCAGGGCTGATAGATAAGGGGGTGAAACTCTTGTGTGTTCCATGGCAAATCTGTAATGAGTAAAGTTATACACAAACTAAACATATGGATAAATATCCAACTGGAAGACATCTAATTCTTATCAGCATTATGGAAACTCAGCAGCACTGAAATAAAACCAGCAGTATATTGACCCCATCCTCTTCCTCTGGTCCTGTCCATAGGCAATCTACCCCCCTCTGTCAGGCAAAGCTTTAAAGAAGATCTGAATCAAAAACCCACCGTGAAATAGTCCCTGTTTACAGAGGAAAAATGAACGTTCCTTGTCTGTTGGAAACCAAAAGCAACACCAGTCCATGAGGCAATACAGCAGAGACTTTGGCTTCACTGTAAGTAACATGAGAAAACTGCTGTGCCGCTCTCAGGATGGCAAGTATAAAGGTACTAGAAGAATCCCCTTTTCCATACTGATCTCAAGTGTACCCTCAAACTTGAATCTTGGTCTTTGGTTTAAGTTTCTTTTGATGAACTGAGGAGCAACAGTTTAAGAGTTTTTGTCTAACTCATTCAGGTGTTTAACCCAGTATTATATCTGATAAGAGACATTAACATCTTCTTTAAAAATGAATTCTAACATTTAATTGTATTTGCACATGAAATTCTCCAATTTTACTCTTTATATTTTTAAATCTACAAAAGTGAAAAACAACTCATGCCTTAAAGCCTCATTTACAGCAGCTCTTCTAACTGCTCAGGCTTTCTGAAATTCCAAAAAGCCATTGCATGCCTCTACTGCATCAGGAAAATTTAATATAGTGTAAGATATGCAGATAAAATATGAATTCCAGCCATGTAACAAAAATGCCGTTGACAACATGTATATTATGCAATTATGACTGTCATTTTATTACTGTTATTAATTTATTAGTATAATTGCAATTTTTTTCAATGTCATAATGTGATAATAAAGGACTTGTCATTACTACGTTAACCTCGGAACATCTCTGACCTCAGGGGAGGTAGCTGTACGCTTTCAGTCCAAAATGAGCTGTCAGTTACCACAACGAGATTTTGATGACTACATTATCTTGTAATTAAATGTCTCAACAAACTTCTCCTTTTGATTGACAGGTAGTTAAGACTATCTTTGACCACAGGGCAGTTTCTTTATTTTTCAAGAATAATTTTTCAGCAGTGAAGACGACAGACAAGAGTTTAAAAATTAAAGTGTTTTGAACTATATATTAATCTATATTTGGTACTTACAAGGCAGTGAAAATTCTGCCGAATTGCATTATGCTTTGCCCAAGTAACTGCAGTTAAGTGACAACTTTGATTGATTAAAGTAGTTTATTCTGTTCTTTATTAGCCTTTAGGTCTTTAAAGAAATAAATTGTTCGGATTTTACATTTTTTTCTCCTTTCATTTTCAGCTTTTATTTGTAAGACAATAAAAACGCTTAGCATCAATAGTGGTAGCTACGAGATCCCATCAGTAAGTATGTTTAAGGAGCTATTCATAAGGGTCTATTTCTGATGCTTTGGACCATCCAATTGAAGACTCACAAAACTCAAAAGAAACAGTTTCTAAGAGGTTTAAAAGAACAGACAAATTATCATCTATCTGATCCTACATTACCTTAAACACGATGTTTTGACACAGCAGATTCTCAGTGAAACTGAGGCTAGAGGGCCATCAGTGTCAAAAAGTTGCAAAAGAACATGAGAAGTAAGACAAGACAGAGCAGCAACTCTCATCTCTTCACCAAAGATAAGCTGAAGACAGGAAGGTGAAACAACCTGTCACAGACAATGCTCCATAAAGGATGGACATGTAAGTGGTCAGAAATATTCGTGACCACTGCTGTCATTTGGAGGTTTGCCCTCCCATGTAGGGCAGACCAATCTAACTTGACCCACCTCTACCCTGGCAAACTTTGCTGTAGCTCATGAGGACAACAAAGCAAAGAAAGGATTATAGGTAGTCAAATCAAATCAATTTTACCTCCCTTTAATGGGGTCATATCACCAACCAGTTTAAATTTTAATGATCAACAAAAACTAAGGATGAACAACATCCTTTCCAACAAGTTTGACAAGAATAATAGAATTCTCACACATCAAATCAAATTTCAATGAAACAAAGCCCTTTGAAATGCAGAAAATTGTATCAACAGTGAAATCTAACAAAGATAAAACAAAGGTTTTCTACAGTGAGTTAAAGGTCACAGATTTGGTACACCTGAAGCATGTCTTAAACACAGCTTGTAGCCACATCATTTCTTTCCCATTTGCACTAGAATTAATACTAAATTATTCCACAAGACTGGGCAGTCCTCAGGGACTGAGACAGTGACTCAGTAGTCGTATGTAATCGCCACTCAAACTGTAAAGTCTGTGGCTTAGTCTTTCAGGAAGGATCCAATGAGTCAGAAGTTGAGACAATAACATATGGTCACAAGCACAAACAGAAGGTTGCACTTATCTGCTGATACACTCTTTGGTTTCTGTATTTCCTAATTTCCCCCTCTGGGTATACTGTTGCAAAACAAATCTTATCAAAGACCTATGTTACCCAGGTTTGGAGGGGTTTCAGGGATTTCACAGTATGTGTGCATTAGAAAAGTCATATACGTGTATGGGTAGGCACAGTCTGCAAATCCCTTGTGGTCTCCTGTGGCCCCTGGTGCAATAACTGTGCCCACAGCAGAGGGAGCATTAAACTCATTGCCCACGGGAAAGTGTGGGCAGTGATACCCATGTTCCTAGAATCCTTGCATGGGTAGGATGAGCTCATTAGCCTTCTGGCAGTCATCCTAGGAGAAGGACAACTCTGATTCCAAACCCGGGCAGANTTGTATGTCACTCCTCAGAACTGTTCAAGATGTTACAATGGCTACAACTTACTCGTTGGTGTTGAATTTCATTTGCCATCAGGACAACTGATTCCTTTAAATGTATTCCATAGTCCTAAATTTATATTTGAAAGTGTTTTAACTTTACAAATACCTATTCTTGCAGAAATTATATTAAATGGCTATAACTGCACAAGGAAAATGGCTACTTGTCAAATAATAGTTGCAGTTGTTTTGCTATTAATTACACACCAACACAGCAGCTGAGAGTTCAGTGTAAAAAGTGAAAAGCTTTGACACATGAGAGATCATGCTGACAAGTAAAAAAGGAACCTCCCAAACTCATAATATATCATAATAAAATGACACAAGACAGAAAAAATACCATAACTCAGAATTAGACTGGAGTATTAAGAACACTAGACAAATTAATAAGGACATTAAAAAGCAATTTTTACCTGGACAGTAAAGTAGGTGCAATTATCTATTAGTATACTGGCTAATTTTACAGTTGGGATAAAGTTGAGATGTCTTATACAGCATTTTGTTCAGCCACTGAAACACAATAAAAGCTAAATTGTATAAATAATTCTGCGATAAACTTATTTTTAAAACAAAATTGAAATCAGGAATCAAAAAGCTCCCTTCACATAAGTGACTATGATGGGAATTCAGAATAGGAAGTCACAAACCTTATTTCACATTACTGATGCTAAAATGTACCACAGCTGAAAGATGTTATTGCCCTGCCTTACGAGTAGGCAAAATAAAGTCTACAGAGTTTAAGTTGCCCATTCAGTTCCACACAAGACTGACAGAGCAGACTCAGAAATAGCAGTGTACACTAATTAACAGACAACACCTCAGTTCCAAGCTATTACAGGCTTTTGTCAGTTGATGTTCAGGGTAGTGTCACCACAATTTTTTAATGAGTCCATTGTTGTGTCAAAGCATTGAAATCCTAAAATTCTTTAGCACTGTAACTCCTAGTCCCTACAAAAATCAGTCACCAGGTTGTGGGAACACTTAGTATCAGACATTATAATGCTTCTTTTTCCCTGGATTTCAAAAAATTTGGCCACAAGACTTAGCTTAGTCACTCTGTATTTGATAATACATTTACGCTGTGGAAAAAAACAGCAGCTTCTTCATTTGTATTAAGAGAACAGGCTTGCTATAAAAATAAAAATATAAATAAGATCCCAATATATTTTATATACATTATAAACTGTATCTATGTAAACAGTAAAAAGTACACATACACATATAAATAGCTCTGTATAAAAAACTAAAGCTATTGATTCTAGACCAGCTACAGGTCAATCTGAACCTCCTGATACAGGCTATCTAAAAACTGCAGCAGATTAAGTTATGCAGAACAACTCAGATTTCAGAAGTTACTTTAAAATAGATCTGCTGAAAGGTAACATTTTCATTTAAATTTTATGTAAAAATGCTTCACTGTATACATAAATATCAAACTGAAAATAAAAATACTGAAAACATCCAGGCTAACAGGCCTTAAATTACATTCCAAAATGAAGTTTTAAAGATTATTTAATTTTGAAATGATGTTTTAAGATACTACTAAATCAAAATGTATTTTAAAGCCCCTTAAACTTGCAGAAAAGTCCAAATCCTAATGTTACATTGCTTGCTTATATAAAAGGCTGAGAGAGATAAAATACATAGCCACATCAGATCCTTTATTCTGCCCCCCTGGTGATCTCAAGCTGACTTTTGCAGATCATATTCTCTGGAATACTGCTGGAATATTTGCAAAGCCAAATATCTCATTTAGTCCCACTGTACCCTACTGTGTGGGTCTGAAGTGCTCTGTAAGAGGATTACTTCCAGCCTTCAAAATATTTTTAGTGCAGGAGAAGATTTGGCATTGTTTACAGCATAGCATGTCTGTATATTCTCCTGTGACTGGGAAGAAGAGTGTACTGAGGAAATGTGCCTTTGAATACTGAGCCTAGCCACTGCCACTGCAGTCTCTCAGATACTCTTCATCAAAGACAGACTGATGCTTTCAGGGATTGCTACCAGTTAGCTCAAAGGTAGTGAAAATGGTTTTTATCCTAAATGCATGTCAACGTAGCCAGCAAGCAAGGGACAGGATTTTCATAGGAAAACAGACTGAGAGCATTGCCCCCTACTAAAGCTCTGATGCACCAAATTCAGACATTGACTATTTCTGTGAAGTCTGACAAGAGCATTTCCTCTGTTTTTCCACACTGTATCAGTCAACAGGCAGGATACAAGGTGCTGCCTCTGTCTAGAATATGTTACCTTCATTTAGGAAAGTGCAGTAATTCATCAGTGATTTAACCTATAGACATTTGAAGGTTGGAGAGCACCTCAGAGGGGCTGTTGACCTTCAGCAACTGAAAGAATTGAAGCTCCAGCCTTAGTCAATATATATTTATCTTTCTGTTGGGACTATTACAACTGTTCAAGTAATGCTGACCTTGAAACTTCTGCACACGATGCACTAGAATAATGATCCCTGAAGGAAGAGTATAAAAATACCTAAATAGGATATCTAAATCCAAAATGCACATAAAGATAAAAGAAAGCATTTCAGAATGTGAAATCACTTAATATTATTGAGACTCCTATTAATTGTAATGTGTACAACATGGCTAAATACCATAATTACCCATTTCTAAATATTTTAATGATGGGATATAATTTATGTCAAAGACCTTGTTTGTTTCATTGTGAAATCTTTGCCTATTTGTAATTAATTTAACATCTGACTGACAGCCTTGTAAACTGAAATCATCTACATCTTGAGCTTGCTCTGTACAATTGCAAGAGTACAAATTCCTTACCCTAGTCCCTGTGCTTTTTTAGCTTTGCTGCAGATGGAACAATTGCACAAAATAAAAGGGTTGGTTTCATGTAACATCACAGTTCTGTGCCCATGTATTCCACTCCAATTTTCCACTCAAAGTTGAGATTAAAGTAGTAGCCAGGACCAATTCCATTACTCAGGAATATTACGGTAGTAGAGGTACTGATAAGATGAATATATGATTCATTGTATCCTTATAAAACAGTCCTCACTCAGCACCAACCTTGCATACCTTTCCCCTGGACCTGCTGGGCTCTTCCTGCCTGCCCAGGAACTAAAGCAACAAAAGGAAAGACAGCATCCCTGCGTCCTCTCCCTTTCTAATACCTAGTATCTGACAGGGATAACTGCCAAGTCTTTTCCAAGTAAAGCCCATTCTTGGAGATGACTTCTCAGAACAGAAGAACCACATCTCATTTTGGATGTGGCTGGAGTGAAGACAAAGATCATCAGAAATAAGGCACGAGAAAGACAGGAACTCAGTTTTGGCCATGTGTGATGGGGTACATGAAACAGGAAGTTTTTTGTTTCCACCTTACCTCCTCCTTCTTCTCCCAAACCTGTTTGTTTTGTTTTCCAAACTGCTCTGCTGCCCATGCCCATGCATTAACTCTCCTCCATGATGTACTCTAGATGAAGGTTACAACAGGAATTTTTTTATCCCCCCCCCAAAGAAATTTGCTGATGTTGGAGAAATGAGGCTCAGCAGGGGATGCAGAAACTTCTTTAGCTTTTGGTAACTAGTTCAGTATCAAACCTATTTAGGGAATTAATCACTCATGTCTGAAGATTGCTTGGTGCAACGAAGTTAAAGAGCTTTGGACACCTTCTGCCCAACAGCATCATCTTAAGTGTTGCCTCCAGGAGACCACACAACTCTAAAATCTAGAGAAAGATACACACAGGCACTCCTTCATAGGAGGATATCCTCCCAGATAGCCTGGGGAGACCTTCTCCAAAGTCACCTTTTTCTGACAAAGAATTGCTATTAGACTGACTTAGCAGAATGCCATGGAGATCAGCAGACCTGGATGCACAAAGAGACCACATTTGACAGACTCTGTCCAGCTTTTTCATTACATGAACAGAACCAGTGCCAACCTAAGACTGTTGCAGGCAAGAGAAACTGACTGGAGAACAGCTCTTGAAGCATTACAGACATCATATGATTACATAGGAATGCTGCTTGTTCTTCCAGGTAAGGAAACCACCCAGACTATGGAAAGAATTCTGGAATATTTGTCTCTTCTGAAGAGACAGACTTCTAGATGTCACCTTCAGAAAATATCAAACTAAGTTCCCAAAAAATATTCAGCACAAAATCAAAAGATGACCAATGTTGGGTAAGTCAGGTCATAAACATTTCCCTCACCTTCCCAAGTGTGTGTTAGTTATCACATATTTTATACGTAATTTCAATCAGAAGGTGAACAATAAGGAAGCTCTCTTAAAAACTGTAGCTGTCTTATTTAGCCAGTAGAATATCTGTTTTGTCTGTACTTTATTTTAGCTTGGGTAGCAGAGATAGATAATTAAGTTTCATAAGTACTATTACTTAGTTACTCAAAATTCAAGGTCACTGGGATATTAGGAGCCAAGGAAAAAACCTGTTGATTGAAGGAACAAGTACATAAACAATTTATTTTAATTGTATTTCTTTTATTACATATTATATTAGATCTTGATGCAAAATGTTGACTCAGAAGAGCTAAATATAATCAAAAGCTACCTTATATTCAGCCAGCATAACATATTTTGATACTATTCATAGAATGCCCCAAGCCTTGCAGATTTGACAATGTTCTCCTCCCAATATATTTTAAGGTGGTACAGGAAGCAGGTATAGGTGGGCTACAAAGTTACACTTGACCCATTTTAATTTCTCAAGGATAACAATTAAACCTGTACCAACATATAAACTATGTTACACTGAATTTATGAACTGAGAAAAGGTGACAATGAAGATTAATCACCACATAGAGGCCTGTCAAAGTGCTTTAACTCCACAAAATGACCAATTTGTTATGTAGAAATGGCTACAAGATATGAAATTTACAGGGTCAGACAAAATGCTCCTTAGTCAGCAAGTCCTTGTCAGTATTCAAAGACGTTTCTTTAACCAAACAATGAAGTGACTAGCAGTATAGACTGAGGTGCCACAGACCTTTTCACTGTATGGACCAGAAGAATTACTTAAATATGGCTGCTAAGAGATTCAGTATTTCTAATGAGTTCTAGGACCAGCTATGAATAGAGATGACCACTCAATCCATTTCCATCTTTGGACTGGTTCCAGAGGGCTAGTTCTTCCAAGCTCTACAGAACAGACACTGAAGCCAATTCTCCTGAAGCACACCAGCTTCAGACATGGTTTCCCTACACATGTCCCATGTAACTCAGAAATACACAGAAGAGTAGCTTCATTTCAAAAGTACCATGCAGTTCTGCAAGTAGTGTACAAAAAGGGTCATACTTCCCAAATTTGGCATTTGCCCAATTACTAAGAGCTTTACTTTCCAACCTTAATATTATGTTATTGAAAATATTCTTTTTAATTGAGGAACTCCAAACAGCTCTAGAACATGATGTTTTTAAAAAACTTCCAACCAACATTGTACAGATGGTACACAGCCTCTCCACCTTTACTACAACAAATAAAAATAATATACAGTATACCAAGGAGTTATTCAGCAAGCAATTCCTAGGGATCACCTTTACTGCAAGGTATTTAGAACTCTGTTATGACAGAGGTTTACTCAGAACTAACAACTACTTAGTTGTTATAGAAAGAATAAGGCTGTAAATAGATGTATGTTTGCTCTGCAGAGGAACGTTTGTTCTCAAGGAAAAAGCCTGTGACCAATATTTGCTATAAAAGGATTCTGATGCTGCCAAAATGAGTACCACTACATCAATCCAACATACAAATTCTATTTTTTGACAGGCACCAAAGAAAAAAAACCCACAACACATGTAACATGTCCCATCCTTTCCTCCCACTGCCTGGCATACATAGAAATCATTCCCATTTTCTTCCCCTATTAATTACACACAATTACCAAGCTACAAATATCAAGTGACAGGCATGTCACAAACTACACTGGTGGGCTAGGCTCCCCTCCATTCCTCTGGCACCTCCCACTCTGCATTCTCCTCTCATAAGCCCAGAAAATCCTTCCATTTTATAGTCTTCAGTAGCATTCCCCCTTATATTTTCATCACTTTGAAACCTACGATTCTCTTCTGCTTTAGAGTTGAATGGTGAGGATGTACAAGCACGAGGTCGTAACAAGGAGCACATCAATATCATTAAATCCTAAGTATTCCTGCACAGATTCCTGATGGCTCATGCTAGAGAAAATTAGATTCCTCATGCCTTCAGCCCCTAAGGACCATCAACTTCAGGTATGGTGACATACACAAGAAGCATGCAATACTTGTCACTTTCCCAAATATACTATATATTACATATAGAACAAACTAAGCAGCTTTTTGGGGCATAAATAGATTAAATTTTGTTCAATGAGTGGAAAATGTCATACCAGATGGACACAAGTCTTGTTTCTCAAATACACAAAATACCATACATGGAGACTCTGATAACAGAAAACCAGCAATGTTTATACTTTAAGAAAACAGCATAGAAAGGTTTACTTGTTCACTCTTAGGCTTTCTCATAGCCACGCTTTCAGAAGTTGAGACATTTCTTTCAGATAATCCTCTACTAGTCAGTCATTTATTGAAAATACAGTCAAAGCACAAAGGCTGACAACTAGGACACCAAGGCATTTTGCAGCCTACCCTGGAGATAGTTCTTTGGGATGCGAGAGGAACCAACACACCTTGTGCCTCACAGCCCCATGCTGGGGCCAATGTGGCCACCACAGTACTGACAGCCATGCTCTAACACTCCATGGCCCAACAATTCAAATGGAGCATCTGTGACATCTCCCCAAAGACAGCTGTTCTGCCATACAGCTTCACAGGGAATTGGTCCATCTTCTCCCATTACAAGGGTTGGTAAAAATCCATCTAAAAGCCAATGATATCCAACTTTCTTAACAACCCCTTAAGAACAACATTTACTACTGTCAAGGAAGTTTTTGATTTAATGCCTTCATTTTGCTGTCCCAGTAATCACAAAGAAGGAAAAAACATTTCATTAAGATGATCTCCAGAGAAAGGTGTTCTCAAGACCAACCATACGCTTTAAAGCATGAACTGACAGGATGTCCACACTGCCAATTTTAACATTTATGATGAGTTCAACCAGTGTGAGTCTTCATCAATTGGCTCATCTTTATGCTCCTTAATCCATAGGTTTTTCTCCTTACATACAAAGTATGAGAGAACAGATAGTCAAGTCTTCTCTGACATGATCTTCTGCTCTCTGGTACAGTGAGACTGATTTCCCCAGCTACTTTTGCCACCAGAAAACCTAGACAGCTGCTGCTCAGAAGAGGCAAGAACCATGTAGTTTTGAGGCAGGAATTAGTTTTTAAGCTACAGTAATGCTCATTTATTCAACACCAAAAAATCTGCAATATATAGATTATTAGCAGACAACTTTTATTTCTTGCTTAAATAAGAAAAATACAGCAACAATGGATAAACCTGTTCTCTGAACAGCACTTTTCACTTTTTTCTCCATCTTGCTTATATTTTTCTTTAAAAGTATGGTGTTCAGTATTAAATCACATCATTGAGAAAAGAGAAAAAAGAGTATAATGTGAAAAGACTATGGCTCCACATCCATTAACTTACAAGAAACATTTTAACACTGATTACCTTGATTCAGCAATGGAAACAGCAGCTGGTGAGCTACCAGAAAATAATTTTCCCCAGTGATTTTGATCTTTTTATAAACAAAAGATCCAAGCAGAAACTGCCTGATCATCATCCTGCCTGAGGTAAAAAAAAAAAGGGGGATTAAATCATTTTATACTAGTATTTCTAAGAAGATTCTACTCCTTACACCTTCCCTAATTTTATTGGCATTTAAATGCCAAGAAAAAAACTTCACCCATCCCAGAATAATCTTACTACACACATTTTCTAATAGATGATAAATCCATTCATGGTTTTCTACATAATTAAAAATACTGTATTAAGATCATTCATATATAAGATGAACTGGTTACATAATTCTGTTCAATCAGGAATACTAGACCATGAAATTCTTTCCACTTTTAAATGTGAATTTATGAAAAACTCAAAATCTATCAAAGAAATTACTTTAATGTTACAACTATGAAATCATCTATTTTTGGAAATGCTACAACTTTTCTCAGTAGGGACTAGAGCTCTGTTTCTGGAAATGTTTTTGCACTGGCCCTAAACCTGGTCAAATGACAAATCTTTGGGAAACACAAAGCCATAGTTTCTGTAAGATTAAGAACCATAAGAAATTAGGACTTGCTCAAGTGTGTATTAAAATTTCTGAAAACCCCAACTTCCCTAAGCACACCTAAGCTGCAGATAAGTTCTGGTGCTGAGATTGAACAAGCAGTGTCCATCCCATCCCCACAGAGCCACGGTCTGTCTCCTCCAGATGAGCCCAGGATTGGCCACATCCTGGCCAGGAAGGACCACTACTCTAACATCATAAAGACAAGCCTGCATTCTCCAAGCTGCTTGTAAACTTGTTCCTCTGCACAGGGACAAGTAAAGAGGAGCAAAAATGTCTACATTAGGAAGTTTTCAAGGAAAAAAAAGTAGCAACAGGGCCTCACTGCTTAACCCTGACAGTCTACAGGTGCCTATGGGCTACCCACAATAGAGACCACAACTGCATTAGCAAAAATCCCTCCCATTGCTCAACTGGGGGTCAACAAGTCCCTAGATCAAGCCTATACAGCTTCCTATTTTATGAACATACACAGAACATAGAATTCCTAAACCCTATAATCTATATGAGACTCTTCTCACAGCCTTCATTTTGTAATTTGAAATAGATACAAAGCTCATAACAGATGCACTTTATTCCTGGCCATTCAATTATTTATATACTGTAAATAAGGCAATTTTGCAATACATTTTCCTCTCATTTCTGCAGCTAGTTAACATAAATGTGACAAGGTTCCTTTTCAAAACACTGGCTCTTTAGGTGTTAAACACAAGTAGTAAATCCACTTTGTCAAATTGCCCCATTTATAATATTTAATCTTCCTTCTGTAATCAGGAGAGCTGAAGTACACATTCAGAGTTGCTTTCCTTTGACACAGTTCTCTTATTACTGTCTCTTTTCCTCACATAATGTCCCACAGCAGCTGTGCCATTATGATGATGCTTTCTTTTTTTTTCTTTTTTAAACCAGCCTCTCTAGCACAAATAATTAAAACATGTATTTACCTTCCATTGCCTGGCTGAGACTAAGTGCACATTTTGGGGGAAGGGGGAGCAGTTGTTTGTTTCTTTTTATTTTATTTCTGAGCAGTGACATATTGATGCTTTGGATAATAAATCATTCCAATTTGTTCATCCCTGCCAACAATGGTTTTAATCTTCATTTACGACTTGCAAAGTCCGTTTTGTTGGAAGCGTTTGATAAAATACTCAATTACCATTTTTTTTTTGCACTGCAGTTCAACTGCTGTGCTGATAAAAGGCTCTAGCTCAGAAGATAAACTGCAAATAATTCCTGAAGAACAAATGTCAGAGGCAGTTTACAATGAATGGGATTTTTTTCTGAGCAGATTATTCTCCCTCCAAAGCGACAGGGCAGCTCAATATTTATTTTGTTGAGAATGTCATTTAAATATTGTTTGACACCTGCTCCCTGCAGTCAGCTACTCAGCACATTACACTTTCAAGGGGTTTAGAAGTGAGGTTCCAGATCCCTCTGCATCTACTAACATATTTCAGGTACTCCATTTAAATAGCAGAACCAGCTGCTTCAATACACGCTGTGCAACTCTTTCCAAGTAAGTAAATGAAACACCACTAAAATGCATGTGCTTGCACAAATCTGCATGCTAAGGCATACATAAAGATTCACAGAACAAATATGTGAGAAAAGTGTGGACCTAAGAGACTAAAGTTTTCAACTTGCCACATGCAGCTTCTTTGACATCTAACCCAAAAAGATTCATTTCAGATGATTTTTTTCCCTTTCCCTTCTGTTGGACCCATAGTTTTGGTGTGGATCTTCCCCTGTGGATTTACTCTAGATGGCACTGTTCAGGGACTGAACTCAACTCACACCACTACACAATCCCTTGCAGTAAAACAGGATTCCCCCCAAGAATTGTCAAGTTAGTTTTGGACTGATAGTGGTTATTACTCCATCACCCAGTTTTCTCAAAGTAAAAAGATCATTCACACATTATTTTCATTCAATCAGTAGCTCGTTTCATCCTTGAAAAATCAAGGTGTTCCCCCAACAGCAATCTCTTGAAATGGATGTGAACTGCATGTGTGACAGCTATGTGAAGGCACAGGGATGAGGGCACAGCACAACAGCATCCAAGAGAAGGAAGACAAGGATGAACCTAGAACACTCCCAGGGAAATGATGGTCCCTGTCTTTTCAAAAAGCAACCAATAAAATGCCATTTATCTTAATGAATTAAACAATTATGCCTTTCATTTCAGGTTCTTAATCTATTTTCAACTACCCTGGTTTACTTGTTTCTATTATGGTTTTTTGTGTGTGTGTTTGCTAAATTGCTGCTTGCCCAGAGGAATTCAGAGAAGATGCTGAAGGTGGAACTTCCCCATTTCATCACAAAAGACTTGAAAGAAGAGGCATGCAGATTTATACACACAGTACTGCAAGGGAACAGGAACCAAGCCCAGCACCAAAATGGGAGATGTATTTTAATTCAACACTGCTTGAAATGTAAGCTGCTAAATGAGGGCAAAGATCCATCTTCACTTATATCCTCATACAGGGGGGGTGTCTCTCAGACTCTTACGCTCTCACAAGTGGCAGCAAGAAAAAAGTTACTAAACAAAAAATACTCTTTAAATTCAGTACACCCATAAACTCACACACGTATTTAGGTAGTCATAAACCCAACTATACTTACAAAGTACTTCCTCTACCAGTTTATATATCCACATATCTATCATAAGCAGCAAATATAAAATGGGAGCATGCAGAGAATTTCCTGAAGTTCTCATCTCATCTAGGAATACTTTGCTCTTCCCTTCAATAGGACAGACAAAAATTAAAACTTGGGGATAAAGAGAGAAAGATGTTTTTATAGATAATTTAAAAAGAGTTTTATGAGTATTATTTTATCAGAAATACTGGAGTTGCATACATGAAGAGAGCTATTGCAAATGTTTTGACCACAAGAGGTAGATATGTAGTCTTGAAGAAGTCAATAGTAAGCAGACACTTAAGCACACACACACACAAGCCTGAAAAACAATCACAGAACACATGCAGTACAAGCTCTAGAACAAAAGATGGTGACTGATCTCCTGCCTTCCAGGGTTAACAGAATTGGGTACAAACTTATCTAATGCTATTATGCATTATTATAGAGTCAAAATGGAATATCAAACTCTCTAGTGTATATGTATGTGCCTGTGTAACACATGTATATGCATCTGTATATGCCTACTTTACAAACCCATTACTGCTTTTCACTAGCCTCTCCAAAACTATTGAGATTAATGAATCATTGGGTTTCAAAATCTCTTCTTTTTCCTCTCTGCTTTCTGTAGCTCAATACAGACATCATTACTTCACTACTATAGTGATTCTGTTCGTCATGCCTGAAACAACTACAGCACAGAGATTAAATACAATCTATATCCACATAAATCATTGAATAAATGAATCATGAAATTAATATGTAAATTGTGTGTTTAACCTCTATTTATACAGCACTGTCTGTCACGATGTAGTAAATCTAAAACTAATTGCAAATTCACAACTCTGCAAAAAGAACACCATGGTAAAAGCTTGACATATTTATTAACTAAATGTTGAACTACATTGAGTAAGTAATTAACAGTCATGCCAGAACAGGGAGAGGAAATTATATTTAAGCACAGATGTCACCTGTATGAAATGGCTAAAACTATTTTAGATTAGATTTTGATATTAATCAAAGAATACTCCCATTTAATTTTTGACAGACAAATCTGTTTCCATTTATTCATTATTCCATTAAACACTCCTTTTTGAACCTGAATGTCATGTCCATTCTCACTCTGGTATGTTCCTTTTAATATGTCTTTTAAAAGAAAACGTGAACAAGAAAAGACTCAAATGGTAAGGTTAAATGGTAATAAAATCTTCCTACAGTCTAAACAAAACCCTCTCAACAGACCAGGAAAATAATTTTTTATTAGGTTAAATTCCATTATTAAGCACTGAGCATAAACCTAAAAATACTGTATCTAATTTCATTCCTATGCATTTCCAGTCCTTTCCAATTACCAAAAAGCACCTCTAGTTGGAAGATCATAGAAGTTTCCTAGGTGTTAGCACCAACACAGATCTTTCATGACTTCAATTTTGTTCTAAAATTGCAATGTACTTAAAAGAAAACCAAAATAGTGTTATATGGAAGCACATGTGCAAACATGCGTTTAGAGCTTCCAACAGACTAGTCACTAAGAAACAAAGAGCAAAAGGGAAGGGAGATATTTTACCTTCTAGCAGCTAAGATAGATACATCAATTCCATGGCACAAGGTAAGTGACAGTCCTCAAGAGTACCTGTTGCTGCCAAATCCATACTTCATTGTGAAATTCATAATATTAACCACTTCTTAATACTCTCAGCTGTTGAAACTGAGCAAATTCCATAAGAACAAACAAAACCAAAGGAAGTTATATTTGCCTGACCATATTACATATGCCTTCCTGGCTTTTTTACCTTTAACAGGTCAATGTAGGTAGTCAATTCAAATACATCCTGTGTGGAACTTTTATACATAGAAGACATGTTCAGAACTGTGGAAAAACAAATTCTTGCTGAATATTAGAACAAAGCAAAATTGATTATATCATAAATACATACTTTAAAAGACAGCAACTTACCCATTGGGCAAAGCTGCTTTAACAGGCAGTATACATTTGAAAAATACATTGACTGAATTCCAGGGCATTAAAAAGGAAAATGCACACTGCAAGGGAAGCAAGAGTCCAATGCCAGGGCAGGAAAAGGGGCAAGATCTTGAAACTGTCAAGACTGATGAGAAAGCTCATACAGAATTTTATGCACTTCTGTTTCCAGGCTCCCAGTAAAGATAAACTCAGATAAGCAGATAAATTTTCCTTCATATGGAATTTATAGACTACAGCTGTCCCCTCACGGCAAATTCATTTTGTCCACAGCACTCCCTACACTGTGCTTGATGAAGCTACACGAGCATTAGGATATCCATTTCACAACCAGCAAATCAGAGGCACAAAGAGATGAGGTGATTTGTCCAAGGTCACCACAGGGATCATTTATAGGGCCAGCAACGAGACTTAAGTTCCCTGACTCCTAGTTCTGGCAACTAGACCATGATGCCTTTAACTGTATTACAGCAAACTATTCCTTGTGTCATCAATCTCACATCCTGAACCACCTTAAATCACTTGAGGATTATGACATTTTTATGGGAGGACAACACTTCATTACTAACCTGAAAACTTGGGAGAAAGAGCAGGAAAAACTCCCAAAGCTGGTGAGAAAGGAAGTTCACAGAAGGCTGGCTGAGCAGCTACAACAACAGAGGCTGGCAAAGAAGGAGGGGAATAAAACAGTCCAGTTCTGCTTTATTTCCAGAGTACTTGAACAGCCACCAGCTGTTTGTAAATCTCAGAAGTTACATTAATGCTTGTAAAACAATTGTCTAAAAAGACAAAACATGAAAACTGCTGTTTACTATTCACTATTTCTTATCCACTCACCCATCTGCTGCCTCCAGTTCTAGCAGTTTCAAACACATTAAAGAAAAATCGCAGCCTGTGGCTCACATCCCAAGGCTAAAAGGAGCAGTGGCCAGAGAAGAGAGTGGACAACTACATAGCTTAGAAACTGCAAGTCTGAACTATTGGAATGTCTCTGAATGATAAAGCTATTGGTCCAGCCAAGCACAACTTTCCACAGTTGAGTCTTAAAATAAGTAAGAATGAAACATATCTGAACATATTTAACAAGATGGATAAAAGTAATTAAGGTTGAGTTCCCACTCTAACAGAATGCTGCAAGCTCTTTCATAGGCTTTCTACTGCTTTCACTGAGAAGCAGATCATCTGTTACCAACTGCAAGCTGACAGCATGTCTCCAATCCAAGCAGAGCATAAGAAGTCAAATACAATTCTAGAATAAGAATTTCCCTGATAAATCTTCCTGAAAGGCACAAGTATTGATGCCTTTGTTCAGGACACTAGCAAGATCCTCGCTGGAACAGCTTCAATCATCTGAGTTTTAACAGGAACTAGAAGCTTTCCTCACTTGACTATACCATTCCCTCTCTCTACCTCTTTTTCTTTTAATCAGCCACATTATTTTGTCTGGTCTAGTGTTTCAGATTCAGCAGTTTTAAGTGAATTATTGGCCTTAGACTTTACTAATTTTCATCCCATGTCTGCTGCCCCAGTCCTTCAAGTCACCAAGCTGTTTTTTGTTTTCTCATATATTGACAATATCTTGTTATATTTGTCAAACTGCATTACCCCACACCCACCCTTTGGGCAAAGGTGATCATTAAATATATTAAGTAAGATGAGCACAAAACAATCCTGGGAAACTCAATCAGTAACCTTCCTTAAGCCTAATAATTTCAAACTACCTTTTACATCCTTAAGCCATTTCCCCATCTTTACCAAGCTCTTCTGGAATTTCAGCATTCCAGAAGTCCAGATAGAAAGGGCAACCTTTCCTGTATCTAGAAAACTGGTAATCTTATCAAAGATTATCAAGTCAGCTTAGCACAACCTACCCATGAAAAAACACACTATATTTTGTCTAACTGCTCACTTTTCTGCCTGGTTTCAACTGAATAACAAATTTTGTTTCCCTTTCCTCTTCAAAGTTAGATAAATGATTACACCTATTTATCCATGTTTCCTACAACAAAATCTATTCTGACAAGCTACCTAAGCTTAATCAAAACTCATAAATTTGCAAAGATAATTTAAGTTATGTTTGTGTATCTGTCTTTATTGAGGAATATGAAGGATCCAAATTACTTGCTCACTAGGGCAACTTCCATTTAAGAAAAACAAACACGAGCACTATTTTCAGGACTCTTAAGGCATTTTGAACAAACTCGAAGATTTAAAACAAACACTGTTATAGAGCTTCTTCATACCAAATACAAGACAAAACTTATCTACACAAAGGATGCAAAAATGGCAGTAACAGGGAGAACAAAGAAAAACCCACATAAAACTGTTTGCTTGCACTCAGAGCTAGCTTTCTTGGGCAGTGCTTACACACCATGGGCTAATCCTCAAACCTCTCAATTATATCCAAGCAGACAAGCAAGTCCCTGGGCGAATTAAGTGTCAAGTTTCATTTTTTACCACTCTCAGGTCCTCTCTGGGAACCACTGATCACGGTCCTCCCTTCTGGGGGCAGGAGGGACTGGACACCCACATCTTCCTCTCTCCTCATTGCAATTTGAAGGCAACAGGATCTCCTTTTCTCCTGTCACCACCTCGGACCTCACCTCCCACAAAGAAATTTAGCACAGTCCATTGCTACTACACCTAGATTAAAAGCACTGAGGAAGGCAGAGAGGAGATACCATAAAGCAGCTTGTTTCCTTTCACATGTAGGGAGGAGATTGGCACAGTGCTGTTTTTCAAATCACTAATGGCTCTGATACTGTTTCCACAAGAGATTTATGTTAAAAAGATAACTTTCCTCACTTTCCGTTTTCATTTCTGCTCTTTTCTCTACCCAACATTTCATCCTAGGAGGAGAAAGAACTGCTCATTTCTGCAGCAGGGAAGAACAATCTGAGATTTATAACATGTGAGGAACCCATCACAGTGATAGAGCAATCTTTCCCCCAGACATCTCTCCATTACTGAAGCTGATGTCTCCCTGCCCTGATGCCACTTGTGGGCTGATCTGTCAGCCCCTACAGGGGGGCTAACAGCTCTGCCATTGCACACACATTTTTCATCTTTATCTCAGCAAGCCCTGCAGTTCTTCTTAAACAAACTCCTCAAACAGTTTCACCAGTTTTACTTTTTTTAAATACATTTGAATGAAACTGCACATTTTCAACAGTGCATCTTCTGTGACTTTATTTTCCATCTTATTTTATGATGACGTTATTTTAGTTTCTCTGAAAGGAAATAATGGGTAAAGATGAAGGCTTCATTCCACTGTGCTGACAACATACTGGTTGGAGAAATGGTGGAACTAATAATGTAAACTTGATGTATGTAAGCACAGCTGGTTTGGAACCTTTTTTTTTCCCCAGTAGCACTAATTTATACTTTGCCTTTATTTTGTGGTTTGGTTTATGATTTTGATTAGCCACCAGAATGAGCTCTCTTAATTGCTTTCTGCTAAACTGCTTAGAAGAAAAAAAAAATCCTCCCAAAAATTTAAACCAGGAGACCTTTCCTACTTTATTAGATTTTTTTACTACATTATTAGCTTCAAAAATCAACACCCAACCTAAAAGGTTGTCAGATACCTCCAGGGCTCCAAAGGAACTAGAAAAAGGGGAAGGGAATTCACAAATAAGATCTTAACAGTACTTGCTCATTAGGTGTTTTCAAATCCTGTATCACACTAACTTCTTCCATTGATCTAGTTTCCTTTTTGCATCTTAACTCAAGGGTTTATGTACAAAACACGTATTACCACCAGTACTAATTGTCTACTCCTTTCATCTCCTGCCCTTTCAGTACTCCCTAAATTCATTATATATTTACCTACTAAAAAAAGCAAACAGTACAAGGAAGAAAATAAATGGCAGAAGAGAGCAGGAGATGCCTATCGACAGTCGCTTATTAATATACAGCTCTCTTTACATTCCTGAACAGACACAACAAATGCACTATTTACCTCTTCTGTTAGAACTGCTTTAGAACTCTTTTCTAGAGCTCTTTTATTTTTACATCTCAGATTGTCATGAAAGGCTTTAAGACAGAGGGACAGAACTCCCCTGCTATGAAGAAAGGCTGAGTGAGCTGAGGCTGTTCAGCCTGGAAAGAGAAGTCTCCAGGGAGACCCTGCAGCCTTTCAGTACTTCAGGTAGCCTACAAGAAAGATGGAGACAGACTTTTTAGCAGGGCCTGTTGAGACAGGACAAGGGGTGATGGCTTTAAACTAAAAGAGGGAGATTGTGACTACACAGAAGAAGAAATATTTTACACTTAGGGTGATGAGACACTGTCTCAGGTTGCCCAGAAACGTGGTAGATGACCCATCCCTGGAAGCATTCCAGAGGAGGTTGTTTGGGGATCTGAGTGACCTACTCTAGTTGAACATGTCTCTGCTGACTGGAGGAGGTTGCACTAGATGACATCGAAAGGTCCCTTCCAAACCAAATCATTCTGTGATTCTGTATGTTATCAAAAACACAGCATTCAAAAGAGAAAACATATACAAATTCTTCCTTTTGTTGAAATAAAACTTCAGAAAGATAGTTAAGGAAGTCTGAGAGCCTACTGAAGCTATCAAAACCGAAACAATCCCTGCAGAATTAGAAGTATGTAATTCAGGTAAACCAGATGTTTCCACCTGCAAACAGTGATTTTTTTCATTGAAAGCACTAAAAATACAACACTGAAAATAGGCCTTACTTTCCAAAGGTATCTTCTCAACACTTTTCACCCTACAGTTGCCCAACTGGATACCTCAAAATAATCATCACTGGAAACTTGTGACATTTCTATGCCAGTTCACCACAGACAAAACATGGAGAAATAATCTCTCTTCCTGCACACCTCAAACATCTTCTGAAGTTGGTTTTCAACACACTACACCACCCAAGAAAAGGCCAGAGTATCCATCACAGGAAGCCCATCTGAGACAAGCTCAGCAAATGGACAATTCATGTCACTTGCACTGCATGGTCAAGGCAGAATTGTTTGTTTCCAGTGAGTTTCAGCACTCTTCCAGCTTCAACACAGCTAAGCAAGTTAATCACCAGATTTGAAGGTAGGCTGCTCTTTATATTATCTCTGAAATAAACTGACAGCCATTAGGCTTTTACAGTGACAATGTTATGATGCTACAGTCTTAGGTGTTAACGCTTCATCTACCTTTAAAAGCAAATGTAATAACCCAGAAAGATCAATATTATAAGTTCCTTATTTTGTGTTAAATTACTGTGAATTCATTGCATTATTACAGAATTTCATCAGTGACATTAACCCTAGTCTAAAAATGATAATGCTGAACAGTACATCAGAGTTGTCTTTACTTTGGGCTCTGGAATAGGCTGCCCAGGGAGGTGGTGGAGTCACCGTCCCTGGAGGTGTTTAAGAAAAGACTGGATGTGGCACTGAGTGGCATGGTTTAGATGTTGGGTGTATAGGGTCATAGGCTGCACTTGATGATTCTGGGGGTCTTTTCCAGTCTTCATGATTCTGTGATTATGAGATTCTGGACTATCAAACTCCTCCAAAATGTACAGATCAACAGTAAGAACAGCTCAGAAGAGTATTCTGGCAATACTGTTGGTCTTTGTGCAAAATGCAACAAGAGCTGAAAAGCCTGAATGGCTCAAGGACAGTGAATAAAAATGAGCCTCTTGCCTCAGCTCCTGGTTTACAGGCCAGACAACAGCAGTGCTAGCAATGTGGCAAGCAACTTCATGGAAGCATAGAACAACCTAGACTCATTTCTCAGAAGACAAATGTACGAGGATCCAAAGTATTTGAAGAAAACAGTGGACAATTCCATGCTACATTATGGTACCACTAGCTGCGGTATGTCACCACACTAGTGGCTTGATAATCTGTACAAACCTCTCATCCAGCCCCACGCAACACTTCAGGCTTGGGGCAGAGTGGCTGGAAAGCCACCTGGTGGAAAAGGACCTGGGGGTGGTGGCTGACAGCAGCTGAAGATGATCCAGCAGTGTGCCCAGGTGGCCACGGCAGCCAATAGCATCCTGGCCTCTATCGGCAATAGTGTGGCCAGCTAGGGTGGTGATTGTCCCTCTGTACTTGGCACTGGTGAGGCCACACTCACATCCTGGAGTCAGTTCTGGATTCCTCACTCCAAAAAGGACACTGAGGTGCTGGAGAGGGTCCAGAGGAGAGCGACAAGACTGGTGAAGGGGCTGGAGNGGCTGACAGCAGCTGAAGATGACCCAGCAGTGTGCCCAGGTGGCCACGGCGGCCAATAGCATCCTGGCCTCTATCGGCAATAGTGTGGCCAGCTAGGGTGGTGATTGTCCCTCTGTACTTGGCACTGGTGAGGCCACACTCACATCCTGGAGTCAGTTCTGGATTCCTCACTCCAAAAAGGACACTGAGTTGTTGAAGCACATCCAAAGGAGGACAATCAAGCTGGTGAAAGGTCTGGAGCACAAGTCTTGTGAGGAGCAGCTGAGGGAACTGGGGTTAGTTAGTCTGGAGAAAAGGAGGCTCTCTGCTGGCTCTCCACAACTCCCTGAGAAGAGGCTAGAGGAAGGTGGGAGTCAGTCTCTTCTCCCAGCTAACAAGCCATAGGAGAACAGGAAGTGGCCTCAAGCTGTGCCAGGGGGAGCTCAGGTTGGATATTACGAGAACNGCCAGGGGGAGTTCAGGTTGTATATTACGAGAACCTTTTCCACTGAAAGAGTAGTTAAGCATTGGAACAGGCTGCCAAGGGCAATGGTGGAGTCACAATCCCTGGAAGTGTTCAAAAAATGTGTAGATGTGGTGCTGAGGAACATGGATTAGTGGTGACTTGACAGCATCAGGTTAATGGTTGGAGTTGATAATCTTGGAGGTCTTTTCCAACCTTAATGATTCTACAATTTTTACTTCTTTTAAAAAAGGAACCCAAGGATGAAATGATGCCATTCTCCCACCACTAGCTCTGCAGAACATCAGCAACAGCTTTAAGCTACAACGAAAACTGGAAGACAATCTGGTTCAATGGGTCAAACATCAGGATCAGGCTAGAAGCCCAAGAAACCTAACTCATGAGCTACTGTTCACATTGTCACTACCCTCCAGTATTTGTCACAGCTTTCCAAAGTCATAGTTAAGCCTTATAAACATACAAACTAGTACTGCATTCTTCTCATAGCTAAATAATCTTAATAGGATTCCCACACACTGGGGCTGAGGGTGTTTTGGTTTTTAATGAAGAACAAGCCAAATCTTTTTTTAATGGGAGGGGAAGAAAAGAGACACACTTTAATATAACAATCTATTTTGCAGCCAACTCAACTAACTTCTGCAAGGAAAACATTTAGTCAGTATTAGAAAGCAGAAAGCACCTTACATTTTGATTAATCTGATACTCTTGTATTATGCATAAAGCCACTCATTCATTTTGCCCTGCAAACTATTCTTACCCAAGAAGAGATACCATCAGAGTGAAGCACTGAAGAGTTTTATTAAAGTAAACACAATTCCACTGTAACATGCTCGTTATGAAACTACACCAGTCAGTAACAAATGGGCCTCTTCATATGGACCTCATAAATATTTTCATGGACACACATCTACTGCTCTTTGAAAGTTTTTAATGTTTAACGATAAAAAGCTTTTCTTTGTGTCTCCCTAAGTAGATGTCAATCACCTACCACATTTCAGACATTTAAAAAGCTTCTCAAGTAGGAAACAAGAATGCTAGGATTGGGCAATGGCCACAAATGTCCATGGAGACTTCTTACCAACTCAGCACAAAGCCAAGTCCTCACTTTGGAGTCACATTCGGATACTTCCTATTGATGGCAAAGCATCTGCAAATAACTACCTTACATATTAACTTANACTATCAAACTCCTCCAAAATGTACAGATCAACAGTAAGAACAGCTCAGAAGAGTATTCTGGCAATACTGTTGGTCTTTGTGCAAAATGCAACAAGAGCTGAAAAGCCTGAATGGCTCAAGGACAGTGAATAAAAATGAGCCTCTTGCCTCAGCTCCTGGTTTACAGGCCAGACAACAGCAGTGCTAGCAATGTGGCAAGCAACTTCATGGAAGCATAGAACAACCTAGACTCATTTCTCAGAAGACAAATGTACGAGGATCCAAAGTATTTGAAGAAAACAGTGGACAATTCCATGCTACATTATGGTACCACTAGCTGCGGTATGTCACCACACTAGTGGCTTGATAATCTGTACAAACCTCTCATCCAGCCCCACGCAACACTTCAGGCTTGGGGCAGAGTGGCTGGAAAGCCACCTGGTGGAAAAGGAACTGGGGGTGGTGGCTGACAGCAGCTGAAGATGACCCAGCAGTGTGCCCAGGTGGCCACGGCAGCCAATAGCATCCTGGCCTCTATCGGCAATAGTGTGGCCAGCTAGGGTGGTGATTGTCCCTCTGTACTTGGCACTGGTGAGGCCACACTCACATCCTGGAGTCAGTTCTGGATTCCTCACTCCAAAAAGGACACTGAGTTGTTGAAGCACATCCAAAGGAGGACAATCAAGCTGGTGAAAGGTCTGGAGCACAAGTCTTGTGAGGAGCAGCTGAGGGAACTGGGGTTAGTTAGTCTGGAGAAAAGGAGGCTCTCTGCTGGCTCTCCACAACTCCCTGAGAAGAGGCTAGAGGAAGGTGGGAGTCAGTCTCTTCTCCCAGCTAACAAGCCATAGGAGAACAGGAAGTGGCCTCAAGCTGTGCCAGGGGGAGTTCAGGTTGTATATTACGAGAACCTTTTCCACTGAAAGAGTAGTTAAGCATTGGAACAGGCTGCCAAGGGCAATGGTGGAGTCACAATCCCTGGAAGTGTTCAAAAAATGTGTAGATGTGGTGCTGAGGAACATGGATTAGTGGTGACTTGACAGCATCAGGTTAATGGTTGGAGTTGATAATCTTGGAGGTCTTTTCCAACCTTAATGATTCTACAATTTTTACTTCTTTTAAAAAAGGAACCCAAGGATGAAATGATGCCATTCTCCCACCACTAGCTGTGCAGAACATCAGCAACAGCTTTAAGCTGCAACGAAAACTGGAAGACAATCTGGTTCAATGGGTCAAACATCAGGATCAGGCTAGAAGCCCAAGAAACCTAACTCATGAGCTACTGTTCACATTGTCACTACCCTCCAGTATTTGTCACAGCTTTCCAAAGTCATAGTTAAGCCTTATAAACATACAAACTAGTACTGCATTCTTCTCATAGCTAAATAATCTTAATAGGATTCCCACACACTGGGGCTGAGGGTGTTTTGGTTTTTAATGAAGAACAAGCCAAATCTTTTTTTAATGGGAGGGGAAGAAAAGAGACACACTTTAATATAACAATCTATTTTGCAGCCAACTCAACTAACTTCTGCAAGGAAAACATTTAGTCAGTATTAGAAAGCAGAAAGCACCTTACATTTTGATTAATCTGATACTCTTGTATTATGCATAAAGCCACTCATTCATTTTGCCCTGCAAACTATTCTTACCCAAGAAGAGATACCATCAGAGTGAAGCACTGAAGAGTTTTATTAAAGTAAACACAATTCCACTGTAACATGCTCGTTATGAAACTACACCAGTCAGTAACAAATGGGCCTCTTCATATGGACCTCATAAATATTTTCATGGACACACATCTACTGCTCTTTGAAAGTTTTTAATGTTTAACGATAAAAAGCTTTTCTTTGTGTCTCCCTAAGTAGATGTCAGTCACCTACCACATTTCAGACATTTAAAAAGCTTCTCAAGTAGGAAACAAGAATGCTAGGATTGGGCAATGGCCACAAATGTCCATGGAGACTTCTTACCAACTCAGCACAAAGCCAAGTCCTCACTTTGGAGTCACATTCGGATACTTCCTATTGATGGCAAAGCATCTGCAAATAACTACCTTACATATTAACTTAATAGGAAGGAAACAACTACAAACAAAGCCAGGTGCAGCAGTAAGTGGTCTCCAATAACAGATGGGCAGTGCCAAACAGCAATTTCACAGTAAACCACAGGATGGGAATTAATCTATCTCCTAAATCTGATGGATGAGCTTCCCTAATATATGATAAAAATAGGAGTGCTGCTTTCTATCAAAAGTTGTGCAGCAGTTTGATGCTTGCAAAACTCTCAGGTTACAATTGAGAGCCTCGCTTCTATTCCCCAAATTACTCTTTTAATAAAGCTTATCAAAGGCTTATCATACTTGCTACTGATAAAATTGGATAGGTTACCCTAACGCAGTCTTTATCCATGAGAAGCTAAAAACCAGTTCATTAGTTAATTAGGTGACAGGTATCACTGCTGGCTGTCTCTCCACCTAATATGGATATACCTGCATACTCCAGAGATGAAAAAATCACTCTCTGGTGCCACCCATCACACTAGAGTCTCACAACACTGCTGGGCACATCTAGACAGCGTAACTCAGGAGCACATTGCATCCTTCAACTCGGCTGTCCACCCACAATGGAACAGGAGCTATCAAGTACCAGACACCCTAAAGCACCACAGCATGATTTAGTACATCTCCCATCAACCTTTATTTTTTTTCTCTAGTGCACAAAATGGTTTTATGGGAACTGTGTCTGCTCTGCAGTGACTCCACTGTGGCTGTATAAACACCCAAGGCAGCTTTACTCCAGCCAGTGCAGGCAGCAGCCTAAGCATACCAGGAGGGAGCTTGACCAAGTACAACATGTCTCATTGTGCACAGGTCTTGCAGCCCTGAGCAACGAACTGCTGTAGCTCAGCAGCTGCAATAGACCTATCTACTTAGTTTAAAGGTAGGTAAGCTACGTATATATTTTACCGGGTCCAGGCACAGTCAATATGAAATACATTAATACTAAAGCAAAAAAATTTACTAAAAAATGACTTGACTTTTAGCGTAAGAAGAAGAAAGGTGAGACAAACAAAAGCCCACCTACTCTGCTGAGGGACCTCAACAATCCAGAAAACAACAGCATTTGTCTACTTCAGTGTAGAAGCTCCACTCCAGCAGCATCCATGGAGGTTAGCTCATACACTTGCAAACACACAGATATCAGAGCCCAAAAGGCACCTCACCAGCTCTGCAAGAGGAGAGCTGGAACAGGGCAGGTTTACAGCCTCTGGCACAGCAGGGACAAAACTGGATGTAGAGAAGCCTCTTTGAAGCAGAGACAACAGCAGTGCACGTTCTGGGACAGACAAGGAGAGTTGCAAAGCATCGGAGGTCCCAGCTTGTCAGGAAAGCTAGGGAGAGACCTGGGCTTGGCATTGCCAATTTCTCATGGAGACTCAACTACAAAAAGGCTTGAGAGCAAGCATCCACTTCCACATCATGACACCTAAGGCACATACACTAACTTCAATAGATGCATGAAGCATATTTTGTTCTAAATATGCTTCTAGTAGTACACACACATACACATGCACATACAGTCAGAAATGTTCTCATGCTTTCATGAAAATTTTTTACCCTTCTTTACCAGTATTTTTGCAAATACTGCCTTTGTGAAAAATGTAGAAGAGTAATGAAATTCCTGGCTAAGGCTTTAATCTCTAGTCACTCCTATAACAGAGGGGTGGATCAGAGAGTATAATTTGCCGTTATCGTACTGCTCATCTCCTGTGTTGACAATAGAAATCCTCCTGTTAGTTTTTCTTAGACAAACGTGACCCCAACCTGATATGACACTTTATTTTTTCAGCTGTGTAACAGTCTTAAACCAGGTGCTTTCTAAGCTGTATTATCCCATTTTGGGAAACTTTTATGTAGCAATCAGCAAGCTAAAACATTAAAAAAAAATTTGGTTTGTTTTGGCTACATTTGTAGGTTTATAAATGAAATATTATACACCAACTTCTTGACTTCTTCATTTTCACATTAATAAAAATATTTAACTACTCCATATTTTTCACCCTTTTAATTAAAATTCTTAAGTACAGATTCTCAGACTTCTAGGAAAATACCAGTAGCATTCCAGTATAAATTGAAAGCATTAACACCTTTAAAGTATTTGTCTTCCTTTTTAAAAATCTGATTATTAGTCTTTTCTGAAGGTTTTTTGGTAGGTTTTTTCCTTGGGTTTATGTCTGCATATTCATCAATCTAAAACAATTTTAGACCCCAGCTTCTTTGGTATTGTGTTTTAGTACTTGCTAGCACTAGAATTTTGCACCATAGCCCTCGATTTATAGCCCTCATTTAGCCATCATGCTATTCAAAACCCTGACTTTAAATATCCGCCACACAGATATGAGTAACAAAAAGAGACAGAGTATAGCTATTGTGCCTTCAAAGAAAAGCAATAAACCATTCTGCTTGCTCTCCTTCATGTTCTTTAATTCATTTCATTTCATTTTAACTACCCAGAACAATTTCACCAGCCATTAGCCTGGAATGAAACCTTACAAAGGCTGATTGTTGTTATAAAGATGGGTCCCAGCACTCCCTCCCCCTCCTTTTCATAAGTTTTAGGACAAATAAGCTACTTCATAGCCACCGCTTTGTTTTTAAAGAAGAGAATTCTTGCAAAGCAAAGGACAGACAAACTGCTTCACATCCACATTCAAAAGACTCCAACATAACATCCACACTGAGCTGGTCTGGCTCAGAGCCCTAAAGAGAGACCCTGTTGGAGAAAGGGACAACAAAGGAGGGAGGAATCTCTCAGGCTGTTTTCTACCCGAGGTGGAGGGAGTCCATCCTATATGCAAACACTGCTGTGCCCTCACCCTCAAATCTGTAGGAAAGGGGAAGCACCAGTGTTAACTGCACAACAGTCAACTCTAAACATGAAAATAAAGAAGAAAATACCCATTTATAAGCATGTTTTTATATTTTGGAGAAATAAACCTCCATGAGTGTCACTCCTGACAGCCTACGCCAAAGGAAAAATCTGCAGGTTTTTGTCTTCACTGCATCCGTATTTGGAAAACAATCTTGAAAACAAAAAAATAGAGACATGCTATTTTTTTTCAGTCTGAAAAGAACTGCACATCTTACATTCAAGCATCTTCATGGAAAGCTGTGAAGAAAGACATTCATACTAAAAAAGTGCTTTAAGTGTTAAATTCTGCTTTTTCTAACAAGCTACTGGCACTTCATCAGGCCTGGACACTCTCTGTTCAACAAATAGGCCCTAAATCTGTAAAAACTAACCCTCAATTTAGAAAGCATGTATATGTAGCAATATCCCCAATAAAATGTTCACAACCCTGTCCAACTCAGATGCCTTTTTGATCCTACCCAACAAGCAGATCAGAGAAATCTCTTCCAACAAAGTGTCAACAAACTGTCTGCACAGACAACTCCCTCCTCGCTCTCTGTATTATGTGTTTTGTATTATTTTTATTCCTTGGTTAAGTGTCACACTTGTCAAAAGAGTGAACACCACTTTTCCATAGTAACACAGTTTTGTGATGAAAGTTGTGAAACCTTCAAGACTTACAGATATTTCCACAAATAACCAGTATCTGCTCAAACATTAACACCACGAGCTCATAAATCAAAGGAATGGATTTCTGTTTTCTTTCCTAGAAAGATATCAAAAACTGCTCCTCAAATGTGGACTCTTTCCTCTTCCAAACCAGACAAAGTTTAACTATTCAATCAGTATTTCTTTCATCATACCACAAGGAAAAAAAAGACTTTAAAGAAATTCAAAGTAATGATACAAGCCAAAAATTACTTTTAATGTAGCGACAAAAAATTTGGAACACAAGATTTTGTTGAGTGTGAGAGTGTCTATAAACAGAGCTGTTGTATCCCATCTGAGCTGTTATTGGTGATGCCAATAATCAGAGTATTTTAAAGATGATCTCTGCAAAACTGCATGTTTTACTAATCACTTCTAAACTATGTAAATGAACACCACATTAAACTATCATTCTAGATGTATGCTTGGTAAAATAGACTGATAAATCCTAACACAATTAAACCTCATTTTCTTATTGATAAATTTATAGCGATTTGTCAAAGACAAACCAAATAAACATTCCCCAATTTGTCTTCAGTATTTGTCTTCTTGTACAGGTATCATAAAGACAATTAAAGAAGCTCTAACCCATTTGTGTTCATTTACAGTGCTTCTTGCCATGCTCTCCTTTCTGCCCCAAGAGTCTGAACATTATTGATTTCAAGCTAAACTTGAACCTGGATTTTCTTAAACATGAATTTCTAGGCTATCTCCCCAGGCTGGGATGTGCACTACAATGGCATTATTGATGCTTGAGACTGCAACAACCTATTTCATGATAAGCTGCACAGGTTGAGTCCATGCCAGTTTAGATCAAGTCAAGTATGTCCACAGCACCTGGGAATAAACACCAGCTTCACAGGGAAAAAAGGCAGATCCCAATGGCAAGCACACTGGCACCCACTATCTTCTAGACTGGCAGCTTCTTTATGTCCCTCCATACTAAGTTAATGTCCCCAAGGCATGGCTGTTTTGTTTTTTTCTAAATACAGAGACATTTGAAGGTGGAAGTGATCTTGCGTATCTTCTAACAATATCAATAATCAATACAGCATCAAGAAGAAACAACTACTGCAGGTCTCCACCTCTGTAGAAGGTACACGAACACCATCTCCTTAACATTTAAACACAGAGGTCCCATACAGGTGACAAACTGCAAAGTGAAGAAAATATTTACCTTCATTTTCAACAGAAGCAAGAAGGTGGTCAAACTAAGTGCATGCAGACCACAAACAGCTTTTGTGGTTTTGTACAGAGCCACATCTGATGAAACCCTATTTCCACAAGTACTGGTTACAGATACAAGCCATTTGGAACTGGGTCTATTCTACCTATATAATATTGTAATTACTTGATGTGTTACAGAAGTCAGCATATGCAAACAGAAGCACATACAGCTTCTCAGTTTGAGATCGAAAGGTGTGAACACTGCAAGTCACCTCCTCTCTTTACACCTGGCAAGGTCACTATTCCCCTCAGATGACACAAATCTGATCTAATGATGAGGGAACTACAATACTACACATTCAACATTGTGCTGATTCTGATACAAAATTGAACTAAGTAGAATGTATCTGATTTAATTAACTATGCAAATAAAAATATCCTGGAATTTCTAGAAACCAGCTACCCATAAAGCAACAAAACATGTCAGGACATGAGGTACTGCTCAAAAGCAGCAGCACTCCTGCATCCATCTCTGATTACACCATTTACAGAAGTTATCAGAAATCTTGACAAAACCAGATGAAACATGTTCATAGAGTCATAGAATGGCCAGATTGGAAGGGACCTTAAAGATCATCTAGTTCCAACCCCCCTGCCATGGGCAGGGATTCCAATCACTAGACCAGGTTGCCCAGGGCCACATCCAGCCTGGCCTTGAACACTGCCAGGGATGGAGCAGCCACAACCTCTCTGGGCAACCTGTGCCAGTGCCTAATCACCCTCGGGGTAAGGAACTTCCTTCTAATCTCCAATCTAAATTTCCCCTCCTTCAGCTTATAGCCATTTCCCCTTGTCCNGGGCCCACTCTTCAAGTTTATCCAGGTCCCTCTGGATGGCATCTCACCCTTCTGGCATATCAACCACACCACTTAGCTTCATGTCACCCACAAACTTGCTGAGCGTGCACTCCATACCCATGTCCAGGTGGTTAATGAAGATGTTGAAGAGCACTGGTCCCAAGACAGAGCCCCAAGGGACACCACTCTGTCACTGCTCTCCACCTAGACAAAGAGCCATTGAACACAAACTCTCTGGCTGCATTCCTCCAGCCAATTTCTTATCCACTGAACAGTCCACCCATCAAATCCATATCTCTCCAGTTTTGAGATAAGGATGTTTTATTATATTAACTAAACTCCACAGACAATAAGCCATATTTGCTCTGTTCCACACAACTATGGATTTGATAAGCCACCAGTGACTTCAGAGTCATACCAAAACTAGCTCTACGTATAATGGAAAGGACAGTCAGCTCCTCACTTTGGAGCAGGTTCAGAGCACATGGAATCTTTCAGGTATTACCACACTGAATTAGAATGTTTGTGCCTTCTTATACTGTTCTATGATAAAAAAGCTAACTTTGCAAAATTAATTATGACTTTTTAAAGCAAGCATTGCTATATACATTATTAAATGAACACAAGTCTTTTACCTGATATTTAAATGGGGACTTTTCATCTGTATGGACTTTTGTGTCTCCCAGCCACCCTGCTTTGTACTACATCATCATTAGGTATCTCTATTAAGCAGGATCAGTACTTTTCACAGCAACTAGCTCTCCACTCTCAATGGGAGAAAATACTATTTGCTTCCAGCTTCACAGTTTTCACATAACTATCAAGAACTGCTAAACTGAAATACTGTTCTATCCCATAGGATAAAGGGATCTCGAGGAATAACTCTGCCCTGAAACAGACTGGCTGTTTACATTTAAACAGCACTGCACAACCCACCAGACATTAACAATTAAACATGTTTTAACATTTCTAGCTTCAACACACTTGACATGTCTTAATTTCTGTTCTGAGGCTTCCACACTAATTATGACAAATGCAGTAACTCACTCTAATGGCTGTATGCAATCAGCTGAGGCAGAGATAGGTTCGTAATCTGTCTTGCACTGGGCAAGACCATCATTTGTGAGCTAAACATTCACAAAGTACAAATATTTTTTCTTCTCTAAGTATTGCTTTAAGTATATATATATATATGATTGCATATAAACATTAGCAAAATCATCTAACAAAATACAATGCAATACATGTTTGCATCTAACAGGAAAACAAACATTTTAAAAATAATTATTAAATTCAAAGTAGAATCTTTTACAAACTCTCTTCAAGTAAAAAACTGCTACTGAGACAGTAATATTCCAAATGATTTTTATTATCTGCCTCACAGGCCCTCTACTGCATCTGCTACATCCTGCACGTTGTCATGCAGCAACAGCAGAGGGCAATTCACAGATCCAAGTTTCCACACTGATACACATCTTTCCATACCCTAGCAAGTAGAGCCCTCACTACACACACACACACCCCTACACCTAAGGTCAGCCTACAGAGAAAAGTAAGGTTTAGCATTTTAACATACAGCATTTTTTGTGGGGGACAAATGTGAGTTATTCTCCCTCATTGGTCAATTTCTGGAGCACAGAACAGCCAAAACTTCATCAGAAGGCTGCCAGGAAACTGGAGTAGCAAGTAGCAACATGTGGACATCTCAGCTTCACCCCACCACACAAAAAAACCTCAACAAAAATAATTTAAAAAAAAAATCAAATAATATCATTAAACAGACACTCCTGAGTCAGAGCCACGTTTGTACTTCCTTCTCACAGACAGCTTCTTATTACACTGAGTGGTCCCAAATTCACAAGTTTTGCTCTCTTTACTGAAAGCATCAGTAAATCCAGACAATTAAGCCAATGGTATTAAATGCTAATCACAAAGTGGCCACACTGGGATGAAAGGGGAGTTAAGGCACCAACTCCCTTATACCAATAGCTTGCTATTACACACAGTAAAATGGGTTTTACAGAATGGTGTGGAATTAGGCAAAATCTCAGCTAGTTCACAATGCCAACTTTAAAGAAGTAATTATTTTCATGCACACAACTATCACAGAACTTGTCCTATGAGAGCAAGGAGAAATTCCAAAGCAGACAAACTTATTTTAAGTAGTACATTAATTATCCATGGGGGCAAAAAAAAAAGGTAGGGAAAAAAAACCCTGGTCTAAACAAGCAGTTTTTCTACAACAGCTTATTTGTCCTTTTCATCCTTGCTACTTGCAGTGACACAAAACACAGATTGGCACTTGGGGAAAAGCAGCAATAAGGAATGTGTCTTCTGGAGCATTGTTTCCAAGTTCAGCCTAGTCCCAAAGAAGCTGTAAAACTTCCAAGTCTGCTAAATTCGTTACATTTATTCTGCATGTTAGGATGCTATATAAGAAGTGCTTTTAAAAAAAAAAAAACAACACCAAATTTTATAAAGAGCACTGCAATTGCCTGAAACTGTGGGATGTAGTCATCTCCTGTTGTAATCAATGACAAAAATTAACCAAGCTCAGCAGGTGCAGGTTCCCTGCCAGGTCAAAACTTGGGCTTGCAATCACTGTATTTAAATACCCAAACCTTTGCTGACAGCCCATATAAAAGACATCCCTTAACTTTATTCGTACCAGGGAAGCCCCACATAATATTCTGAAGTAGTATTTGACTTGCTTGGAGAATAATTAGGACATTTTACAGGCCTGTGCCTCTCTGTCAGCCCATCAGTCTTCACTATGTCCATCCCTGCATCCCAGGGTAACAAGAGCAGGCACTGCACATCAAACCAAGAACCATGATAACTCCAGAACGTACAGAGCTCCTTAGTGTCATGGTCTCCCTGAAGATAACATTTTCACAATACAGGCTTCAACAGGAGCTTTATAGCAAATGTGGGGGCATGATTCCACCTCTTGAGCTTGTCCCTAGCTCTTTACATTAAAGATTTCTTTGCAAAACATCCTGGAAATTCATGCAACTCTCAGAACTTTCAATGCATCTGTCAGTGACCAGAGTTCCTCACTGCTGTTTTACCTGGCTGACAAAGCAGCCCCTTCATATGAGCACAGTCAATACTTCTGACTGAGGAAGACAAAGAAGTGTACTCTTGTTTCCTTCAAGGATACTTTCCAAAGGTCTGAAGCCATTCTTCACATATATATATAGGTAGGAAAACACTTGATACAGGGACAGACAAAATACAAGCCAGCTTTACTTAAATAAAATTCAAATGAAAAGCTGAGGAAAGAAAAACAAAAAACCAACACACACACATTGGGAATTTGAAATGGCATCCAAAATATTGCAGAGGCTTAATGCTGTATGACTATAATCCCCTGTATGACTACTAATGGTATCTACAAGTGCTGACACTCACTGTGAAACTATTGAGTAAACAGCAGCACATTACATGGAACCTCTTTCTTGGTGAATAAAGTAAAAAACCCACCATTTCTCTTATGACCCTGCACTGTCAAAGTTTACTATTTAAGCTGCTGCTTAAGCCTCCAATCTGGCATTTCCACTGCCTAAATATGCACAAAGTAGTCTCTGAACAAACAAAACTAAGTCCCACGTAAAAGATGTAGACAGATTTTGGCTGTTGCTACTTAAGCAAATACTCAAGTTTTACAGGTGAAGTATACTTAAATGGTTTAATGGACAAATAGGTTTTAGAAAAAGACCTAAAACCAGTAAATCTGTAGAACAAAACATTAATTAATACTCTTATTAACTGCAGTTTGCTTAATTGCAGTATTTCAGTCATGAGTATATCTAAAATTGACAGATGCATTTAATTGAAATACAATCCCTGGAGCTAAACACTGTGTGTTTTTATAATAAGATACATGTTACTCATTAATAGCTAAACTGCTCCCCTTCTGGGGAAAAAAACACAGAAAAGGAGGAGGTAAAGGGAGGGCAAGGGAGCAAAACTACAGGACTTGGGTGGAAAAAACGAAAGAGAGGTGTTTGCTTTGAGGGGTCTGAGGGTTTTGGTGGGTTTGCTTTGTTGGGTTTTTTGCTGTTCTGCATTTAGTCAAGTGATCTTTGATCCTTCTGTTTTTTCTAATATCTTAAGAAGTCCAACATAAAAATGAAGGAATATTCTTTCTCTGTTCCCAATTCTCACCTTTCTGCCATTTACATTTCTAATATGATTTTGATTAATATGAAAAAGTTAAAGCAAAATTCAAGTAAAACGAAGAAACACTAAAAACCAAACAAAAGCATGTTCTGAAAACACATATTGCATAGGTCTAAAACAAATCAAAAATTGCTTCATAATATTAGATCTAATTTCATTATTCAAAGGGTAGATAATGCTTTATTCCAGCCCACTTTATTACCCATCAGTCCTCCTCTGGTTTGTACTATATGGGTTCACTAAGAGTGATGCTTTGCTGAGTAGAGGTTTAGGAACTCCAAGTAGTATTAGCTGCCCACTATTCACAGTGCAGACTTCAGCCATTTCCCCATTTCTTCCTGCCACCTCAAAAAATTCTATTTTTTATTATGCTGCCAAAGACTTTCCTTACCCTTGGATCAAAAGAGACATTACATTTGCCTGCTACCACCTATTCCATTAGCTAGTGATTCTCTGCTTCAACAAATGAAAATAATATCCAAGGAGTTTTAATAGACTTTGGTGTGAATGTGTCAAACAACAGCGTTTGGCTAGGTATGACAGAAGACCTTCTTCATTTCCAGAAACTATACCGAATGTAAATACTAAATTAACAACTTTCTCCATATTAAACAATTGCTGACAGTAAAGCAGTAAAAAGGTATTACTCAGAAACTGCCACCTCTCCTGTGAAGCTCACAAAAGGAAAGCAAAAAGGTTGTCTTCCTCCTGATACAGCACCTGCCTCTCCCTGGCATACTGTAAGATTATCATACATACTCACTGAAGTATCATCTACAAAATGCTGACTCCAGGTGGCTTCCTATTTATTATTCTAATACTTACTTAAGAGCCAATAGCATATACAAACCAGAAAACATCTACAGTACCTCACACAGTTCCAACAGTTTAGTTGGCAACTACTTTGATTTATCCTGATGTTAACATGCTGCAATTTGCAAGTGAAGCACAGAATTAAGATATGCTCTTAAAGTCAACCCAAGTTAACACTAACATCCCCACTGCATGCACACAGCAGAAGTGTATGCTGTGGGTGAAAAAGTGTAAAAAAATAACAAATATTTCAATAACTTTCTGCCCAACCTGATGAATTTTTTCTGACGAAACTTAACCTCAAACAAATTGCCATTTAAAATAATTAAGCAAGTGTTTATCTAAAAAACTCAAATACTAAAAAAGCCTTCTGACTCCTTAAGCATTTTTAGGGTTTTTTTTTGTTGTAGGCCACCAAAAGAAAAAAAATCTGAACAGTAGAAGTAATATATGCTGGATGAGCTATGTAATTGAAAAGCTGAACAACCCAGCAATACATACTTGGATAATTTGACTTTTCATTATTTGCTTTAAGATCTCTACCACAAAAGTTCTACCCAATATATTCTTGCTAGCAACAATCTGCACCAAAATTAGTCTCTCTCAAGCAGCAAGTACAGCACACACGACAATCTCAATGAGAGAGGCAATTAACAACTGCTACAGAAAATAATTATACATAAAGATGGTTTGGAAGACAATACTCTATCTAAAATGACCTCGCTGTATTCATAGCACTGATAAAACAGTTTTCCTTTAAAAAATGCCGCTTTTTTATTCATCAAAAGAGAAAAGCCCCAAGGTCACCTGTCAATAACAGAACAAACCCTCAGTAAATCACAGTGCTTCACAAATAAATTCCTCATCAGTAATTAAAACCAGGCCTCTCTGGCCCTGTGTTATCAGCTCATCAAATTCATTGCTCATCTAGAATAACAGATCCACATCTGCAGTCATTACAGCATGCCAGATAAATCAATCCTCTCAATGATGCTTTGAGCCATCTCTGCTCCCTTTTAACCAGCCCGATATTTATTTCCCCCTGACACTTCTGACATTCTATTTACTGTAGGCAAATGGAACTCATACGGCACCTTGTAATGGCTTTACCAAACCCCATTGTGGGGCATATCTTCCAAGACTGATGGTTGCAATAAACAAGGTTTTATGGTGTAAGTGTGAGCTTCCAACTTCTTTTTTTCCAGGAATTTGACTTCTGCAGTGAAGAAGGTTTATTACATTTGATTGCAGGTGGAAAAAGCTATATCCACTTAGAGACCTGTCAGCTAAAAGCAAGAAGAAAACTTTTGAAATAATATTATTTTTGTAATTTTATTTTGGCATTGATAACAATACAGAATAAAGCATCTCCCTGTCAGGCCTTGGGAAGCAAGCCCATAGTTTATCATTCCACCTCTACCCTCCCTCCCACCAAATCAAACACAGCTCTTCTCTGCTAAACTTCATATAATGCTGTTGTGCCTTGTCTGATCACCACATGTGTACAAAGTCCATACCAAACTCTCCCTAATATTGTTGTTTATATTCCAATTTGAAGCGTATGTGTTTAAGTATGGACACATATATTAGCATATGGGGTCATCTTTTTTTTGTGGTATCTGAGCCCAGCAAAAATCTCAGGTTTAAGATGTACAACTTCTCACTGCTTAGTGCATTCTCTGATAACTGTTAGGCTGCTGGCTTCAAAATAAGAACATAAATTCTTCCCTTGAGAATGAAACAGCACAAAAATTACTTTTCTACCTAAATTCTGATAGTTTGTACAATATCACAGCTGCTCTATTTAAGGAAACTGAGTGAAAATCTGTTTAAATAGAGAGAAAAAAAAAAAACCACTTCTGAAATCTGAAAGTCTCCCAGAACATAACATATGTGTTAACAGCTCTGAGAAGTTCAGCAATTTCTAGAACTTAAGCAGATACATCCCTTCTTATGTGAGGGTGGTGTGCTTACATGTACATATGTACATTTGCACAGCATATGCCTAAAAACATATGCTGTCTATCCAGTAACCTAACTTTTGTACTAGAAATCCATAGTTTCTCCGATACAAACAATTACACTGTATAATTTGACTACCAAAACAGACTTCTCATGTAGAAGCCTGTGAAGAAAGGCAACCCAGCTCCTGAAGCTGAAGCTTACTCCAGTGAGCCAACTGCCCTGCAACTGGATCTATCCCCTCTGCCCAAACCATCCTCACCAGTGAGCAGTGTTTCACATTGGGCCTCTAATTATGCACAGCTCAAAATTGGCTTGCATTAAATTACTGTCACAGTGTTAGTGGATCTCTCTCCTTTAGCATATATTAAGATTTTATTTCTGTGTGCCAATGATGTCTCACAGTAACATGAAAAGGCTGTTAAGTCCTTTTTCACAGCAAAAATAAAGTTAAAGCCTATAGAAGGCTATGAATTGTCAGATCCTCTTTTGAACACCGATTCAAAAAATGACAGGATATAGTCTATTCCTTAATGAAAAATCTATATTTATCACTCTATTGTTCTTGTGTACTGATCCTACTGCTCTCTGAGGCCAAAGTTTGAATATATTGGATTTTGAAATAATAGCCCAAGGCTCTGAGATGCTCAGTCATGATACATAAATGATGAGAAGGTTGTTCCTTATTTCTCTGCTTCTCACTACAGAAAGAAAATACAAATTCCAGGTTGCAAATCTTCAGAACTCTATGTTACCTACAGAGTGCAAATTATGTACAGATACTTACAGAACCATAAACAACAAAACCAGAATATACCAAGAAAGACAATCTGCCTGTTCTATAAGTGAATCAGTCATTTGTTGCTTTAGTATCATGAAGCAAAAGCATATATTTACCTAACCATAGATAGGGCAAGCTCAATTTGGCTTTTTAATCTTGGTTCCAACTGAGTTTGCATACAATAAAGAATCAAAATATCTGAAAACAGTAATTCAGAAGATTCAGGAATTTAATTTACTGGTCTGTTATACTTCACACTTAGGTATGGCAGAGGTTAATGAAAAAAATTCCCAGATATAGCCTGTTAGTACTAGGAAAACAACAAGATTAAAACCTCCTTTTATTTATTTATTTTTTTAACTTACAGTAGAATTAAAGGCTGCTGTTATGATGAAAACATAAGGGAGAGTATCTGGAAAGTATTTTTTGCTTTCATACCATAATAAAATAAAGTTGCTATTATACAGAGTTCTGTAAAGTTACACCCTCTACACTACTGTATTTTCTGTATGAGCCAGAGTTGCCTCTCCGGGTTTTGTTTCTTGGACATGTCTAAATTTCCTTTGACCTTGAGTGACTCTGGCTTAAGTTTTCAAAACCAGTCACTGCAATAAACATCTTGTCCTGATATCTAACAGAATCCCCTGTGAACCTGGAGATATCTGATCTCCATGCTTTTTGTCAAACACCTGAAAATTAAGATCTTAGATTCATAAATGACTTCAGCAGTTTAACATACACTACCCAGTGAGAATTAACACCTCAGGGAATCCTGAGATTACTGCAGCACTAAGTGCCAGAGAAATGCAAATAAAACTTTGATATGCTTAATGAATATTCTTTTTAAAAACTGGTTAATTTGTATTATGAATTATACATATTCAGCATATATACATGTACAGATAAATGTATATATATAAAAAATAAAATCACACCTGTTTTGTCTAGGCATCCTACATAGTCGAATTTTTACAGATAAAAAATTCTTATTTATCACATTACAGATGATACTTCCATCAGCCACATTCTATAGCATCAAGCAAGATTGATTCTGCATTGATTCAAATGAAACAAAGTCCTTGCTTCTCACAAGACTCCTAACCAAGAACCAAACCAGCTAGCTCATGCTTGATTAGCTGTGGGTTGGTGACCAAACATAATGATACAAGGCTGTTCTGTCTACATAAATGCCTTCTAGACACCCTGCCCAACAGTCTTCTAGGACAGCTGCTCTACTCAAAGCAGTTTTGGAATGTATTCCTTGCATATTATATATATTCCATACATATTTCACATGAAGAGAACAAACACAAAAGAGTCACTGACGCAATCTGTAAGGAATACATACAGAAATCTATGATGGGGATAAAGAAAATTACTGTGCCAGGGGAGGTTTAGGCTGGATATTAGGAAAAGGTTCTTCACCTACAAGGTGGTCAAGCACTGGAACAGGCTCCCAGGGAAGTAGTCAGAGCACCAAGAAGCCTGACAGAATTCAAGCAGCAGCTGTACAATGCTCTTAAGACACATTATGTGATTTTGGGGGTTCTCTTTGTCTAGAGATAAGCGTTGGACTGATGATCCTTCCAACTCAGAACGTTCAATGATTCTATAAGCGTAGAGATAATCAGAGCCACGCAACTAGAGTCTCCCTCAAAACAGTCATCACTTACACAAACTGAATGCCCAGTTCAGGTGAGGCATTTTTCTGCACCAATACAGCCTAGGATGGGTTACTCCATGTATCAGATTATTACAAAAAAGAAAACTGAAATGAAAAAAAAAGATTAGTAGGTGAAGTACAAGACCAATTTGGAATTCTAACTCAAAGACATTAAACTTAACTTTTGGTCCACACAGGGGCAGCAAGCAGTTTGATGAGCATGCAGAGAGGTCAAGATCAGCTAAAAACCTCTCACATTTAAGAGACTTCCCAGTTTGATTAAGTGTTACTGTGGACACTGTGTTCAGAAAGGCTGCTAGATTTTTCAGTGACTATCATTTATCTGAGCACAGAGAATTAGCCATTCTAAGTAAGCCCAACACTTAACCCACCGAGAAGAGGGACTCACGGGAATCTACTTCAGTGATTTAATACTTTCTGAACACAAGCAAAGAAAAATAGTAAGATGGCTCCACTACTGTATCTATCAGTTGCACAGTCTTACAAGAATTCCTTCAAGTTCAATTAATAGCGAGACGAATAGCTTTAATTCATCAAATACTATTACATACCATTACTTCATGAGAACTGCCCGGTAGAGAGATAAGAAAAACATCTGAGCAAGTAACTAAAAATAAGATCTGAGCATGTGCAAACATAGCAAAGTAAGAAAGAGACATCTGAATCCTTACTGGAGACAGCCTTCACCCAATTTACCTATATTCAATAGTCAGTAAATACAGACTACAGAACACAAAGTTATAAGATTCCTCATTGATGCCAATACCTTAAAGATTAGCATCTGCAAGTGGTACTTTCAGATGCAATGAGGTATCTCAGTAGGCATTCATCCCAGACATCCTGACCTACAATAGTCTTACCAAATTAAAATACCTCAGCGAAAAGCCATCAGGGTTAGGAAATTCAACTACAAAGAATGTTAGCTGGATGCTGTCCCCCACTCTCTCCACTGACTTCCCGCACAGTATCAGCCTAAGTACAAGGTCTCTATTTTTGTCTCTATTGTGGTGAATCTAAAAGGGAAAAAAAATCTAGGATTGGTTGCTCCTTAAGCATCACAGAATCTCCTACTCCAAGAGGAAAACCATCCTGCTCAAAGCCCTCCATTGTGATTTAAAACCCCAACGAATTCCAAAACCTTTTAAACCAGTGAGAAATTGCGTCTCCTATAATTCTGAAAAAAATATACTTAGAATTTGTGTTCTGAAATGGCTTTCCCAAATATTCTTAGTACAAATATTTTGTGAAAATTTTTCAAAGTCTTCTCATCTTCACTTCTGCAAAGAATTCTGGGATGATAATGATGAAAATACATGTAAAGATAGATACGAACTGACTTAATTCAACCATCTTGCTGGAAGGTATAGAAATGCATGCAGCCTCCCCAACCAGAAAGTGTTTATGAAAACATTCCACCAGCAACTGACATCTGTGTCAGACAAATGAAAGCACTGTCAGAACTTGCATTCTTTATGTTGAACCATCCAAAAACAACACAGAAAAGCCAGATTATCTCCTACAGTCAGCATTTTACTTGCTCTCAAATTAAATTTGTGTGAGGTTTTTCCTTTTTAAATCCCTATGACCCACACCTAATCACTAACAAAAAGCTAATTCTGACATCATTGCTTTGGGCTTCTCAGTACTTATGCCAGACATCTACCTTTATAGAACAGTGTTTCCCACATTCCTGGGGAAGCTAACCTTTTCTCAGTTTATCTTAAGCCCCTGTGTGTGTACACATGCACATGCAAACATGGACATACACACAAGCCATACATACAGGCAGGGAAGCTGAGGCTCATTAAACAAATAAGGCATATGTTGCAAGCAACATGTCCCTCAAACTTTCAGAACCCATTGCGTCATAAACAGTAAACCCCCTCCCCACTATTTCAGCTATTTACTTCTAAAGGGCAAGAGCTGCCCGAGTGAAGGTATTTACCAGATCTGTAGAAAACACAGGAGGATTTATTTTGTCTGAAAGATTGGTCTGTATCCTGCTTTTAGGGAATGTAAGTTATTTATGTAGTATCCTATGAATTCACACACTCTTATGCATGAATACCTCCTCATACATTTATAAAGGAATTAATACATTCTCATGTAGGAATACTTAACATTCAGTTAGTCTCCAGAATACTCTTATTTTCTTAGTATGCTGTATCTTAATCATGTACAGTAAGTACATAAAAGTAATGTGTTAGCAGACTCTGTTATCACCTGATACAACAGCTGGTTTGTTGTACCTTTAGCAAGAGTAATAACACACTGGTAGTTTCAATCCACTGCGGGAAAGTGCCTTAAGCAGGAGGATGTGCTTATAAAGGAACAATGTACAAGAAAAAAGACCTACAAACAATCTACCTATGAAATAGAAAACAGGGCTGTAAGCTCTTTAAGAGGTCAAGGCACAATTCTTTTGTATAAATATGCTTAAATATGAATTTATGATCATTTAAATTCAAGTAGAGCCCCACTCACAGCTCAAAGGGAAGCCCCACAGAATATGCACAGGACATAACCAAAGAGATGGATGTTCTCTAACTAGGCACTTGCATTTTCATATTACAAGGCAAAGTTTTTGAATTTTTCAATTAGCAGTTAAGTACTCAAAAAAGAGAGACTGAGGTACATGAATAGACGTATCTGACAGACACAGGACATATAGCAATACAAGGACAAGTACTTTGATAAAAAAATATCTACAAATATAGGTATTCTGTCTTTCAAACCATACTACTAATGAAGTCAAACAGTCACTTTCTCTTCCAGTTCTCATAAGCGAAGTAGTGCAAGTACTAAATAACTCAATTCTTGAATCTTAATAATCGAATTTAAAGTTAACATGGAAAATTAAGGGCAAAGATTGGACAGAAAAATTATCCTCTTACGAGAAAGATCATTAAAGCAAGACTAGGAATAGCACAACAAGCCTTTATTATTGCTTTTTGAACAAATACAGAGATTTATCTTGTACAGCTATAGTACCTTCAGCACTTTCATTGTCAGGTCCCATTTTCTGCTTCCTCCATTCTCCCCTTCTCCTGATTCAAAACCATCCCTTTAACACATCACTCCTAATTAGATGATTAGTGCTTGGAAGGGCAGGAGATAAGTCATTTGCATAATTTAATCATAAAAAGAAGTTAAAGATACAGATTTTGCTGTTCGTTTGTACAATTATCTTCACCGGCCTGGGGGGCTGAGATATTAATGTGATTAAACAGTATTTCTGCAAACAGGCAACTGTGTGTCCTCTATTAAAGCAGAGCTGGAGGCAAATGAAAAATTAATTTTAGAAGACAATCAATTTTATTCTACATGACTGTAATAAATAACAGCCCATCTGCAGACAAGTCATTAGGCCCTGGGAGGCTACATGTGTCACAAAGTCTAAATGACATACAAGGCCAAATTTTCCACCAAAACCAGAATGAGTAATAAATAGTCCACTGTCATTCCTGTGCAGAAAATGCATGGGATTTCCCAGAAAAATCAGGTGCAATGTGTAAAGTACTACTCACTCACCACAATTTAAGTTTGTACAGCATTCAGAAATACAGATACTTAATGGGTTCTCTTTCCTCATGTTTCCAGTCTGAGCTTGAGAAAAGCTAAAGCTTTTCTACCTATATTGGTGAATACCACTAATGAACAATCCTTTGTATTTTGAGAGACTGCTCCTGCTTTGAAACACAGAATCAATAGGCCCTGAACAGAACTAACACTTCTTAAATGTTCGTTTTTCCAGTACTCTTCTGAAATAATTTTCAACTGAACAGTTATAAAAGAACAAACTGATTTTAACATGCCTAAGAACTTGAACCAATAGCTACAGAAAAATCAAGAGTTTTCTGAATTCTACCTGCAAGAATAAACCAGGAGTTGACTATCAGACAGCATGCTGCCCATGATACTGTGAACTTTGAAATGTACATGCTTATTACATACATAATCATCACTTTCCTACTTTTTAAACTGTTATGGTGCATGGTATTTTCTCCACTACTCTTTACACCCAATCACCTCCACTTAAAAATATTATATCCTCCTCCTTTCCAAATTTGCCCACAGACATATAAGAAAATTAAGCACTCATCCTAAGCATTTAAATAAAAATGTTCTTTACACACTTACTTTGTTTACTATCTCTCAATTTCTCATAGCACTAGATATCAAAGGGGATTATTTTAGAAACAATGTGACATTATAGACAAACTACTTCATGTGCATACAATGATAAAAAAAGCTTCTAATCAGAAAGCAGGAAAAACTCCAAACAAAAAAAAATTTAATTTTTGATTTTTTAATCACCCAAAATAGGTGTTAGAGGTTTGTTGGTTATTGGGTTTTTTTGTTTGTTTGTTGTAGGGTTTGGATTGGATTTGGGGTTGGTTTGTTTGACTTAAAGATTCACAAGGCCAGAAGATTTACCAAATCCCTATATCAAAATGCAGTAAAGAATATCTTAAAGAACTTAACCTTGAAAGATTTTTTTTAAAACTTGAAGGATAACTCACTGCTCATTCAGTGCAACAAATGAAAGCTGCAACTGTTGTCTACAATGAAATGCTATTGGTGTATTTAGTTATTGTGTTGTTCCTGTCAATGACAGATCAATCTAGATGATAGGGAAAGATAGGATGTGGAGCCACAAGTGCCTGAAGGTATCAAAGAGAAATTCCTGAGCAGCAGAGAATGGGGGAATGATAATCACAGAACCACCACAGCAAGAACTCCTGCAATAAATGCAACATACTCTGCATTTAGCATTGATTATCAGCTCTATTGCAGCAATTCTAATGTGCTCTGGTCATATTAGCCTGTTACACACCCACTGTACACAACACACAGCCACTTCCCCCTTTCCTGCAATCCCTTGCCTGACTGTGCACATGCTGAAGGACCAAGCTGTTCAAGCACACTTTGTGCAGTCCAGGCCTTCTAACATCCAAGAATCCCAGACAAACATATTGCATCTGCCAACTCAGTCTCCCTGTTCCTCCTTTCTTCTCCCTGTAAATTGATAACCAACTCCTGTTAAAACCTTTACACTCTGAGACAATTTCACTGTGATCCAGCAGCAGGAGGGCATAAGATCTGATGTGTGATGTTCTTCTGTGTTGTTTTTTTTTCCCCCACCCTAGAAAGCAGACGGATGGAGCACCTATTGCAGTTCCATCAGCAAGCCAGTATTTACATACAACCACATCTCCTGAAATCATCCACCCACCTCAGAGAGCTGATAGGCACTGGGAGGATGGCTACATTCACATACCTTTTGCAACATGCAGGTAGAGAGGATCATCAGCATAAACTGGATTAGGATACACCAATGTCAGAACTCAAGTCTCTCAGCTTTACCTTCATTCAGAGAACATGAGTTCTTACACTGTATTTAAAAGTTTACTGCTGTACTGTGAACGACTCCATCCGTCACTGCATTACTCAATAAAGATACCTACAATAAATATATCACAAATACATGGTTTCTTTTCACACCAACATGAATACAGACCGTCCCCGTATAATACAGGATTACATTGTTCAGCCAGTAAGATTAAAAGCTAAAATTGTAAACCTTTACAGATGAACAACTATGAAGATGGAACTAGAGGAGTGCTGGCTGAGGGAGCAGTAACATTTTGAAGAAAGTATATTAAGAAAAGGCAAGTTAAGCAAATTATGAAAATCCCCTCTAGCTTAGCATGCAAGAGACAAAGTATGTCATGAAACTGCCAGACAAACTTTTTTGAGTTCCAGAAGGAAAAAACAGATTTGTTTGAACCAAAAAAATCAGTTGTGCAACAAGTAAGGCCATTTATAAAAATGGAGCAGAAAGAAGTGAGTGATTATGGTTCCAAAGCAAGACAAGAAATCTAAGTTCCAGTGTAGGACAGCAGGATCAATTAACCTTCCTAAGCACTTCTGACTGTGAGAGTTAGCAAGGTTTGCAGCCTGTTACAGTAATCATCCTGGCCAAATCTCTTCAGAGGGCTCCTGCTAGAAGACACACGGTGGCAGCCAATACCGAGAGCAAAGCATCAGTCCTTCATTGCAGGTCCTGCCTGGAGTAAGAGCACAACACCCTGCTGGGCCACGCACAGGTGATGCACCAGGAGAGCAAACAGTACATACAGCATGTTAGCAAGTCTTACAACAAGAGCACAGAGTGCACTGACAGATCACTTTTAGTTCTCTGCAGAACAGTCAGAACAACCTTGGAGCAGGTAAAAACAGTTTCTTCATAATGAGATGCTAACTCAGCTCAAGGTATTTTGAGAAGCCACCTATCAGATATATGAATTGTCATACAAAAACCACCAAAGCCTTACGAGGCTATAAAAAAAAAGCCTCCACAGGCATACAAATACATATTTCAATAACAAATTCATGCTACAAAGAAAACAACACAGAGGCTATTACTTTCAATCCTTGTTTGGTATTTATATTCGGCTGGTTTCTAACTGCCACTATTTTACTATGTTGTTCTGCCTAGGTGTTTTGTTGTTAAGTGTTTGGGGGTTATCTTTTTTAAAGAGATGTTTTAAGTCTCATTAGACATTCTTAACGTTTTCCCCATTTTTCAGTATTAGCTCAGAAGCTCTTCAGAGAATTGCCCTCCTTCAGCACACCATAGCATGTAGAAGTACAAGGACAAGAGGCAGTACCTCCAGACCTGCAGCAGTGAAGTGAGGTGCCTTCATCAGCTTGGCAAAAAAACAACAGGGATAATATTTCATGGACATTTTCTGATTAACTGCAACAAAAAACAGTCTACTAGCAATCACATGAAACTTGCACTAGGCAAAACCAACTGTTACATGTGTAAGAAAAAGCATAATGTCTCATGTTTTAAATATATTGATTAGAAGTTCTAAACAAAACTTAAAATACTTTTTCTTTAAACTAGCTTGATCTTCTTAATTAGCAACTCTTAAATTACTGTAACATACAAGTAACTAAATCCCCCCACAGGCACAATGTTTGTGCCAAGAGCTTTCCTACAGCCACTTTTTTTTTTTTTAATTACAAAATACACAAATATTCCTTCTCAGGTGGCAGTGGGGAGTAAGACAAGTCAGCTCATAAGCACACAATATAGGATTTCAGGAACTCATTTGTGAGATGGAGAAAGCTCAATATGCATACAACACAGTTGATTCACAGAGGGTTGCAACTCCCACTGCTCCACTAGGGAGAAACACAACAGCAGAGCATCTGTACTGGGATGTGAGAGCAACTCATCAGTAGGGCAGTGACCACCTCAGTGGCTAGCTGTGGCATCTTCTTGAAGCTTCAACAACTCCCACAGAACACAGTAATCCCTATGAATGCCAGTAAAATCTATCTTCCACAGCACAGTTATTCCTATCCTGTAAACTGGTTGCCCAGAGAGACTGAGTCCTTGGAAATACTCTGGATAACCAGCTCTAGTTGACTCTGCTTAAAGAGAGGAGTTGGACCAGATGATCTCAAGAGGACTCTGCCAACCTTAACAAGCCTGTGATTCTGCAAAAGAATTAGATTTAGAATTCTGTGCACATGGCATGAAATAATTTTGAATAAGTTCTTAAATGAAGTATTCTGTTTGAATTCCACTGTCCACTCAGGCTGGGAAAGAGGAGAGAAAAGTGACTCAATGTTCTGCTAACATGAGAGCTCCCAAGCTAAAAGTTCTCTAGCCACGAACTGGACAGAAATAAAATTACATGCTCAGATTTTTACTCACATGGCTCTGAGAAGGATCAGAAAAATTAAAGACTTTTAGTAAGGACACCAAGATAGCTCATATAATCATAGAAGTTAATTTATACTAAATTTTAGGGAATATTCCAAAGTGCCTCTCCCAAATGATGGAATTAAACTTTGATTTTTAGAAGATTTTGTATATATATTTACAAAGAGAGAGGCTTTGGAATAACCCAGAGATTTAGTTTAAATTGCACTATATATATTGACTGATACAATATATACACACGTTATGTGTATATATTAATTACACAAACCCATACTTAATCTAACTTCCACTTATTTACAGGGTAGCTGAAATGTGTTATCTGATATGAACCGAAAACTGTGATCACAGGAGCCTAGAGCCAGGAACAACAGTGAGGGAGACTAATAACAGCACGTGCAAAATGATTTGGAAAAATACTACTGAGATGCTTTCCACTAAAAATCAGAGGTTCAAAATACTATTAGGACTTGAAGGGGTTCATCCTATTAAAGACAAGATATGGAGAGGTGGCATTCAAAAAATGTACAACCTTCTGGCATGAGGAACATTTCTGCTTCTTAGCACAGGAAACCCTTAACAGTCTTACAAGCTGGTGAGATGTATCAGGTTGAGTCTTGACTAGAATAACTGAAAGCGCACTGATGATGCAAAACATGACATATTTCAGTACATTCTAGTCATAAACAGACCAGACTGCACATACTTTTAGACCAAATAAAATTGGTAAAATCTTGATTCTAAATATATACTTTGAGGCCTCTGGGTGAAAAGTTGTGGGTTTTTTGTTTTTCCCCTTTTTAACCATCAAGTATTCAAGCAAAATTATTCATTTTGTAGAGGAAACACAATAAAAAAAAACTCCAACAAAATCATTACAGGAGATGACCTCAAAAACTCTAGGTCTACCCTACACTTCATATGTCACACACAACTACAGCTAGTGTTGAGGGCAACTGATTTTGTGAACTGAAGTGGACAAAGACTTCAAAACATTTAAGATTTTCAGCTAATTCACTGGTACAATACATCACAGAAGCTGCCTAGCTCAAGAAGTTAAATAAAACACACCTAGTTGAAATGCTGGGAAAAATCTGAAGAAACATACACTAAGGATCTTTTCAGTACTTGTATTCCTATTGTATATTATAAAATACATTTCATTTAAATACTTGCGTGTCTATATGCCAAATCCTCAACTAATACTGTCACTAGAAGCCTTCAATTAATGACAGTATTAATGGAGCTTTATGTAGCACAGATAATACAATGCATGTATAACATAGCTGGATACCTCAAGTTTTACACATTGCTAGTAAAAAGCCCATTAATAAAGAATAATCAAAAAAAAAAGCACTGCTTGCAATTGCATTACCATACTTTTTAGTATAAGTAAAAAGAGTCTCCCTCCTAAATAACTACTAAATGCTTTGGGTTCTAACATATTGCTGCAAGCTATAATGGTTATAACTGTTAATCCAATACACCTTTTATACAAACCCATAAACACACTAGTGGAAAAATAGCACAGATGTTCATCTCTAATGCAATTTCCATTCAATTTCCTAAGTGCAGTCCCTGTGTGCAAACTAGCTTAACGTTATGTTTAGCTTGCAAATTCTTTTAATAAATAATGAATGCAATAAAACTGGTAGATCAATGGCAAGCTGAGAAATCATAAAAAAAGCCTTTTGTGTTCATGCTGGTGCCGATTTCAAACTTTAATCCAGTGACAGATCAATACTACTTTTTCTTTTTAACCCATCACATAGATGGCAGATAGACCAGATGTAGGTTAAATGCTGTTACCAGATATCAATTTCCAGAAACTTGATAAGATCAAGCCCAATTGCAATCGGACATTTTATACCTTAACATATACCCAACAACATACACTGCTAAACACTAGGCTTTAAGGCACTGTACAGTAATAAAGCACTATTCATTTGTTTGGGTTCTTACTTTTTGGGGAAGTGGCATTTGTAACCAAGTCAAGAAATGCTCTGACACAGTATATTTTAATGAGCAAAATGGGCTTAGCAGGTCAAGATGTACTGACAAGGAAATACAATCTCCCCATGCTTGGTAGTGACAATAAACTTTATAGGTGCACACAAAACAACATAGTTGTGCTACCAGAAAGAAAGGAAAGCCAAGAGATTTATGTTTTAAAGGATTCAGATATTGGAACCTTCTGTGCAGGTATCAAAGTACATGAGTTAATAGGTATCAATGGTTCTTATAGGTTGTAGAAAAGAGGGAGAGGGGATACCCTATTACTAAGTCACTTTGGATAACCACATTTTACCAAGAGGGAACAAAGATCAAAAGCATGTAACCCCAAGAGACAGTTTTAATATCAAGCAGGATAAATCTAAATCACTATGAATCATTACCAACTAATGTACTTGTGCTTGGTAATGTACATTTAATTGTACCATATAAAAACCTTGCCTTAGCTTCTACCAAAGGAACATGTCACAAACAGCAGTAACTCTAAAGCACCCTCATCATGTTTGGGTTTGCTATTAGTATTGTTTACACAAATAATCACTAAAATGCTGCACTTCCATGCACCTACAGGGTTTCATTACACTGATAATCACATGAAGAACTTGTAAAAGAAACTAGATGGGAACTTTCTAGGCACTTTAAAGTAAGGATTTGCATAATTTTGTTCGTTACTGCAAAAAATTCAAAATTATTATTTGTGGAACAGGCACAGAAAAGATTAAGACCCTACATTGAGCAAGATCAGACCCAAAAATGTAGTACCTGCTTGAAAACTCCATATACACGTAATTCTTTTAAGTACAGGTTTTAAGTAAGTATGTCCCACTCTTCACAAGAAGGGCTCAGATCCCAGAAACAATCTATAAAGTTCTTTGCCCTTCTTCTGGCAAGCTTCCACTGGCATTAAAGGGAGGTTCAACTCAACAAAGTCAAACCATCAACATCTTTTTAATAATGATACTGACAAACAGCTCTTGCATTACATGAATTCCAGCCTGCAAGCAATCAAATAAACAAGACAATTCTTGAAAACATCTCAGAATGCTCATTTTAAGTATTTTCTGCAAAACTACCATGGTAGATAGATACTAGTTTCTCACTGTAAGGCCACTGCTATAAAACAAAACATGATTTTCTAATTCAGTGGTTTCTTCTGTGCTCCTCAGTTCTACCCACACTGATTTTCACCTGCCTTTAAAACAAATGCACAGAGACTGAGTGCCCAACCACAGCCCCAGTGTGAGAATAATTCCCCATCCACAGAGCTGGTCACTTCTGGAGCCTTTCTAAGTATTATGCTATTGCCACACATTGATATATTGGTGAAAGAAAGGAAAATATAACAATGCTCAAGCTTAAACTCATTTGAATAAACTGTGAATTTCTATTACATATATTGTTTCCTTTATCAAATTGGAACTACTGGAGCAAGAATACCAAGAATGCCAACATAAATCTAGATCTGTTACAGCCAGTTTCTCCAATTTATTCTCAGAAGCCTTAATGACAAAAAGGCAAAGTTGTTCCGCTTAGGGGAGAGATTAGGAAAAGGAACACCCGCAATGATTTTTAACATTAAAATAAAGCATCACAGAGAAAGATATCAGCTTCAGCAAAATGACTCAAGCAAGTCACAAAATACTTTTATCTTCCAAAGAAAAACAAGACCACAAGTGGCTTAATAAACACTAAAGAATAAAAGCCAAATAAAACTGTGCATTGCCTACGTGGGAAATAGATCTTCGTTATTCATGGCACAGTACTTTACACTTTGTGCAATCTTTCCCAGAATTTCAAACCATTCCACAAAGACACATTCCAGCCTCTTGCAGGATTGGCGTTCCACAGGTTCTGCTCCGAGATAATGGAGACCAGACTAGACAGAGCAGAAATTAACAGTGATCGACAACTTTGCTAATCTATCTGGCACTAAATGATCAGTAACAGAAACATAATAAACAAGTATTCCTACTTTAAATCTAACAGATGTTGGATCTAGTCACATTTAACTTTAAATTTATTAAGCAGACTTAAGAAAAAAACTCACAGAAAAAAGAAAAAGCCTTACTTCAGTCTGCAATCAATTTGGACACGATGAGATGCTATTTATAGCAACACTTTTAACATGTTCCAGTCTTATATTATTTATTTGGATCATTCCTATTACAATGAAATATTAATGCTGAGAAAGTGGTTACTCTATTAAGGAGCTATCCTATGTTTAGATTTTAATATTGATCTCCACCATTCTGGAATAATTAATCAGTCTGTATGAAGCTGTATTTGCCTGACTTTGTGTTATAACACGGTCAGAAGTTTAGCATCTTCCTCAACAATGATGCCATGATTACATTTATATTGTGACCTATTCCTAAAGGCAATTTAGTTATTCCAACAGAAGGGGGAAAAGGGGATACCGCCACTTTAAAAGCTTCAATCTCTTTGACATTGCTGGCAGTGTATGGGAACATTAATGCATCTGTCATGATAACAAGCTAAGAATAACATCTAGACATCAAACCGAGCAGAGAATCCATCTGAAGTGATTCATTCAGATCTGTCTCATTGATTTATTAAACACAGGGCAACATCTGCAGCCTCACAGAGCCGCTTGGCAAAATTAATGCAAGATCAATTCAAATGGAAAAAAGTGCAAAAGAGATAAATCAAAACACAATTTGCATGCAGTTCCACAATCAGGCTTATTGGGTGCAAATGCTCAATTTCCCTCCCAAAGCAAATGAGTTTAAATGTTGTTTTATCTTCGTAGAATTGTGTGATTTGGAGTGACAGTGAAGAGTTCTGCAGGTTGAAGTGGTGAAAAGAAAAAAGGAGAAGAAACGCTTGCAAAGACCTTTTGAATATGCAACAAGAATATCATTAATACTTAATTGTTTAGCTTTTTTGTCTTTGCTACAAAAACACTGTATTTTTCAGTTGTAGAAGTCTCAGTAGAAAATTACATCTGTATTATGCATATACACATGCAGGAAACATACAAATACTCCATTTTGGAGAAAAAGCATGTTAACACTTCAAATGGGGAGTTCTATTGCTATGAAAAAAGAAGGGAATTTGAATCAAGGCTTCTCCAGATTAGATATGCATCTGATGGAAACATTCAAGTCTTTTGGTAGTTTTGAACAAGCACAGACGTTCAAGATGCCTAAAAAGAAAGAGGGATTTTTCCAGAAGTATAATTAATCTGCACAGAAAGCACAAAAATTCCTTTCTGCATCTCTAGCAGCATCCACTGTGCTAGTGGTCTCTCTCGACAATGTTTTAAGTGAGTCTCCTCTCCAAGGAAGAAAAGGAAATTGAGAAACTGATCATTTGCTTTTATTTTCACATGATAGCACCTCCAAAATTCACAAGTTTGGCCAAGTCTGAATGCTTACTAAATATTTACTTAGTCAAAGAAGTTTAATGTAATCAGATGTCCACATTTAAAATCAATATGCAAGGAAGCTGTGCTACATGACTAGATTGCTTTAATTATAATCTTGACATCATTCTCCTAATAAAAGACAAAGTATTGCTGACTACAGGGTAGCTTTTAATAGACAACATGACTAGACCCTCATTATCTCATAAAATAAAATGTCTGCATTTACTGCTTAAATTCATTTCTAAAGCATTTTATTGTTTGTGAATAGCCAAAGGAATAGAAATATTAGCTTAACTGGATACTTCAAATAATAATAAAAAAAATGAGCCATTCACTAAAATGCTGTTTCTAGGAAGTATCCTTACTGTTCACTGAATAATCCAGACCAACACTATGCCTTTTCAGTAGCCAATAGCACCCATCAAATAGAAACAATCTAGTGTAGGTTATGATCATACGCCTATAATTCTAATTTTAAGCAATTATATATTTACCATCATAAAAGTACTCTCGCTTCAGTTGAAAACTCCTTTTTTAAAGCAGGAAATTATAGTGAGGTTTGAAGTAAACATTACGCTCTACTACTAAAATTAAACATGTGTCTGTAATTTAAATAATCTTCTAAGGTACTCCAAATACTAACTAAACTTTGTAAATATGCTGTACTCACTAGTCACTGGAGGATGCTCCCTGTAATGGAGTGAATGGTTAGTTTCATTTGACAAACCTTGCCTCCAAATAAGATTACATGATGAGAGCTAAGGACAATCAAAGTTGGGAACATTCTGTTTACGAGTGAAGGCAAATTATACATGGACTGTTTAAAAAATAGAAAGGTCAAAGATGCTAGCTATAGGTAACTAGTGTTACACACACACCATCAACATACAGAAAACTCGCTTACAGGTAGCTTTCTCTGCAGCTCCTATAAGCTCTGTAAATAAGCTCAACTAAAAAAATACAAGAGAGTTAACAGAAGATGTAGAATTTATCTTCTTTTCAATTATGTATCATTGATGGTGAGCATTCCAATTAAAAAATAATAATCAAAAGCATACACTAACATAAGAGATGTTGACTTTTAGAAGTCAACTAACGTGGAAAAACAACGATAGCCAGCACTTCTTACTGCCTTTTTCTGGCAGCACTTGAGTTTAATGCACTATTTCAAGACTATTCAAGTATACAGATAATCTATACAAATTTAAAAAATACAGGTATTACAAAAGCACTGCATCGTATTCAGAGTTCAAAGTAATGTTTAAGTCACACACTGAAACAACACGTATCAAAGGGTTTGCTTCTAAAAAAACACATTTTTTGCAAGACTTTACTTCCCAAGTACAGAACCTAAACACTGTCTGGGTAGCTGTTAACAGTTGCACAGCATGCTGTTTGTTTGGTACCATGCACTGCAGTGGTTCCCTGGTCACTTCACAGCAAACAAAAATTAGATCACCAATGTATTCAGCTATTTTTATCTAACATTCTCCCCCATTAAGTATGGGCCAGTCAAGGAAAAAAAATAATCTGTAAATAAAATAAGATATTAAGCATTCGATTAGCATGAATTAAGCAATATTAGTATTAAGCAATAAAATTAATATTAAGTTACAATACTTGAGAAAAGTTCCATATGTGCTGATAACACTTATCATGCATTACACCCAAAATCATAAATGCAGAACACATCAATATCAGTAGGTTATTCCAACCAGTAGCACTGCCAAGAGACAGAAAAGAAGGCTGAGCAATGTTTCAATAAGTGAGGAAGGAACACTTTAGGAAACGTAAAGGGATCTACTATTTCTGAACAGGAAAAAATACATAGTGCTTTCACAACTAGGCAGAAGAGCTTGTGCTTACACACGTGTTGAATGTACTTTCTCAGCTGGAAGCTGAGCTCCAATACAACACGTTTCAGCCCTATCAGAATCCCCTCAGTATTGCTCTGGCTTTACCTTCAGCCTTTGACCAGGTCTTCGTTCCACTGACTGCTCGTATGAGAGCCTCTTAGAGCATCCCTCAGTTTCTCACTTAGCTCTCCCCTGGCCTCCCTCCTCAGCTGCTCCTTGCGTTACTGATTCCCTGACACTATCACCGCCATAAGTCTTTGTCAAAAGGAAAGAAAAGAGTTGAGAAATACAAGTTTAAAACATTTAACACTACAACATTTCTGGATCTTAAATCATTGGTTGTCAAGAGAGCAGAAATCATGAGAACGCATCCAAAGGCTGCATCATCAAATCGGGTCCATGTATTTCCCTAAGGAGAAACTTGGGCACAGTCACAGCAATTAAGACGATGTATTTCTGTAAAAGTCAACTTTCACACTAGTTGAATTTCAGAAAGATTTCAGGGAAGCATTTACACGTTAAATGCGTCCCTTACTACTCTTACATTAATTTTATTCCAATACATTAGTCTCAGACCTTATTGATAACACCACTTCAGTAAGGAATAGTTGTGATGTCAGAGGTGCACCGAAATGAACACGCAGCAAGAGAAGGTGTGACGGACACAAATCTTCAAAGAAAAAAATCATAAACCTATCTAGGAAATGAACGCAAGTATCCCTAAACCATCACCTGTACCATAAAATGATTTGAAAACAACCAACTCCTGCCCTTCAAGGATGTCTGTCCGGTCTGCTCCTGCTGCAGCTCACAGAGCCAGAGCAGGATCAGGCCCTCAATTAGCGCCTACTTAAGGAGCTATTAAAAAACCCACCCGACACATTCAGTCCCGAGCAGTCAGAACCAGTGGCGCAAAACCCAAAGTTACCAAGTATTCGCACGCTGGCAGTGGGACATCGCACCCAGAGCTCTCCGAAACAACCTCTAGAAGAAAGTTTCCTGCCAGACAGAAAGCAGGAGCAGGGTGAAACGCAAACGCCTCTCGAGAGGTACCTCACGAACTGCTGTAACGAGTCCCAGCAACCTGCCTGACACCCTCATCGCACTGGGTATTTCTATTTAGCCCCATGAGGGGTTTTTGTGTTTATTAGATCATTATCATTTCTAAAGGCACAAACCAGGATTATGACCCCGAGTAGGAAGAACCCAGCAGGGATCGCCCATGAACACAATCCTCCGTAGGCTCAGTGATTTCAGCAGGGCAGGGGCTACAGCCAGCCCGGGCCGGGGGGGGGGGACGGGCCGGGGGACGGGACATGACGTATTGTAGGACAGCAAATCATCCCAGAACGGTACCGAAAGCAACAGTTTGCCCGCAGCCGCCCAAGCCTCCCCCCCGGCCGCGCTCAGCGTTCGGGAGCTAGCTCCCTGAGGAGGAGAACGGGAAGTTCCAGCGGAGGGAAAATAACGGAGAAAACTTCGCGGGGTTTTTTTCAGGAGCGTATACAGGAATTATTAGCTTTCCCTGCTAGGGGAAAAAGTTTACAACCCGGCGCGCAGAGCCGCCCTGGGGGCTGTGGGAAGCCTGGAAAGTTTTCTATGCTGCGGGACTGGACTCACCGCTCCTCAGCCTTCGCTCCCTGAACGGAGACCAGGCCCGGCTCGGCCCTCTCTCACCCCACTCCCCCTCACACACCCTGAGAGGACGGCAGCCGGCGCCCCCCACACCCGGGAAGGAATCCCCGCGGGCCGCCGGAGCTGAGCGAACTAGTGTGGTGTGGAGGAAGAAGAGCGAAGTTTTCGCGGCTTACCTCGCGTTGGTGCAGTCGTTGTATAAAGTTTCGAAGTCCTTCCTGGTGATGAGCTTGCAGCGGTTGACGCCGGGCTGGATGGCCCCTAGCCCCCGCAGGATGCGGACCTGTTCCACCGTGCACACCACAGGCGATATATCCAGCCGCTTCAGCTTGGTGTAGACCGTGTGCAGCCCTCCCACCAGGTGCTTCAGGAAGAGATCAAAGACCTGCGGCAAGCAGATCAGCTCCTGTCCCTCCACGAGGAACGAGGCTACCTTCACCCCGTGCAGGTCGACCATCTTACACTCGTTGCCGCCGCCGCCCCCGCCGCCACCTCCACCGCCGCCGCCACNATAAGCCCGCCGAGCCCCCCGCGCCGCCGCTGGAAGTTGCGGCGATGACGGGCGGCGCGGAGACAGCCATGGCCAGCCCGGCTCCCCGCCGCGGCTCGGCTACGCTCACCTCAACCTCAGCCCCGCGCCCCTGCGCGCACTCTCTCCGCGCTCTTTGCGGTACTACTAAAAACAGAGCCGCGCTCCCGCCCGCCCGTCCGCCCTCCCACACGCCGCGGCCGCCGCCAGCCGCGCGCCCAGACCCCTCCCCAGCACCGCCCGGGGGGTTGGGGGGGAAAGAGTGACAGCGCCCTCCAGCCAATGCGCCCCGCCCGCCTCCAGCGCGGCCTCGGCGAGTGGCTGCCGGGCGGAGGGGAGGGGCGGGGCAGCGCCGGCCACAGCACCTGGGCCGCGGGAGGCGGGAGGCCACCGGACCGGGCCAGGCCGGATGGGGTTGGGGCTGCACCGGTGGGTGTGTGAGGAGAGCCAGCCCAGTTTGCAGCTGGCCTGCACGCGCAAAACTCCCTGTCTGTGCCACGGGGTGGGAAAGTTTCGGTGGGCTGTGAGGGGGTCCCGCAGGCGTGTCTCCGGCGCTGTGAGGGAGAAGGAGCACGGCTCGGGCCTGGCCGCGCTCGGTCCAGGTGCTGTCCGTCTCTCACAGGTGGTTTCAGCGGTCGCTGCGCTCTGGTACGCTCCTGAATGTGAAACACCTGTGCCCTGCCACAGCTGAAAGTAATCGGGAGAGATGGAGAGTGAGAGTAGCAGTGCACGGCTCTGTCAGGTAAAGAACACGTCTGACTTACTGCTAATTTGCTGAGAGACCAGACCGGGGAGGCAGTGGCGGCACAGGGCAAGTGATCCAGGTCTAGAGAAAATGAAGCCCTCCAGAGAAGGCAGCGACTGCTGCGCAGGCAGGACGAGGGAGGCGGTGAGCAGTTACAGGAGACGAAGTCCCTTCTCGAGAGGTCTTGCACATAATTGCTTGAATTTTAGAGACTCAAGTGTGGCATCAGTTGTTTTGTAGATACAGTGGTATCAGTTGTCTCCTCCTGCCTGTAAAGCAGACTCCAAAAGCACCATATGGTTACCTCATGCAGTTGTGTACAAGTGAAACTAGGCAGTCCTGGGAACCACATAGTTCCTGTCTCCTTCACCTGAACCGGGAAAGTTGTCACAAGAACTGCTAAACTTTGTCCATCCCTTCTTCCAGAACAAGGGGACCCAAAACATGGTCAGACAAATTTTACTCATACAAAAGAGTTGAGTCTGACACATACACACACCCAACATCAGCCAGGACAAACTGGCTAGATCAGTTATTTTCTTCTTACCTTCACTTAGTGTACTTATATTACATCCCCTTTCCTAGCCTCTTCCCTTTCTTCTTTTTATCAATATTGTTCTTTTCTATTTGTTTCCATTTATTTTCAGTTTTATCTTTCTTAGGCCTTTAACTTCTTAACTCTCGCCTCATCTTTTTAACTTCCTCCTAAAGCGTTCTGTAAACAAACCAAGCAAAAAAGTTTAAACAAAACTTTTCAAGTGGTACCAAACAAGCAATACCAACAGAGCTTTTCAAGTATTTCCATGATCACACTGCTTATGTATGCAATCTCCAACTCTTTGTTAAGCTTGCTTATTTAGGCACCCTTTCTGCAGTTTAATATTTTTTGCATTATGAGTAATCCTATTTTACATGAGAGGAGATGACTGTATGCTAACTGAATTGCTATATTTGCTAACTTAAATGTTCTGAATTACATTCTGGAGGAACCTCACTTTCTCTCCATTGGTTATATGTGTGTTCAAATAAAACAAGCCACTTATTTTAGGCCTCTAGCCTAGCTGCCTAAAACTAAGCTAGGTTTAAATGAATACCTTTCAACAAGAATGCTCATATTTTCTAAACTAGCTCCTGCATCTTTCTAGGATCAGAACCTTAGATTGGAAGCTCCATGGGGCAGGGGCTATTTAGTGTGGCAAAGTGTTTGGTGCAATTGAGCCCTGAACTCAAGTGAGATTTTTATGTACTGGAAATAGCAGAAATAACCAATAAGTGACTTCAACTAGAAACCTTTGGGGGTTCATTTTATGGGCATAATTGCTATTAGGAGATTTAATATATAAGATTCAACCACTTCTCATTGGCTTTGCCCTTTTAAAGACATTTTTGCTTTGAGATTAATGTGACAATCAAATTCCACTGTGAGAATTCTTTTTCCTTACTGACTTTAATGTCTTCCAGAAGCTAAACATATTTCTAAATAAAACTGAATTTTTGCAAGGCCAGAGGAAGCCTTGCGCATCAACACCCAGCAAGTCGGAGTGGCATGAAGCAATATAAAATCATAAGGGCTGTAGTAAAAATAGTACCCTTGAGAGGTGACTATCCATGGAAAGAAGAACTGCTCTTAAACTAAGAAATGCTCAAGGTTTGAGAATTAATACCAGGCAGCTGTCCAGTTCAACAAAGCATATACAAATCAACTACATCAATGAATATTATTATTTCTCTGTAATTTTATTTAAGACAAGGCAAAGTTTCAGAAGCCTAACAATCATACAGTAATATCTTGTCAGTTATGAAGTATCCAGATGGTTTATTTGAATGGAGTCCAGCAGTATGTAATTTGAATGTGTACAAACTAGTAAGCCTCCTTATAGCTGAAATATTTGTTTTAAATTAAAGTTCCAATATTATTTTTCCTTTTAGACCAATGTGCAAAATACTCAGTGTTCTTAGCACTGTCAGTTGTAGAGATATCAATGTATTGTGTAATAGTCCTATATAAAAATTGGCCCTATTTGTATGGCAAAATGTCATGCAAAGGTTCTGTTCTATTTGTTTGGTTTTGTTTTTATCATCATTACATATGACCCACTGGAATGAAATGTGAAAGAGCTCTTTTCTGACACAGGAGAAGAGAGAAAAGCCCCAGTCATTCCAGACAGAGCCAGTCAATAGCTTTCTGGAAGTTCCTTATTGCCAGTTGGCATAAAGGTGGCTACTGGCTCACAGGAATCCTATAGAGAAAATGATGGGTGACACAATTGACTAGGAGGAGACAATGATAAAAAATAATGACAGCTTTTTAAGTGAAGCAGTGGGGGATTAATTAAAAATAATAATAATTTTGTTTCTAGAAGACTGGAAGGCTCAATAGTGATGTTTGTGTGTTGCTGTAGCCAAACACGAGGCAGGACAAAAGAAAAAGGGATTCCATAGATACTGTGATGCAAAGATTACAAGTGTTTTTTTAAAATATTCTGGTTTAGCATAAAGAAATGTTTCTATATACTTGATATAGATATGGCCAAACTGAGTAGATTATAGATACAAAAGCTAGTTTTTAGTGAAGAACTTGGATCGTCATTAAAATAAATGGGAGAGATAAACATGAACACAGACTTAGGAGAGTCAGATGTAACTATGGGCCCAAAACAAAAGATGAAAAAAATAAATGAAAGATGCATTTACAATGCACTCCAGTCAGAAAGAAATGAAACACTTTTTTTTCTGAATTCCAGCCTGTCTGGAGTCCTAGTGACAGTGATACTCTCCTTAACAAAAGAATTATTCAGGGCTAAATCTCAACCTTTTAACTTACACTAGTGATCTTTGAGTTTATATCATGACCATGCAGACCACTGATATTGCTAATTCTGAGTAAAGGCTTCAAAAGGAAGAAAAAACATCCTTAATTTTTTGCTAGTTTAGTGTTTGATGCTGTGGTTGGCTTGGGAAAGAGTAACCATGACTATATTAACAAATGTAGGCCACTGACGTGAGAAAAAGCAGAGACTGAAATTAGAATGTCATTCTTATTGCCCACATTATTCTAGATGCACTAGTTCTTGACACTTGCATTCAATTTCTTTCTGACATTTCAGTAGAGTTTTTTTTGGAATTGTGGTTTAAAACTTCCCACCTAAACATCAAGAATTTTAAATAAAAGTGATGAATCTAAATGTCTATGTATCAATAGAAAAATGAATCCTTTCTTTTATGTAATTAAGTGTATTGTATTAATGTGTGCATAATGCAGAATCAATAAATAATGAATTACCACTGATTGTAATTGAATGTTTTCATAATTTTATTGTCAGCCATGATAAATAATCAGTACATTTATACTGCATTAAATTAATTAGTGTGTCATTTCTATTACATACATCAGCAGTGAAGTAATGCAGTGACATCTGTTTCTAATGTTTTAAAGATGTGGTATTCTTTATTAAGTAAAAGGAAGAGTTATTAGAGGTATTTCCTGTGATTGGCAGTTATATTGGTACAGTCAAAGAGATCAAATAAAGGAACTTGCACTCTTGGCAAATCCTGCATTTCAACCCCTAATGGTAATGAGTAACAATGATTGGAGTGAATTTTGCTTCTTCAGGCTTTCAGAAAATCCTGCCCACCTTTCTAGAGAAAGTAAGAGTGGATCTGCTCTCCATAAAACAGTCAGGGAAGATTTTAATGTGCAAAATAATTAACACTACAAAAGAACCAAGCATCCACATCCAGCTCTAGATCCATTTTTCTGCCTCAGTCCTCTGCATACACAAAGGAATTCTGTGCTAAGTGCTCATTAAAAAGTGCATGGAAGCATTTTTTTGGCTGTGACATTCTTACATGGAAGTAGCTGGACTATTGAGTCTGTAATCTTTGGAAATCATACTAATTTGACATGTCTCAGCACTGTGATGCTGCTTGTACTGATGTACATTACTTGCAAAAAAATTGGAAATAGACAAGATGTTGCAAACATGGAAATTGAAAAGTGAAAGAGTAGAGTAGGAGGGATGGAATAAATGAAAAGGAACATGTATCAAATAAACATGAATCAAACAGTGCCAGAAAGAGGCAACAACAGTTATAGACTGCAGTAGAGGCCTGGGATTCTTGATTAATGCTGTCTTTTCTGAGACATTTATCATTCCTTAACGTTCCTCTGCCATTACACCAACCTTTAAAAAGAGAACAGTTGGAAAGTCTTATGTTAGGCCTTATCTTTTTTGAGTTCTTAACCCATAAAACAGCTTTTAATTTTAATCTTTAATTTTTCATACTGTCACTCTACATCATAATGTTTGAGCAAAACACAATTCAGAATTATTTTATTCTTTTCAGTGCAAGTCTCAGAAATTGCTTTCAGCCCATCACTGACTGCCTTTGCACAAATTTGGGAAAATGGTCTCTGGAACAACCATGTGCATACAATAATTTGTCCACATGGCTTGCCATGTACACAGGAAATTCTAGACTGGCTTTGGACTGTCTGGGTGTGACTGACAGCTGGCAGTGGTTATGCATTTAGTACTCTGCATGCTCTAACACCGTGTACCAGCTCTGTATCAGTCTGCATCTGTAAGCTTCCTCCCTGCACAAGAGCTGAGTGTGATTTTGAGCCTAGTCTTGGGACAGTCCTCAACAGATACAGCCTTTGAGGTAAACTTTCCTCAGAATCAGCACTGAAGGATTTGACCATTTACACTAGGAACCTGAGAAAATTAAAGCATCAAAATACTCTCTCAAACAAGGTGCCATCTACTTTTCCCATTCATTAAAATTTCACTTGACTGTTAGAACTGCAGAGATGTGCCCTTTGATGCTCAGACACTGTCACTTCTTGTCTCAGTGACATGTAAATACCTTTCTCCTTAAAGCAAGGAGTGCTTGTGTTGTATAAAAATGTGAGTAGTACTTTTAAGATTGTTCCAGTGAAATACATGAACACATGATGCAGTTGTTGCTAATGATTTGCTGCTTTCATCTGGATTTTGATTAAGGATAGAGAGCAGTAAAATTGCAAAGGCAGGACTTTAGTGTAATAAGGCTGGACTTCATGACATACAATCATCATTAAGGTTCAGTATTGTTTGCACATTTCTTCTTCAGGAAGAAAAGTTAATACTACTAGATATTTGTAGAAGTTAAAACACAATTTATAGCAAACTACTATGAACATAATAGTATGTACTTAAATCTATTCAGTAAGTCAATGTACCTGAATGCTTGTTGATATACCCAGAGGAACAAGATTAACCTCATCTCTCACTCTCTTTGTTTACAGATCAGCGAAAGAAAGCAAAAGTTTTCCTGTACTGTCTGTTTGAGCATCTCAGCCCTAATCTGAAGGCACCACCATCTAGTGGGATAAGAAGGTATTTCTTTTTTTTTGTCCCATTTTTGGTGTTTTTAAACATGGATGTCACATTCTACTTCAACAATGAGAAGTAATTCTTTCTGTTCATTTAAAAGTATAAGCTTGTGGACTTTTCACTAGTTCTCATGTCTTCTGCTTAACTGGAAAGTATTTTCCAATAAAAATCTTAAGAGTAATTTCCATAAAAGAGGTTTACATAAACAGAATTTTATCAATAAGAAAACAACTTCTAGCTATCCAGACTCATTTGGAAGTGGAATTGATTTATCAAATAAGTATTTTTAGTATTTTATTGGATCTACTTTGTGGAAATCCAATCGGCAGAATTATTAATATTGTGAAAGTAATTATCTTGAGCTCATCTTTAAAACCAATGTGTATTTCAGACAGAAAGGATAGGTAGTTGCAGTTTTCCCTATAGCCATTAACTGTACAGCATTTCATTGTAAGTACACTCCGACCATTAAGTCCCATCAAAAATTTCAAACCTGAATGCAAAGCATTCATTTTACTTGGCTCCAAGAGTGACCATTTATTGTACTCTGCTCCTACTGATCTGTGGACTGCTACCTCTTCTCATCTGTTTTTCTTTTCATGCACTTAACAATTGAAAGGAGAATGGCAAGAATTGTGTATGGGGGAGGGAGAGAGCCATGAGGGTGAGCAGCGTGTATTCGCTTGTTTGTTTTCTTCCTGGAGAATGCATGCATCTGCAGCTGTTATCCTAAGATGCCTCCTTGTGTTCAGGTCTCATTGATCTTGTTACAGCATTTCACACATGCAGAGATAATGGATTTACATCATTCAGGAGTACATCTCTCTTGTAAGTATGAGAGTAAATATTAAGGAAATATGTTTTAAAATTCCATAGCTATTTTGATATTTTTCTATCTAAACAAGTAATTAAATAATAAAGTTTTAAATACCTCACGACACAGCTAATATTGCAGTATTCAGAATTTGGGCCTACCTCTGTTTCCATGGCAGTGAATGGTATTTTTGCCTCAGATACTACTAGACATTTCAATGTTTTACTATCTGCAAATTACAGAAATCTTATTGACAGAAATTGGCATCAGTGGGTACTCTGCATTGTACATCAATTTTATGACACTGCCTTTTAAAATGCTACATTTCTTCTGAAAGCTTTGTCAATCTATCCTGCCATTTCCTACTGAAATCAATCTGGAGTTTGGAGTAAAAATCAATGGAACTGGTCCAAACTGGTTGAGGTAGTACATGTCATTGTGACCTTTTGACCTGTAAACCACGAGCCTGAGAAGGTTAGAGACATTTAACTTGGAATGAAAATTAACAAATCTGTAAATACTTCCATTTGGAATACTGTTTTCAGTTGATAAAGTCCTGGATACTCTAACCCCCACTCCTGTAGAAAAACAAAAATCCTAAATAACAGTTTAGAAGACAGTCTGGGATGTATAGGAATGTTAAGGCCAATAATCTGTGTGTACACCCATCAACTCCTGATTTCACACAGTTTGCAAAAGCCTTTTCCTCTGAATTCTCATCTATTTTTCAACTCCCAGAGGAATGAGCCTGGTCCTGAAGCCTTACAGCCACTGTCTCCAGCTCTTGGTCATGCTTTTTCATAACTCTGAGGGAAATTGAAAAAAAATTGAATGAACCTAATGCTTTTTTTAACATAAGTAACTATTTAATGAAACTAGCTACAGTATATTCTATGGTGCTTTATAGGAAGTGGAGGGACTCAGTCTACTATTTCACCATTGTTAAAGAAGTGTGACCCAGAGAGTCTGAATCCAGTGTAGAATTGAGTTTCTCTGAACCTCAGTCAAAGGAATACAGAGTGGATCAGCATCAGATATATAAGAGTAGGTTTTGGTTCTAAACCTCACCAGTCTTCTGTGTCTCAAAATCACTCTTAGTATGTTCTATGGATTTTTGGATAAAGTGAGAAACAGCCACATGAAAAATAACAGTGTCTTTCTTCATCTTCAGGAGACATTATTGACTTTCTTCTTTTTTTTTCTTCTTTCTTACTTCCACATCAAGGTTGATGTGACATACATTGATAACCTACAAAGAAATATGTGATCTTACATAAAACTAGCTTTACATACTTTAACTTCATTCACTTTTTGATGAAATTATTGGTGACTTGTGAAGACATAAGGATGATCTACCATAAGTTACAGGTACATGTGATCATTATTATTTAATGCATAATCCATGAGTAAGGGACAAATAAAATGATCCGTTGTTTGCCACGGCATGAGAAGACAACCTTGCGTAAGCGTAACAAAGGGAACAAGATATGCAAACAGACCAAAAGAAAAAATAATAGCCCTAGCCCTTGGTTGATATCTCTTGGCTAGGACTGAATGCACAAGACCGATTTGCAGGGGTGGACAGCTGCTGGCCGCTGAGTGGGACACGCAGCTGGCTGGAAACGCTCGGTGCATACCTTGGCCCCGTGTGCACTGACTGGGTCCGGAGCCTGCTTCTGGCAGGGGAGGAGAGACCCAACAGCATGGTCTTTCTCCAGGGGAAGCCCGGCGAGGCTCTGAGCCTACCGACCCCCTAGCGAGATGCTGCTCCTGACTTGCGCGGCTTTGCACCGCTCATCCTGGGTTCAGTATGATATGCTTTAACTATATGTATGCTCACCAGGATTACACTGCTCAGTGATTACTTAGTGTTTTGATAGCAATAAAAATGCCTTTTTTCCTTCATTAAGCTGAGTGGCAGCATTCTGTTCAGGAGGTATCCATCTTGCCCCACTGCATCCTCCTGTAGTTTGAGTTTTAAAAATTATCCTTACCCATATTATAATGCTGAAACCTTTCAGTACCCTATGAGACCATTAATGATATCTTTCATTAGTATTATGATGCCATGAATTTTAGGATATTTTACACTGTAAAGCAAATGAATGTCTTCATGATTTTTTTAAGGAGACTATGTTACCATTTGATTAATACCCATCATTATTCTAAATATTAGTATTATTAATACCCATATTATTTTAAATATTATTATTCTTGACTATGACAAGATCTTCCATATTTTTTCACAAAGTGTATGCATATAGAATAGAGTGTAGTTTTAATGTTGACATTGGAATTTAAAAGGCTCTGGGTTTTTTTTCCCCAAATTGTAAAATATAGTTTTAAAAAAAAAAAAATTTGGACCGTGAGTTCTTTGATATTTTAGGTGGTGTTTAATTTCCAAGTAAGGATATAAGCAAAAGAATGAAAGAAAACTGTTGAGAATTAAAACAATTATATTGCTTAGAAGTGATATAGCAAGAATGAACTTCAGACAACAATAGTCTTGCTATTTTAATAATCAATGTTGATTGAACGTACTGTTGTCACTTTAGTGCATGAAGTTATCCAGGAGTTCTGGGTTTGCTAGGTATTTTCCATCAAGAGAAACTCTTTTGAATCTGGTATCTTATAGTGCAGTCCCTTTACATACAAAGTGTATTTTAAAAATTCAAATTCCTGGACATGGTGAGGAAACAGAAGGCTTTCAGAACAGAGGTGGTGTGTATCTGTGCAGCAACTCATCAATTGGCAGGTGGTTCAGAGAAATCCTTTCAGAAGGTTATCTCTTCCTCAGTCTGTATCTTGGGCAGTGTCATCTACTCTGTGACTATTTACAGCTCAAAGCATGCTTTTTAAGAGTTGGTAGTGTCTTTCTGTGTAGTGACATGAACACACTTCTATTCATCCCAAGGAAGTAAGAAAGAAGACAACATAATTTAATTCAACAAAGACAAATAAGGCTTCCACTAGAATGTATCTTCCCTATTCCTATTTAGGGAATTTCTTGTCATGCAGGAAACAATCTGAAAACAGACTATCAGGAAACTCTGCCATCTGCACGACAGCAGGGAGCAATTGTTTTCACAAGTCACAGTAACCTTGGTCAGAAAGAAGATTTTAACACTTGGCTTACTAGTCCTTATGGTGGAGGTTACTCATACTAGTCATTATTGAGTAGAAGACTGAAAAACATTGTTTTGGAGTTTGATTTTGCTGACTGAAGTCTTCCTTCTTCCAGATAACAGCAGAATCTTGAAGACATTAATGCACTCTTTAGCATTATTTAATATTGCGTCCAGTTCATTGTTTACTTACAGCTCGAGAAAGATGTGCCCAATACATAATTGTGTAACTGAGACTTGGAGTCCTGGTAACAAAGCTGCATCCACCACTCTGCACTTCATGCCTCCTACTGGACAGCATGTGGGAGAGAGACTTAGGAGTTGGAAAAGAAAACTAAAACTGCTTTAATTAAAATAAGAACAAAAAAATGAAATATATACAAATATATACAAAACCAATATTGAACCCAACTCCCCTGATGGCAATTACATCACTGTCACTAATGATGCTGTAACAGGAATTGGGGAAGTCCCAGACTGGACTCAGTGGCAGATGGGAACTGGATTCAGGAACTCATATAGATTGGGATCAAAGGCAGAATGGACAGAGTCCTCCTTGGACACTGCACCACTGAAGAAGAGGTTTGACCCTTGTGGTCCCTCTGCTTTATACTGAATATGACATACAGGGGATGGAATCCCTCACTGGTCAGTTTTGGGTCACCTCTCCTGTCCTCTCCTCCCTCAGGTGTGGCCTTTTCCCCTGCACTCCAGCATGAGACACAAGAGGTAGCAGTGACCTTGGTCTGCACACCAAGCCTTGGTACTAGCTCTAAACATGGAGTGTGCTCACTGCTAGCAGCACACACTGTGAGCACATGCTGTTACCTGCAGAAAGTGCAGCACTGAGAAGAGACTCAGCTGAAAAGGCAAATCACTGAACAGGATCAGTTCTGTTCTAACTCAAACAAGGACACGTGTTAAAAAGTGTTTCCTTTAAAAGTTTAGGGATTAAAGGAGCCAAATAAAATGAATTAACACTAATGATTAAGTTATGGGAAGACCAAGTCCTGTTTTTCAAAGGTGCCAAGTATCAAGAACTGTAGCTATTACACCAGCTATGATGATCCTTCTGCTAGAAAATGCATGCTTTCCATAGTAATTTCAAGGTTACCAGGGAAAGTGGAATTAGAGAATTTGTATTAATTTTGCTGTGCACAGGATGAGGCATTTGTAGTCTTGATTGCTCATCTCCGTTCTGATGTGATATAAACTCAGTAAAAAAGAAACTGCTTTCACCAACAGATGTTGTGGATTTGAACTCTTCATGATTGCCAATGCTAATAAACTCACACACTATGGATTTACTAGGAGAATGCACACTTTTACTGTAGCAACAGTAACATGGAATACATAAATATCAGCTGTATCAATATATATAGGACTGAAATAGAATTATTAGCAGATTTGAATGTCTTTAGGTGTGCAGTGTCTATGTGCAGTTCCAGTTTATTAACTGACTTTTTGAATAATACCTTCATCCAAATGCACTATCACTTAAGTTAGTTCACCTACTAATTTGTACATAACTATCACTGCTAAACATCCCTTATCTGGTCAAAGAGTCCAGACTCAGGTAGAGCTTTACCATTTAAAATCTCTTTCTTAAGGACATTTTCAAGTGTCATCACATAGTATCTAAGTGTCAGTTTTTCTGTACAATTTGATTGTATTTTATTGAAAAAATAAAATGTACATATGTAATACTTCTGGATTTGAGTTTTTGGAAACATTTTTGCACCCTTTAAAAAGATTACAATAGCATCCATGAACAGTTCAGATTGAAAAAAGCAAATGAAAAATCCCAAGCACTAAATCACAAAACAGAAAAGAATTGCACTGACATGTGAAATGTGTTAAAATTCTATTTTGAATCAGTCATTTAGACATACAAAGATAATGATGATGATTATGTTGACAATAATTATAATCAACTAAAATCTAAATTCATCCATTTGCTTCTATGCAAATACCAATTATATTTCTTTTCTTTAAAATGAATGTGACCATTTTAAGAAGTTATTCTTGCAAATCTTCCTAATAATCTGCCTCAACATTTACAACAGCATAGCATTCTTCTGAAGTGTGGGGGGAAATTCTGTCTCTACAGCTTAACTGGAAGGTTGATAAAAGGATCTATATAAACTATATAGAATTAATATTCATATAGTGCACTCAGAGTGTGAGGAGCTACGGCCTATTCTTTCCTTTTATTTACTCAATCAGACAGAGGAGGCAGTGCCACTCATAAGGTGCTAAGTAGATACTAAAAAAGGGAGTGAACATTGTGTTCCCATTAGTTCTGCTCTAGAGTTTCTGAGTCCTTTTAAGCACACAGGAGAAGAAAAGTATAATGGATCAAAGTTCCCTCCCTCCCCTTAGGGAGTCTGTGATGCAAAATTGCTCTGAGAGAGATGGTTAGAATTCTAGGAGTAGTCAGATGTTGGGGAGCACTAAGCAATTCTGCTATTGGAGAAATTACCTTATCCAAGAACTGTATTTGTTTTATTGTTTAGATCTATGATGTAGAATTCTGCAAAGACTGACAAGCACCAAGCCTAGATCTTACCCTAAACAGATGATTCTAAGACTAAAAATAAAAAAGGTCTAAAAAAAAAATTTAAGTCTTCTAATTACTGTTATGCATTATGATTTGTTACATTCAAACCTAAAATTCTCACTTGAACTATAAGCAGATTGAACCTCCTGTTCTTTTATACAGTATCGCTCTAAGAATGCATAAATGGGAGGATACCCTATGTTCAAGGCAATGGTGTTGAAATTCAGGTTCCAGGTATGCTACAATACTCAGTTGCATTGGCCCCTGAAAACAGATTAAAATGCAAACATCTTCTAAAGAACTTTAAAACAATACTTTAATATAGCTGCCCTACATAACGTTTACAGTAGGAACATTCTTTTCCTAGATATATACAGTTTAATTAAAGTTTAATAAGCACAATGTGGATGTCTTATTTTCTGCACAAGAAAAGCTAGCATTTAAATGGAGTGTACTATGTTTGGATTAATGAAAAATGGATGTTAAATCATAAGTGTCCTTTCTAAATACTCAGAAGTATCCCTGCATGCAGTCTGGCACCAGTTTACGTTTGAAAGAAAAACAAGACCTATTCAGATTTCTGTGAGGCAAGCTGAGCATGATCTCATTTCAAATTCCTAACAAATTTCAGTGGAGCACTATTGCTACTCATTGACTATAAAATCCAAACCAGAATATTTTAAATACAAAACTTTATTTGACTGTAACGTTGTGGGGGAAACAATAAGCAAGTCCTTGCTGTGTATAGCTATAGTAAATTTATTTACTAAAAGTTATATGTTATCCCACATATTCCTGTTTCTTAGAAACAAGACTGATGGCTGGAGATGCTGATGGCTTTCTTTTCGGTCACAGCCCTGGAGATGTGGTGCTGAGGGACATGGTTTAGTGGTGACTTGGCAGTGTTAGGTTAATGGTTTGACTCAGTGATCTTAGAGGTCTTTTCCAACCTTAATGATCCTGTGATTCTGTGTTTTTACAACTAGAATTTCTTTCCAAATCACCCTCCCACAAGGGTCAGGTATTTTCATATATGCCCTTCCCAAGGGAAATAGAGTAAGTGGCTCTGGCAGCTTCTCCACTGGCTTTACACACCCTTAGATAATGGTAATGTGTTCTCACCACTGCAGCTGTAAAGCCTGAACGAAATCTCTGCTCTCAATGCAAAGATCTAAGTGCAGCACTGACAGCCCCAGTGCACTGGGACTGAGGCAAATTCAGCCTGAAACATAGACTTTCTCAAAGTGAGAGTGTTTGCTTCATCATTTTTATTCATGAGCCTACAAATGTAGTTCTTATACTTCATTTTTTAAACTTATTGCTCTTACTGATTGCTTTTCTTGAAAATCAGTCCCTCACTGTTATCCCCTCCTAACTTTGGTGATAGTGTTGGCTACAGTTTCGTGTTTGAGACTTGGGTGACAGTGCGTCTTCACAAGAATCCCAGCTTGCAAGAACTCCTTTCATCTGAGGCCTTTTATGGTCTTTTGTTTATGGTTTCTCTGGTGACGTCTAGGTAAAAATACTGCATATGAGACACATCAATTCACTTAGCTTTATGGACTACTTTAAACCTTTTAATTATATGGTAATATTTATGGTGAGTTGCCTAAAAGACCTTTTTCAGTTTCAGAACTTCAAGTTTAGGTATATCCACTCTTTTCAGCTATGTGTCATTTATGATTTTCAGGATGGAGAATGCTACTTTTAATAAAAATACTCAAGAATCTTGCAATTACCATTCTCAAACAAGGAACTACAGCCTTCCACTCTGTGGTTGGTTAGGGTTTTTTGCTTTACATGCCCTCTCACCCATCTCCTAGCCCAACTGCTAGCTTCTTCAGTATTTGTGTGGGTGCATTTTTAAATACTTATGTACAGTGATATGAGATAATTACTCCTATCTCATGTTTATAGCAATATATATTTACCTTTAACTGTAATTATTGTTTGTTAATCAAAGTTTGCATGGTAAAAATTCTGTTAACTCTAATGAGGTAGGAGTATGTCCTAATGGCTAAAGAATCCATACTCAGGAATTGGCCACAAGTCAAAAGAGATGAATAAAAGAAATGCAACATATAAAAGAACAGGAATATTTCCAGAGAAAAGAGATTAGTTTCTTATATAAGCTACAGTCTCCAGATGTGTTGGAAAAGGTACATTTTTCCTAAACCCTGAGAACACACATCTGAAAACCTCTTACTCTGCAATAAAAAATGCTTCAATTAAATGAAACAAGGCAGTAACTGAATACCACTAGACACACTTGTTCATGTTTACTAGCTTTATATAGAGGTACTGTATATCCAGTGAGTTTCTTTTGTCTGTTGTTTACTAGCAATTTCTGAGGTATCATAACTGGCCAAGACACTTAGATGCCAGAATATACAAATAATAGAATTGCTAGGACACAAAGCATTAAACTCTGCTTTGTAACATCCTGGTTTATAATGGCATCATTTCAGTAATTCTTCCCAATTTATATTGATGTTGTTGATATCAAATTTTGTTCTAACAATATCATTTTTAGCAGATGAGAAGAAACAGAAGATATCAGTTATTAAAGGAGCATGTAATTAAGCTATGCAAATGTACATTGATACATATGCAAAATGCATATGTTCTGTGAGAGTTTATCATTTAAATCCTTACTAGCATAGGTAGGGTTCAGCTGTGTCTGAGTATATCTAAGTTCTGTTGCTTGCTTTCTGTTATAACTCATGCTGCACTTATCCACACTATTTCTAGATTACACTTTTGGCTTTGATGTCAGCCTCTTCACTGATTCTAGGCAGGAACTGACTTCTGCCCATACCTGTAGATCTGCAGTGGAGATATTCCACACTTCAAAATTATCCAGACATCAACACAGGAAAAGCATTTTCTCAGGGAGCTGACATAGCCACCTTATTGACCAGCCTTGAATTTGGGAGCTCTAATACTTTGAAGAACAATTTAGGTTTTCATTTACAGAATGACGAGACAGTGGTGATAAGTTGCATATTCTTTTATTCATTTGAAATGGAAGAGCTTATAATATATATAAAATCTGAAATAAAGTGTTAAAAAGTGCAAACTTCTACCAGAAATAGCACTGTGTCTTCTCAAAGACCTCTTAGATAATGTAAAGAACACATTTCAGTTCACTGGGGAAGGGAAGGAAACTTCTGAAAAGGAACACATTCCTTTAAAATTTTACAGTGTATAACCCCAAAACTTAGTCATAAAAGCTACTGAACATGTACAAAGAAGAAACTTAGATATATTGACTTTATTTCAGTTTCAAAACTGATTCTGTCTGACCATTCTGTCTGTATCTCAGTAGTCCTAAAAAATACACTTTTTTATCAAGAAAAAAAAGATGCAGAATGAAAATGATGAAGGTAAAAGGCTGTTCAATGAACATGCCTAAATGCTTAAAACCCCCTCACTACTATAAAAGAAGATACAGCAATAATGATTAATGTACTGTAGTGAATTATTTTAGACACTGTTACAGAGCCCTGAGAGAAGTAATCTGACCAAACACAAAACTGAACTGGCACTGTATATTGCATATAATGCACTAATTACATGGGTTTAGGTCAATGTAAACAAGATGCAGTCTGATTTTACTACCAATAGTTCTCTGGGTCTCCAGTTGCTAAAGTTTTCCCCCACGTCTCAAAGAGACAAGCAATAAAAGCTGCAACATGTTAGTCATCATCCTAGGTTCATCAGCTATTTTAAGCATTAAAGATTAGCCTGTAGCATAAAAAATAACTGAACTTTTAGGCAACTGCAAAGACTATCTCCTTTATCCTGCACATCTCTAGTTTTAGGAAGCTGTCAAACTCACAGGCAATCCTTAGTGAAGCTGTAGTGGAGCCCTCTTTCCATGTTCTGCCAGTTACACTGGACACAGCAGCCTGAACAAATCTATGATCTTGTTTTTTTCTCCTCTGTGCTCACTTTGTACAAGAAAGTTTTGACTGCAGTGAGAGACCTCCAGAATTTTTGCAGCGTGTCATTAATTAAAGATTAGAAAAATAGATTTCTTGCCTTGCATGCTTACAGAAGTAGATTGAAATGTAATTTGTTTTCCCTATCTCTGTAATTTACGCACATCTTAGTAATCAAAAGTTTAACTTCAAAATTAGTTTTGGTGTTCCTTAGGTGGAGAATGTGGATTTAATTACTCAGGGCTTTCAAAATGTTTAGTTCACTGGCCTACCAAGGCCAGAATTACTGTATCAAAGGAATATTCATAACAACCATGGGAATTAAGTGTCTACATATGACTGAGAATTTGCAGTTTAGGGTCTAATGGCACTAAAACACAGGTAATGTGTTTCATGTGCATGTTGGGAATGACCATTGAAAGCCAGAAAAACTCAGCTCGTGATAACAAAGAAGTTGTTAGAGTAAAGGTGTATCAGATTTTAGAATAAATTTAGAAACAAATAATTTTTTCACAAACATGTTTGACTGTAGAGTGGCTGTTTCTGTAGTTAATGAACAATCTAGCTTGTGCATGCTTGAGTGACTGACAGTTGCATAACAGCAAACTCTATATGACAACCATGCATAACTTCAGCAACACACAAACATTTTCTTACTGCCTGAACTAATGAGCCATGTAGTTGGGATAAATCAGGTTATTCAGGAGATGTTTGAAGCAGCTAATAGGCCCGATCCTGCTGCTGAGCCTTATTCAAACTGGTACTCCAGTAGAATTAAATTCTGTATCCAGTGAGTGAATAATAGAATCAATAATGAGGTTTCACACATGAAGTCACTGCAGGATAAAGAGACTACATAACTTTAAAAACAATAAAATTCATCATAGTGAATATGAAGTATTCGCTGTTTGGGTTTGAAGGAAGAAATATTTGATCAAATGATCTGAGATGAAAAGCTGAGATAACTAGAAACTCCATAATTCTAAGGCCGATTTCTCCTAATTTTTTCTACCTGGGAAAATAAAAGCACTTATGTAGTTTATGGGGTTTTCCTAAGATTACTATGTTTTTGAAGCATTTTGATAAAGTTAGATATTATCTACAAGTAACAAAGGTAGTTCTGTGAATATGTGAAAATCCCCAATAAAAGTTACAAAACAAATCTCCATGTTTTTATGAGAGAGGTTCTGCTTGAAATCAGAATAGGAGAAGTTTCTTACAGAAAAAGTACTTAGAACTGCTAAAAGCGAAATCTCAAAATTGGTCTTTGCATGTGTCTGAGCTGTTACTGCTAAAAGTGCTGTATAAACCCTCTGCAATATATAGGATTGTGAGCTATTTCATAATATAGAGAAAAGCAAGTGTGTTTAATACAAATGGTTTTAAAAATTACATTTAGTCTTGTCAGGATGCATTTCTGAATATGTTTGGGCAATTCTAATTGATGAGACCTGGTTTAACAGAATATAGGGAAATTTTGTAATCAGGACACAGGATGTGCAGTTTAATTATGTTGGTGTGCATTTCTATTTGTTTCTAATGTTGAGGATCTATTGGTAAAATGAATGCCCATTTTGTGGTCTGTTATGCAGAAAATGTTTAATCCAGTGTTTGATTTACTCTGTTAAATCTTCTTTATTGAATGTGCTTATTCATCCATGCCGAATTGGGTATGCTGCTTTCTGTTACTATGACATTGCAATTAAATAGCTAAAGAGAAAAACATGGTAAGACATTTTCTCAAGGTCCATGAAATTCTCATAAAAATTATTCATACTTACATAGTTTACTTCTACATTTGCTGGTATTAAAACTGTAAAGGACAGAGAAATATTTTTGTGTTGCATGTGGCTGGCAAACCTTGCAGTTACAGATCTGGAATAATCATTTTTGTCAAATAAATAATACTAAGAAGAATTTCTGGTCCAATGGATAATGACTGTCATCACGAAATAGGATTGCACTGATTGCATCTTATGAATGAAGCTAACAGGAACTCACAGAACCAAACAACAGCATGTTGTAGTGGGATAAAAAGTTAAGCACTTGAGAAACAGTAAGACATTGACAGTGAAACAGCTCTGTTCTGGTGCAGTCCTGGAATTATACTAAACCATAACAAAAGGTTTTCACAATGAAATTCTAGTTTCATGAGTATGCCCTCCCTCAGTAAGAAAAGATGTGGAAGAGGAATTTGTCTTATCTAATCTAACTAATATAGTGTTGCTTTGTTCCTCAAATCAAGACATTTAGGTCAGGATGATCCAGCACTGTGAGAATTCTGAAGCTAAATTTGTGTTGTTACAGGTTAAAAAATAGAAATGACAGCTTCATTAATGGATTTGCACTGTGGAATCTGCAGAACAGAAACACCCCCCACCCCACCCCCTTTTTAAAATCTCTGTGGGACAAATGAAAGCATAAACAGAAAGAACATAAGAATTGATCTTACTACGTTTATATCCGAATCTGTTACTACTGATTTTCTCCATCACATTTTCTTAGCATGGTAATCAAGTACCAATGTTTAAATCTATGTATTTTCAGTTGTTTCACTGTTTGATGTTTCCTGCTAGACTGTTTACTGTGCTTACTCTGTTCTAGTGTGTCTGGCACTACCACAGGGCCAAGGTGGGCTCTGCTTTCCATTAGTCACTTCATATACTTTCACTGTTCTTTTGCTGTGTGAACAAGGAGCTTGTAATAAGGTGTTAACAGGCTGCTAGCTGGTTTGTTGTTGCTATTGATTTAAGGTGTTAAGACTTTAATATATCCATAAACAATGAATAATATTAAGAGATTAGTTTAAAGGCATATAAGCCATTAAAAGCTAAATAAAAAGCAAAATGTTCTAGAAGCTTCCAGTGTATTCTGGCACAGGTATTCTGTGCTAGGTTACTTTGCCTACATTGCTTATTTGGCTTTTTCAATGTCTTTTTATTCTTGCTATTCTTTCACTCAGACTGGTTATACAGGAGGAGCTACTCTGAGAAAACAGATTCTGGTTTTCACCTGATTTGTTCTTCATTTCTTTGTGAGGTGAAGGACAGGATTGAAGTGTGACTTAAGGCTTCAGAGAAAAAGAAAGAATTAATGTTAGCTGATGGATTGAGAAAAATGGGAGAGGTTTTGAATGCAGAGAATTAACTAAAATCCAGTGTGTAGTATGGCTGTTAGTAAACAAGGAAGGACATGAGATTAATGACTAGAAAATATGGTGAACAAAGGAGAGAAATTATCATAATTGAGGAGTAAAGGAACTTTTAAAAATAATAAGGGCAATTTTAAAATAATAATGAGGCAGCAGCACATGATCTGGCAGGAGTGCTCCACATGCTTTCCTGAAGGATAGCAAAGAGGGATCCCCATGAGCCTGCAGAAGGAATGAAGCCACAACAGGGAGCCCTGATGAGAAGTTTTTAATCTGGACTGGGCTTTGCCAAGGAAGGTTGGCCCATATGATCCTTGATGTCCCTTCCAACCCGCTGTGCTCTGACTCCAGAACTACATCTCCCAGCAGCTCCCGCCCGCAGCCGCCGGAAGTCTGCCGCCGCTCCCGCCATTTCCGCCAGCGCCGGCCAGGTGACGGTGCCACTCCCAAGATGGCGGACAACCTGCCCACTGAGTTTGATGTGGTGGTGATAGGGACCGGTAGGAGACGGCGCGGTGGCGGCGGGCTAGCGGGACTGCTGGGCCTGGGGACATAGGGTGGAGAAGGAGGCGTCTAAGGGGCGGGGTGGTTGTTGTCAAGGTGCTAGAGCTCGGGAGGAGGCATCGGGGAGGCCTAGGGAGAGCTGGCGGGGCTGGGGGTGGGTATGAGGCTGCACTGGGAGTACCTGTGTGGAGCGCGACGTGCCAGCGTTCGGGCGACTCTAGAGTTGCTACTGGAGAGAGTCCAGCAGAGGCTGCTATGATGCTGAGGGGACTGGAGCATCTCTGGCAGGAGGAAAGTCTGAGAGCCCCGGGGCTGCTGAGCCTGGAGAAGAGCAGAGCCAGAGGGGAGCTGCTCCATGCTGAGCAAGAACCAAAGGGTCCAGTGGGCAAGAGCCTAGGGCCAGACTCTGCTCAGTGGTGCCCAGGGCCAGGCCAAGGGGCAATGGGCACAAACTGGAAGCCAGGAGGTGCTATCCAAACAGCAGGAGAAATTTGTTTCGTGTGAGGGTGCCAGAGCCCTGGCCCAGGTTGCCCAGAGAGCTTGTACAGTCTCCTTCTCTGGAGAGATTCCAGTCCCAGCTGGAGGTGATGCTGGGCAAGCTGCTGGGGGTGACCCTGCTTTAGCATAGACTGGATGATCCCCAGAGGTCCCTTCCAACCCCCACCATGCTGTGATTCTACATGATTTGTGATAGCTTAGAAGTAGAAGTAGCATGGGAGGAGGGTCTCCATGAACCCTATCCCTGTGAGCCAGGAGCCTGTCAGGTGCACCTCCTGCCCTTCCTTCCACACCTAACATCAAGTGCTCCTTTGGTACTTCATAAAGCCTTGTCTGACTCTACCATCCTTGGAACCCCTTTTTCCTGAAAGACCTTCCTCCTGGTCAGGTTGGCTTTTATGCACTGAGAATTGCTCTGAAGAGCTAAACTTTATGTTGTTGCAGTACATACTGTATATGCTGATAATATCTATTTTTTTAAAATACAAGAACTTTTATCCCTTAAAAGTTTTTTAATCTAATTTTTCTTTTCTGTAAGTATGACTACTACTACTTAAAAATAAAACAAAACTTTTTTTTTTTAGTCTTCCTCCTCAAAGTGTATTTCTCAGTATATGACAGACAAAAAGGTTGAATGTTTGCATATGTCAGAGACATAACACTGAACATTCTGTAAGTGCCTGCACTTTGTATATCCTGCACAAGTTCATCTTGTTTCCTGCTCAGGTGAATAATGATGGAGATTGAGATCTTCAGTATCTCACTACTTTTACTTAGACTATTTTTCTAGCTATTTGGAATAGAATGAGTACATTTCTTATTGTAATTTCTGTTCAGTGTTTACCAGAAAAAAGTAATCCCCTTACAGTGTATGTGTAATTGGGCAAAGGATTTCTGATCTATTTCTGGAGTTTGTGAGATTATAAGAATATATTGCCCCTCTTGTAGACCGTAACTCTACTAAAAATAGAACATTAAGGTTCTTGAGCAAATTAAGAAATCCTTTTGTGATCTTCACCCTGTGTATGGAGTTGAAGCCTTTAATGAATGTGACATTTTTGTATGTGTTCAGATTTGTGAATATTTTGAGTGTATGAGGAGAACGGCAAATGATTAAAGCCTCAAGTGCTAAATGAAAAGGATAAAATACTAAAAGTTGCATAGCTTCTGTGATTTTTGAGGATAATTCAGTCTTAACTGTGGTAAGAAAAATAGGATTTATGCAGAGATGTAGAAAATTGAGGTTTATGAAATTCAGTATTAATGTTAGGCTGCTTAGCTATTCTAGCTACGAAGGAAGTTACAAGGTGAAGATAGTGATAGTGTAGCTATTCTAGCTGTGAAGGAAGCTAGTGAAGGTGTTAGCTCATTAAAAGAGCTGACTGTAAAGAGATGACTTACATAAACAAGACTTCATCTTTTCATGGTTCCAGTGGATCAGAGATTCCTGCTGCTAGATGTTTTTCTTCTGGAGGTTCTGTAATTTTTGCTGAAGGTAGAATGTATTAATCCAGCTTCCTCTGGTAGCCCTTATCACAGAATCCTAGAATGGTTTGGGTTGGAAGGGACCTCTGGAGCTCATCTAGTCCAACCCCCCTGCAGTGGGCAGGGACATCCCCAACTAGATCAGGTTGCCCAGAGCCCTGGCAAGCCTCACCTGGAATGCCTCCAGGGATGGGAACTCAACCACCTCCCTGGGCAACCTGTTCCAGTATTCCACCACCCTCGTGGGGAGGAACTTTTTCCTAATATCCAATCTAAATCTACTCTTCTCCAATTTAAAACCATTGCCCCTTGTCCTTTCCCTCCAGGCCTTTGTAAACAGGCCCTCTTCAGCCTTCTTGTAAGTTCCCTTTAGGTACTGGGAGGTCGCTATTAGGTTCCCCCTGAAGCCTTGTCTTCTCCAGGCTGAACAACCCCAACTCCCTCAGCCTGTCCTCATAGGAGAGGTGTTCATAACCTAACCCTTGTGCCCAGGGTTAGGCACAGAGTGCAGGCCCAGCAACTCACTCTGGCAGTGGCAATCTACTCTGGTGTGCTGCTGCTGGTCACAGCGCATGATGTGCTGGGCTTGCTGGGTGCATGTGTTAAATACCACAAGGCTGTTCACTGCACAGGAGTTTTGGTTGGTGTTATGTGACAGGTGGAAGGGGTTGTGCACCCCTGGGCACACTGTTAGACAAATTCACCTGGAACTGACACTTCACCAGTAAAGACACTTTTGGCAGAACTGTCTGTACCAGTGAGAGTTGGTCATGGGACAACCATCAAATAGAATCTTCTCTGTTTTGGATTGTGTAGTATTAGAGCTTTGGTGTTGGAGGATTGAAGTTTTGAGCTAAATTATTCCTCTGAAGTGTTGCTATGTTCAGTGGTGGTGGTTGTGTGGATTTGTATTAGAGGATATATTTTTCCCCACCTCTAGAGAGTTGTGCTGTAACTAATGTCAAGATTTTCAGAATGCTGCATTTTAGAAATTATTTTGTGGGGTTTTTTAAATCCCTTTCTACTAAGAACATACACAAATTATCACTAACACTTTTTACTGACTGCTTTTTAAAATCTATATTAAATTACTCAGTACAGAAGATTATTCAGTGTAAAAACTTTCATCTGTCATCTCTTCTGGGAAATGACTCCTGAGGGAATATCTCAGCTTTGTCTTTAACTATCTGTTTTCTAATGCTATAAACAGTGCTGGGTGTACCTATGGATATTTAATTGTCATGTTGTAATAACTAGAATGTTTATGTTAATGAGCTTTTTTAACTGCACAGTAGTCATTGCATTCTATTCTGCATGTGTGGTCTTTTTCTGTTTTTACAATTTATACATCTGTTAATTTTAGTAAGTAGATTAAGTGACAATGCTAGATTTTAATTTGCTTTTATTTCAGACTCATTTAACTGTTTCCTTTAGTAAGCTTAATGAAAGTAGAACCTCACACTACATTTTAGTCATCAATGCTCCATTTAATGCTTAGGTTCAGTTACTTCATCAATATTTCTATGGGAAAAGTAAATTCCTTTATTGAAGAAACTACTTTCCCTTAGCCCAGATTAAACCTTTTCCTGCATGGACAAGTGCAGAGCCAGATGAATATGCAGTACACAAACACTAGTCCTGGTGGGCTCAGCAGCAAAAGTTTTGCTACTATCACAGAATTTGTATCTGCTGTTCTAAAGAAAACTAGATTATCGTATGACATAAAACACGTGGGCATACCTTGAGGTTTTCAATGGCAACTCAATATGAGAATTAAAGCTATTATGCTTCTTTTCTTCTACCTCATTTGTTGCAGTATTGAAGTTACTCTTTCCTTCCACCCAAACCTCTTATATCCCTTCTTTCCTGCTCTTTTAATAGAGAACTAGAGTCAAGTTACCCACTAACCAAACAGGAATGGGTTTATTGGATGATTCCCTGCCAAAGCAAATATTATGCAATATCATCAATCTTAAAAGCAGTTCCGGTATTTTGGAAGGTTTGCTCTTTGGAAAGTGATTTTTATTTGTCTAAAAGCATGTAGGGTCTAGGTTTGAAGAGCTGATGTAAATGCTTGCTTGAGGAATTCAAGGTGGGCATTAGGCATGTTCATTTAAATGAGTTCATTATTGATAAGCTTTTGTGGGGTCAACTTTTCAATTACTGCAGGCATTAAAAAGCTAATGCCCTTATAGCAAGAGGGAATATTATGAGTTCTTTGATAAATATTTATCTCAAAACCCAAGCATCTATTTGAGAGTGACACTCAGAGCTAGGAGTCAATGCCCTAACATTGACTAGGCAGAGCTTTTGTCTTTAGGCAGTTGTCAAATAGGAAAATTCATAGGCAGAGCTTTGAGTGATGTTGAATTTATTGCTGAAACCACTGTAAATGCAAAGATTTGCAAGATGGCTCTGCATGTTTGTAAGTGTTGTGGCTAAGGGTGCAAAGTCATTCTTACCTTTGAATGTTTTCAATTGTTTGGGTTATATTCAGCCTTAACTTCCTAAGCTTGTCTCTGATACTCTAGAAGGCCTGTGTTAACTGCTGGTGAAGTTGTAAAATAAAGGGTAAGGCTGTTTAGAAGGTGGTTGTATGCACAAGTTTGTCTGCCAGTAATTCTATTTTTTTTTATAAAAAGGAGTTATTCTTTATAAAAGCAGTCACAGTAAATTTTCTAGTTCTATGTAATTTTCTTTCCATTCTGGTTTTCAGTGGTTATAAATAACACATGAAATGACTTTCAAGGTAGAAAGCAGGAATCCATTTTGAAATATTCTATAAAATAAAGAGTGATTTATGGTTTCATACGATTTTGGCTGAAAGCACTCGGGCTTTGCCAGGTCATCAAAGTCCTGTCAGGAGAATCTATTATTTATTGTTCGATCTGCTGGGAGTGGTGTAAGTACTTTGTTTATCTTATGTAAGTGTAGTGTTAGGAAAAATCACCTCCAGATACTAACACAGTTTTAAAAATATATCATGAAGAACTAACTGAAATATTATAGATGTGAACTGTGAAGTTAACATTGAAGATTGAACTAAAGAAATAATTCCTGATGTTTTTATTGTTGCAGGATATTTTTAGGATGGGGTTAATATGTTTTCTGATACAACTTCTGGGCTAATTTTTTTGTTACATTATCTTACAAGTTACAGAGTCTTCAGTTTACATCAGCAGCTCTTTAGAGTTTTACAACAAAAACTGGATGGAAAACTAGCTGAATATGGATATGTTTTGATGTTAGTGTTCATTGTGGCAGTGATGTGTAATGTTGTTGCCTGGAAGAAGGAAACAGACCCATATTATTATTATAATTTGTAAATAAGTCATTACCTGTCCATGAGAATGTCAAACAAAAGGGACACTGACTCAGTTTTCACCCTACTCCCTTTTATTTTATTAGCATTCTCCAAAACCCCATACTTTTACCTTCCTACTGACTTCTTTTTAACCTGACTAGAAATGAGGGGTTGTTTTTTGGCAGACATTCTGTTCTGAATTTTCTTATATAGCAGAGGTGCTGTGGTAACCTCCTTAGTCGCTTGGCCTCCCACTGATAGCTCAGATGGGATTCTTTTGCAGATATAGTGAAANAGCCCTCCCTGGATCTTCATTTGTGAACCCTACCCATACATAGTGAAATGTCTCTTTCTGCTCTTGTGAAAAAATTGATTATTTTGGGTATCTTGTTGTTTTTCTCAGCCTGGTAGTATTCCTCAGGTTTTCCAGGTGATATTGCTGATCTTACAAAATAAAGAGACTGTAGTACTCTGGTGATCCTATTGTGAAAAATATAGAGTAGCTCACCTGCATATCAAGGTGAAACACTCCTTTGGAAAAAGTCTTAGCAAGGTACTTTGAAATTCTGGTCTGCATTAGCAGTAATTGAAAGACACATTTGTTTATTCCCAGTAGGAATTATCAGTAGAGAATCCTCAGTAAGGAATGGTGGTAAAGCTGGGAATTCAGTACTTCTACAGGAACTCCTCTTTGTAAGCCACTGGTGCACTGTAGTTGCTCTAGTGCCAACCAAAGCATTTTGTAAGAGTACACAGATAACTGTATGGAATTACTAATGTAGGAGAAGAATCTTTTTACTTTTAAAATCCTTTTATGAAATGTTTAAAAATGTATGAGGAGCAAGGAGAAAAAGCTGTCTTCCCATGGGGAGGCAGGAAAGGAAGTGAAAGTATTAGAAGACTTGAGTAAAAATAAAGCTTAATATGTGTCTTGCTGTATAGCTCTTTTAATATGTGTGCTTTGCTTTTCCTTTATCTGCTGCTATTGGTTGTGAACCAAAGATTAGACTCACAGCTGTAATATGTGCTAAAGAAGTCAACTTACAAACCCTCTGTATTCATTATAGTTTTATTTTTTTTAAGACCTAAGGTATCTTCTGGATTTTATCTGTCATCTTTCTTAACAGATATGATTTAAGGGAATGTACTTTTGTATAGTGTTTGTTTATATAAAAAGCACAAACATTGCATATTTCTTTGAAAACGACCCTTCTACTGGAAGGCAGCTGTCTAGTTGTGAAAAGTAAAGCTCCTGTTCCTTTCCAGTAAACAGAATTCTTTATCTTGAAGTAATGTGTTCATCTGTAGTTCAAAAGGTGGTCTGCCAAATTGGGTATGAGTTTTCTGATCAGTTCCCTTGAATCAGTGTCTTGGACATTCCATGAGTGAAATGTTTAGATACAGTAGAACTTTGCTGCACAAAGACCATGTGATCCATCCAGTGATAGATTTTTATATCAGTGTTTAATAAGCTATAATTATGTTGTATTCATGCTAGTGTATGTTCATTTTTCTGATATCTTTCATGTTCATTTTTCTGGGCTGTTTTGACTTAGAGCCAAATTCAGAAAGTGCATTCTATTACTGATTTTATTTATTTTTGTCTCTTCAGAGAACACTGCCTGCTTTAAACATGAGTTTTAGTAACAAGTTAATTTTTTTATTTGGAGCATAAGTGCCTGCTTGTATTCCTTTTCTGAATGTTTATTTGCACCAGCTGTGAGATTTGGTGTTTTTCACAGCCATGTTCCTGTGATGATATGCAGATAACTGTATGGAATTACTAATGTAGGAGAAGAAACTTTTTACCTGTGGTTCCTTTCTTGACAAGTTATGATTTCTTACTATTCTTAGTGGATTGTCATTTCTGTGCCACTACCATATTCTGTAAGGCAGAAATATTTTCTGATATTATTCTGCAATACAAGGTTCTAATAAAATGAATCAAACCTGTTATCAATTTTAATTAGCTAACTTTAATTTAGAATGTTATATACAGTAAGTATTACAACTTTGTTATTAAATTATAACATGCCTTTTAAGTTCTACATATACTAAAAACATACCATGAAGATGATGTAGTGAGCTTTTCCAGAGTTAGCTGCTCTTCTCTTCTTAAAAGTTCAGGTACAGGCAAAATTTATTGCAGTTGGTCAACTATCTGACTCCAGAAGATTGTTTTGAGATTGTCTCTTCCAGCATTTTTAATATCTTTCCCTTCCACATTTTATATTATGAAAAAGGTACCTGTGATTTATTTGGTAGATGCAGTGAAGCAAATTAAACATTTAAACCTTTTCAGAATGAATTTTATGTAGTTCAGTAAAATCTTATCAGGTGGATGACTGAGAAATAGTGTAGAGTGAAAAACTCAGGAGCCAAGATGCTTCCACACACACAAAGCTTCTTAGTTAATAAACTGCTTGGGGCAGTGAGTATCTCCATTTGAAGTCACTTGAAGAAGCACTGCATCATTATAGCATTATGTGCAGCTGCTAATGAGAAGAGACACAATGTGTAAGTCAAAATTGATTCTTGATTGCACAAAGGTGAATTATAACTTTTCATTGTTTTGTAAAGCTTTTTAAATCAATTGGCTTTTAAAGCTGAAGAAGAGAGCTTTCTAGCTTAGCAGTTATCTCTAATTTTAATTTTGTTGTATTGAAACTAAAAGTAGAATTGGTGTCATGATAACTCTAATGTCTAACTAATTCCTCTATTTCTTGCTTATTTACTTGTAAAACACATTATTCTTCAAAATGAAAGTACAGCTGATTTTGCTTCATAGGGAGGGTCCAAAAACTCTTGTAATGGAGATTATCTTGGTCAGAGGTTGCTGGAAACAAGCAGGTGTAGGCTCCAAGGTCAGCTTGCAGCAGCCACAGGCATAAGATTTATTGAGTTTAATCTGCCTCTTATGTATCTGAGAAGGCTCTTACAGAGAGGATGTGCAGACAGCTGGCAGTGGGAACTAGTGCTAGCTCAAGTGGACTGTATTCTTCTTCTAAGACTGTCGTGAACCTAGTGTTCATACTGTCTGCTTGCCAGGTTACTGCATTCTGGTGCTGCAGCTGTGTCTGATACAGTCCTGCAATCTCTTGCAGCAGTTTCCAGTGTGTTATGGAGACAGCTGGAGAAACAGAAACGTTTGTAAGACCTGTTTCAGTTTGTCCATGCCATGCCCCTATGTTTGTTGGTCTAATTGGAGCCAACTTGTTACAAGTTAATCTGTTTGCCGGTGGTTTTATTTTTCAGTAGTTTTCCAACAGGGTGCAAGAAGTCCAAACCCAGAAGGGCAAGTATGGAGTCAGTGCTCTTCCTGGACCAATGCTAGGAAGACTTATAAATTGGTTCACTGTGACTTTGCACTTGTATTTCAATGAAGCAGTGTCACAGATTCACACAGTTGCAGAAATTTTACCTGCTACAAAATGTTAGTGACCCAGAGATCGCTAATGAGTAAAATCTCTATTTTCATATGTATTTTTATATCTATCTGCAGATGTAATATCCTACTTCATTGGAATTTTAAATTAATGTTGCCTCAAGAAGGCCACAGAGGCTAATTTACTTAATACTACATCTGATAAATGGAGGTTAGCAAGTGGGGAAAGAAGGCAGTTGCTCTAAGGAATGATGATAAGAGATTTCAACTGGTACTAATCAGTCTTGCTTCATGAAGGGAAACATTTTATCTTTCTCCTTCCTGGTAAGAGAAATGAAGTGCAGGACAGTTTAACCTAATGCAAGTATTTCATGTTTAAGCACTCTAAAGGAGGGATATAAAGGGCCAAGAAGCACAGAAAGTGTTCCTACTTCTACATAACAAGCAGTGCTATTTCTGTATTGATTCTGCCTCAAATACTAAGAACTTCAGAATCAGCATCTTAAATTGATACAGGAATTGTATGGACTCCTTTTTTCTGCTACATAAATCCCTTTTATGCTGCCAGATGTTTATAGCATACTGAATCTGGATCTGTTGCTCCTTTCTTGTGGCTGGATCATGCAATTCCTATTCAGACTGCTTATTTCCTGCTAATACCATTGCAAATCTCAAAACTGTCTGGATTTGAAACTTTATTTGAGAAAATCTTCCTTTGCAGTAGCCTTTTTAATTTCAGAGACAATAAAATGAGAGGTGTGCTTTGTTTCATAGTAACTAATATGCATAATAACTGAGAAGGAAAATATTGATTACTATTAATTATACCAGAGGGCAAGTCTCTTGATGATTCAGTAATTTGATTACTGATTTCAATAGCAGTACAATCTGTTTTTTTTTTTTATATAATGTAAAAGGAAATACAGATCCTCATTTAGATCTTGCTGTTCTGGATCAAAATCATTACTTAAATGCCTGTTCAAAACCAAACATCACAAGTGACACAAGTTATAGTGCTAAGTCCTTCATCCCTTAAGCTGGCAAAAACAGAAGCTGACTGTTCCCCAAGAGGGATGAGTGGCAGGAAATGTTAGAATAACCCTTCCTGAGAAAAACAGCTTAGAGATACCCAGCTTTATTTACTTACTAGGCATAAGTGAAACTTCAGAATCAATAATAGGGATATAGCCTTTCCCCTGCAATCTGTAATAAATCACTGTCTTCAAACTAGAAGTTTTGGAGTCTGCTGTGCTCTGTAGCTAGGGTCTGAATGTGTTCTGAAGCTTGTATGTTATCCAGCTTGGAGTTTTTGACAAATCAAAGTTCAGAATAGGAAACTGTTTCCAAATGGAAACAATGTCTAAAAAGAATATATTTTTTATTTAATAATCTGAAGGGGACCTATTTTGCATAACTATGTGAGCATCCTGTAGGGGAGATAGTTCAGCTTTGTGCTATTGTTAAATGAATCTCTACCATTTCTCTAAACAGGCTTTTACAAGTTACTTGTTTTCCTTAGGTAGAGAGGGACTCTAACTATATTACAATACTAGATTAGAGCTTCCTGTCTAGGAAAAGACTTTAGTGAAGTAACCATCATCCAGTCCAGGTCACATGTAGGAGTAGCTTTCATTTGACAGAGCTACCTATGCTTTTATTTCTGTTGGAGAAGAGTACTGAGAAGGTGGTGCAAAGGCACAGTTGTGTTTCTTTGGTTTACCAAGTTTTTGTCACATAACAATAAATGGTGTCTTGCTCCATCCTGCTTGGTGTCCTCTCCAAAACCTAAGATGCATGAACCTTGCCTTTCTTACACTTTCTCATCCTGTTGCCAGTGGGTACTTCAGGGCCCACAGTATCTTACAAGCAAAGGGTTGGTGAAGAAAATTGATGCCAGCTTTCAAGAGCAAGGAAGCTAATTCAGGGAACAATTTCATCCAAGGTTAATGGAAGAACAGACCTCCAACACAGTATCAATTGGATCAAGCTTAAAGCAATCAGTTATGCCCTAGTAGCTATAACTCCAGTCCTGGTCAGCTAGGCAGCACTGGTGATGTTTTACAACACTTTCTCAGTGGCTTTTATCAATAAAGGAGGAGAAACAAGTTTCTCAATTCAATTTCCAGAGTAATATTCTCTGTGACCAAATAAGGGGAAGAAAACCTTTTTCAGGAAATACAAACAAAATAGTAGTTGTAGATTCTATTCCAGATGGTTTATAGACAGAGAGAAATGAAACATATATATATATATATATATAAACACTTTTGGAGGACAGCTGGATGTGGAGTTGCTTGCACATAATAAGGCTGTGAGCATCCAGGGTCCTGTGACAGTCCTGAAGTGTGTGCTACAGTTGTGTATTCTCTCGTTGTCTCTTTGTTATGAATGGTCTGTGTTTTCTTACATCAAAAAATTCAACTCCAAAGACTATTGGCCTTTCTAGACTGCAAAATGAATGCCCCAGGAACTGATGCAGTTCTTCATCCCTCTCTACCCCCAGAGATTAACTCCATGATAAACCTTCACTTGCTGTGGAAGTTCAGCAATGCAGAACTGTTGTAACTTGTTCTGTTGATTTAGAAAGAGGTTTTCTTTTTCTGCTCCCTCAAAATAGTAAGCATTGAAACTGGAAAATTTGCAGGGAAATTATAGCTATTTTCCTGGAAAATTTGTCATGCCTAGCTTAAACCTCCTTCCTTGTGATGATACAAACATTTGTACTTCTGAACTATCAGCACCCCCATGGAACATGTGTGCTGAAAACTGACCATCTAGTTCATCTGGAAGGAGGTCAGGAATGGCCAAAGATAAGGTTTGATGGTTTAGTGGTGACTTTGCAGTGTTTGTTTGAGCATTGTACTCAATGATCTTGGAGGTCTTTTCCAACCTTACGGATTCTGTAAATTAATGGATTGTTACAAAGTCTTCATATTGTGTCAGACACTTTGAAGTAAACAAAATTGCTTGTCTGTATCAGGAGGGATATAGTTGCAGAGCATTCCATTAAAATTTGAGTATTGTTGCACTGGCAAGTGCTTGATCTGTTGTTGATAACAAGGTATCTAGAGCAGACACTGGTGACAAGCTTTAACTTAGAGGTAGTAATGTTTGCATGCAACATGTGCCATACAGTTATTAGAAAATCCCCAAACCTCAAGAGAGTCAGCAGAATGTTAATGAACACAAATAATGTTCATTATTTTAGTAGCATGGGAGTATTAAAAATTTGACTGACTCACATTGTAAACTTTGTTGTTTGAATTGCCTGTTTCTGACCAAGTTCAAACTTTCTTTCATTTTTTTAATACATCTTGGCATACTAAGTTCTAAAACTTGCATATGTCCTTTCAGGTTTGCCTGAATCTATTATTGCAGCAGCATGTGCCAGAAGTGGCCAGAGAGTTCTTCATGTTGATTCGTAAGTTACTCCAATAATTTTCTTTTTTAAGACTTAAACTGGCTAGAAGTCTATCTGTGTCTGTCAGTGTGCCCTTCAGGATTTGTCTTTTGTGTTCATCTGGCATCAAGTAATCTTACACTTCTGTCTTTACCTTATTTTGGGGGTGTTATTTCCATCAGTGTAACAGACAATTTTGGCATGTTGGCTCAGTAATTTGAGACACAAGTGATACAGTCAAGGATGCTGTTGATGGCTCCTTCTTTGACACAGACAGAAATGGTTACTGGTTTAGTGACCTTCATATCATTCTTGAGACTAATTATCCCATTCTGGTTTTGTGTGAATTACTACCTGAGCCATGATAGTTTAGTGGCAAAATTAGTATTTCCTATGTATCAGTTTTCAATGCCTAGAGGAGTTTGTGCAAGTATTTTTGCATTTTAACTGTTATCAGAATGAAAAGAAGTGTAATCACAGTATCCCAGTATGTCAGGGGTTGGAAGGGACCTAGAAAGATCATCTAGTCCAACCCCCTGCCAGAGCAGGATCACCTAGACCAGCTCACACAGCAGTGTGTCCAGGCAGCTCTGCAATGGCTCCAGACAAGGAGACTACACAGCCTCCTGGGCAGCCTGGGCCAGTGCTCTGGCACCTGCACTGCAATCTGGCCGATAAGGCAGGAGGTGATCATAGGACTCTGTTTGCTGACTTCTCTCTATCCCATGCTAAATCAGATTGTAGGAAGAGTACAGAATACCACTGAAACCACTTGATTCAAAAGGTACTCCCATTGCACTTGGAACAGAAGGATTTGCTGAAGGACTTGCAGTGTATTTCATTGCATCCTTTCAAAAGATTGTTTCATTTTATTTCTCTTTACCAATTAGCCAGAGTTAAAATTTTTTTATAATCTACATAACTATACACTATGATGCACAGTAGACTTTAGAAAAAATCAGGCTCTTTGAATCTTGTCTTATTTGTACACCTGCTCAGCAAAATTTAGTAGCATGACTCAAATCTAGAGCTCTGATTTCCGAGGCAATCTTGAGATCAAATGCTGGAGCCTCAGCTGACCAAAACAAACTCTTAAAATACCTCCCTCTCCCATCTAGCACTTCAGAACTCTAATATTCTCATAACTCTTTTGAAATGACAGATCATTGCTAAGCAGCTTTTGAGGCTGCTTTACTGTCTGTGTTTTTCTAGAAGATAACAAATTCAGCCTATTTTGTGAGATTTCTGTGCTAGACACCTGCACTGTGCCTGCTGTAGTTCATTGTGTGAGATCAAGATGGGATTATACAGATTTTTTTCTTTGTTTTGGCAGCGTTGCCACTACTCTTGATGGTAGCTGGCTCCTGTCCCCTTGCTACTTTTTCAGTCCCATTGTTAGTGCAGTTATACAATTCACTGGGCTAACATGGTTTTGGGAAAGGGTCATCAGCAGGAAGCAAGGACTGCCTAAGCAGCACTGCGGCTGTTAAATGCTGTCATAGCCTGAAATGCATGATAATTTTCTAAGGTTAAGCAAATTTTTGCATTTCAGCTGTGGTAAATATTTGTGTATGCAACCGAAGTGAATAATTTGGTGAAAATTGATCTGAAGTGTGTATGTGTGAAATACCTTACATGTTTATCTGTAAAAGCATAACTGTTAATAACCAGTAAAAGTCTATGTAGAGACTAGCTTCAGGCAATGTGTTTCCACTTCTCTAACTGATACTTGCTGGATTTCAGCAGAGAAGTGTGACAGGTGGTTTTGAGGTGGTGGTTGCAGCAAGAGTGCTGTGAGCTTAGATGCTCTGTTTGGTAGTACTTGTTTGCCCAAGATGACAAGGTTGGCATAGGATTTTATTTTTACATCATGTTTTTGAGCTCTTGTCTTTCTAGGAAAATTCTTGTGATGTGCACCTGTGTGTCCAACACCTAGCTTCAGAGACTTTTCCCAGAGACACTATACTTGTTTTCAGTTTTTCTTGTGTCTTACACCATGGGCTTAAAAAGGATATGTTTTCTGCTGTTCAATTTCTCTGAACATCATGAGTTCAAGATGAAACTTCTGCAATCACTTCTGCCTACAGAACTTCACAGGACCCATTCATTTTTCATACATTTATTTCTAATATGAAATCATGCACAATTTCAAGATTTGCAAGGGTAGATCACTAACTGGGTGCCATGAAATAGGATTTACAATTGCTCAGTCTGCTGTTACACCGCTCACAGAGTCTTTGGCTTGCTGTCTTGGCTTGGGGCTGAGGACAGATGAAACACTTCAGTCAGTAATTTTTATCAATAGGAGAGCATTTGGATTAAGAAATCATCTTCATGAATCTTCAGATGCTATGGACTACTCTCAGAACCTATGGAAAACTCCTAGCAACTGTAAGGAAAAAAATTCCTTAAATGGGCTAATACTGTAGTATTTTGTTTCCCAATGGCAGTAGTGGGTGCTTCGTATTTATTGTAACTAATGATTCACCTGAAACCAAGACAAATCCTAAGTTTGTAATAATTTAAAAGAAATATGCAACTACATAGCAGTGATACTGAAGTTACTCTAAAGACCTCAAACATAATGTATAAGGTTGTCTTGATGTCAAACATTTTGGTACAGTAATTATTAAATTAGCTATTGAATTGTTAACCAAAATATTGAAAACCTTATTTTAGAACAAACAGAGCATAAGTAAAACCGTTACTTTTGGATTTTAAGCTTAGTGCATATATTACTGGTAGACTACTTAGATTTTGTTAAAGCTATCACTTCTGTTATTTCAATTTTTAATTTTCATTTGCTATCAAAGTCTTTAATAATAGTTAGCCACTGGAACTTTATTTTCTTTTATCCCTGCCTATTTTTAGCTATGATGAAGAGCCTTTCAGAAAACTCACAGAGGCAGGCAATTAGAACTGTGGTAAACAGATTTTGTTTATTGCTGTTTTCACTTAAATATGCTCATTTACATTCACATATGCTTTTGTTTTTATGATGAAAATGAAGCCTTCCACATTTGATTCCTTTCTCCTATGGAGTTATTTTCCAACTCTAGTGCAGGCTAAGGTAGGGAAAGATGTTCTTAACCTAGATGTTCTTCACTAATATTAATAGTTGCTGTTTTAATTGGTGTTTGTTCTTACTGAATCATGGTCTAGAACCCATATCTTTGGGAAAAAAAAAAAGTGTTTATACTGTACAACCCCTTCCATCATAGGGAAGCATTTCAAGCCATCTGCTTTTTGTGTTTAAGTTAGTACTGTTGCAAAAAAAGCCTACCAAAACCAACAGAAAACCCCCACTCTGGTGCCATTTGAATTTTAATTGGAAAGTTAAGTCTTAGAAAGCTCGCCAGAGATTCATCTGAATTAAAACACTCTATCTGCTATATATCTAGGTTAATATACTCATTTCTAGATGAATTTTCAAATTTCATTTGAGGTTACACTGTAATTGAGAATTCATCAACAAAAAAATAGTTTAGATTCAGAATATCACTTTTTAACAATATATGTTGTTCCCTTCTTAAAGGATCATGAGTTTAATTTTTTTCAGAGTATAGGAAAGTAAGATTTGGGGTTACTGAGATACTTGTTGATGTTAGGTGTGTTGCTTTTATTAATCTTCTGTTCTCTGCAAAGGTCTGAGTTAAGTTAGGCACAAGGTATAGAAAACTTATATGGATAAAGTCTTTGTTTATAGTTTGCTTGCACTCATTACCTTGTGTACATCATTTTATTACTTTTAATCTCCAGACATGTTTGCATTCATCATAATATACTGCATAGGTGATTATGGAAGATAGTTTTGAAGTAGCCTATTATAAAATACTAAGTTCTAAGTTTGATTTATAAACACTGTCCAAGCATCACCATCAACAGTAGCTAATCTTATTCAAAATAGTCACTTCACTGCAGTGTTGCCATAAATTCCTCTAGACTGATTTTAAACTAAAGTTAGCTTCTGCCAAACAGTAATTGAAGGAGCTCTATTTCTCTGTGCCAGCTATCTGTCTCAATAAACATAAAATCTGTGGTTCTTTTCAGGGAGCTACATTTACTGTAGATATTAATGAGCTGTTGACAAGTGGAATTTCAAGGATATTTGTTAAGTGATTTAGAAAAGTAATTTGCAATTTAAAATGTGGAGATTGGCACTTAGTTTAAACTGGAAGTTGCTGCAGAAAAGGTAGATCAAGACTAGAAGTTGATTACTTGAAGTGAATATTCTTTCCATACTAGTTGTTTATATGTGTAGGACTTTGTCCTGATGGCTTGCTATGTTTTCTACTTTTAGTCCTTTGCTTATTTGCTTCTTAAAATTATGTATCTATAGATATGTACTAGTTTGGTTACTGAAGATGGGGCAATTATGAGATGAGGTATGTTTAGCCATATTTTGTATTTGATATTCAGCATCTAGAATATAGCATTTGTAGACTATATTTTTATTGTCTACATCCTTCCTCACTGAGTTATTTTTCCATGTAGAGTTTAATTCAAAGGCAAAGCAGTGTCAAGGTGCAGGATATTACCTCTTTTGTGTCTGGTTTGCTCTGTTTCTGATGTTTTGCTGCTTGACACCCAGTGCCTTTCTTATTTTTTTGACCTTACTTTGCCTGTAGAGTATTTCAGTGTTCCTTGTGTCCATAATTCTGTTCTATCTGAGCATCCACAAGAAGGCGATTAGAGAGTATAAACATGGTCTCAGCTGGTCCATGATAATTACCTTTAGTCATGTTTGTATCCCAGTGTATAATGTAATGTAGTACAAGGGAGTGCCACCATCACCTTTTCATTGAGCTGGAGGATCTCAAGAGCTATTTGAGTTAAGCCCTTTGTCTGAGAAGGCAAGGAAGCATAATACGCTTCTGGTGCTCCTAAACACGATTGCTGTGCCAGAATGGGAATTTTTAATACAAGTGACTGTGTACTTACTAAGTAGCACATGAAACTTTATGGGTTTGAAACAAGTCATTTTGTGTTCAGCTCCTTAAAATCGATGTGGCAGTAAGTCCCTTTGCAAAGGACAGCTGCTCTGATGGCTCAAGACTGCCTTCTGAAAGGCCGAGTGCAGGACAGACGCGGAGAGGCAGCTCTGGGGAGCAATCAGGAGGCATCAGCGGCTTTTCTTCAGACATGACCAGCTCTGACTGTTACACCATGGCTGTTATGACATGGCACCAAGAAGGACAATCTTCTTAAAAGGCATAGGCCGTGAAATGCTTTTTCTGTTCTTACTTATGTTTTACTTGTGTATCTTGTGCTTTCCACACTGTTCAGTTTGTCAAATTGCAGTCTGCCTTCAAAAGGACATGTTAGATACTCTCTTGGTTCAGATTCCAAGAGTGTTAATTAGTTGGAAACAGTTTGCAGTGTCAGTGTTCTGGACTGGGATTTGCTAATTCTTTCAAAGTATTTGAAGAAAAAACCACCAACTAATGCAGAAGACAGAATTAAGCTTTTTGCAGAAGTAAAACTGTAGTTGGGCTGCATTTCCAAAACCTTGCAAAAATGGTTCCAGCAGTTCTGCCATTAGCTCTGAAGTACAGATTTGAGATTTGAAAAATGTGAACTAAAAGCAGTGGTACTTTAATTCATAGGAAAATACAGATAATACAGGAGAAGTTTTGAGCAAATGTCATATAGGAAATAAGGTATGCTAGAAAAAGAAAACATCTGGGCCCTGTCTAACTTGGTAGAAAAATTAATTTCTAAAGCTGCTGTTATACCTTCAAAATGTTTCATGTTCTTACTTGGAGGATAATTGAATTATAACCCTAAAAAAGGGAGAGAATATCCATCTTTATGTAGTTTGCTAACATAGCAAGAGAGGAAAGGAGCTTAGTCCTTGAGATTTTGGGACAATATTTTAGCTTTAATTAGGCTTTGATCTTGACCATTACTTTAAGGAATTCCTCAGTTCATCTTCAGGGCAATTATAACAAAAACATTTGGTTACTTAGGACCCCTTCATTGTAAAACCATTAGTCAGTTCTTTTCAGAATTCCTCTTGAAGACTTTTACCAAGAACTTTACTCATTATATCAGTGATCATGTTTGGTCTACCTTCTTTCTGTAGTGTTTTCAGATGAGAAATTAAGCAATCCTGATTCACCATGGAATGCAGGGTAAACCAATTAAAAATCCAGGAAAAAGAATCAGGAAGTGGATGCTTCAAGAGAAGATTAATATGTGAGCTGGTTAGAGCAAAACTTGGGAGAGTGCTCGGACGCAAGAGAGAGGAGGGACAGCTGTGATTCATTTTCCATTTGAGAAAGGCCAAAACTGATTGAGCTTCAGAGCAGCATCAGAGAGTGCTTTGTTGAAAAGATTGATTCACATCAGTGGTGGTTAAAAAGAAAAGCAATTTCAAAGGCAAATTCACCCGATGAGGGGAGGAATGTCCACATCAAAGATGTCTGACAGCTCACAAATAAACTTCTGTAACTTTCTGTGAAAATGACATCTTGATTTCCCTTACTGAAAGTTTTGATTTTAACTATTCTAAACGTGCATGAATTTCTATTGGTATAGATTCAAGAAACCCAGTCCTAATTTTAGGCAGGTGTTTTGGGAGATTTCTGTGATCAATGGCCTTGCTTGCTCTGGCAGCCAGATTGTATTCCATATTCAAGGAAACTTGCAACTGAAGCAGCAGATTCACTTAAAAATAAATCTTCATGGCTGTGTTTTTTGGAAATCCCAGAAGTGGCAGATAATAGATGGATATTGAGTATTTTATTCAGTGGAATCTTAATAAGAAGCAAGAAATTAACCTACGCCATTGACAGGTAAAACAAAGCTGGAGAATATTATTGACTGTAACTATCAGTTACTGTTTTACAGATTGAAATCTGACAGAATCAGGTGTTTAATATACTTAATCCTCACTGCTTTGTATTCTATAGGATACCCAATAGCTGTGCTTTTTACACCTCACCCAGATCCTTCCCATGATGAGGTACATATGAACTCCTTTCTGTACATGATTGGAGTTTCTGGTTGACAGCTGGAGCTGGAACTCTTAGCATAATCACATTGCAGGGTGGACTACGTAAGTTCTCTTGTAGACCCAGTCCTCCCAGTTCATGGTCTTGCCCACTATGTTCTTTTGTCGAAGCCACCTTTGTTCAGAGAGTGCTGAATATTGTTCTCTTTGCAGATGATGTCCTATTTATGGTCTTCACTATTGCCCTGCAGTAGCTGAAAGACTTTTTTAGGTCAGTTTCTAGTCAGGAGCAATTAGGCTTTTTTCTGCAGACATCTGTCCTTCATATGCTAAGTAAGCACCATGGTGTAGAGCATCACCCTCTGCTACTGTGAAGGGGCTGACAGTCCTAATGAAGTCTTTGTCAGTGCAGATAAGCCTTGTCAAAAACATCCCATCTTAAGCACTAGAATCAAACCTGAATTTAATTTTTCACTTTCATCACACATCCCTACAATTTAAAAGTGGAGGAGGTTATGATGAGACTCTAAGTTGATTTAAGTCTTCACATTATTCTGTAAAATGCAAACCCCATCTTTCTCCATATATATTGGGATTTTTCAGTGTATCTGATAACATCAGCTATCCATTTAGGAGGGTATTTTGGGTATCTTTCATGCTTCTGAGGTGCCAGCATACAGTGCCAGAAAACAGAGTTAAATCCTTAAATGGCTTTTTTATTTTGCAAGAACTAGTGATTTTTTTTTTAATGTAATTGCTCTATTTTTCCCTATCAGAGTTGTTAAATATTTAAGCTGTGGTGTGTATGATAACAATAGCTAATTAATCCAACCAATGGTTAGAGAAATATTGATAGAAAAAGTTTTTAAAGGGAGCGCAGAGACTGTCTTTGATTAGCAGCAGAACTATTCATTTGCAGTGACTTAAAAGGACTAAATATTTTTTTCAAGAAAGAAGGTGATAAATATAAGCTGGGAAGTACTGGGCATTGATCGTTCTGTACAAATCAGTTCCTTTGGCTCCACCTACAGTATATGCAGTTCAGCAGGAATTTTACCAGAGCATCTTACCAGTCTATAATAAGCATAATCTAGTCTGTAAGTAGAAGGTAAATTAGAGTGAACTTTCTTGTATTTGACTTAATGGATGAAGGAGATGTGGTTTCTATTGTCTGTACCCAATTGTAGTTTGCTTCACTCTCCTTTGTGAAGCAGTGTTAGTTTAGAAGTGGCATATAGTGCAATGATGTTAACTTTCAGATGAACTTCAGTCAGAAGCTATGTAACTGTGCTTGTGTAACAACACTAACCTGGACCTGTGGAGTGGGATATGAATGCAAAAAACCTGAACTGGCTTTTCTGAGAGCTCAGTTGAACCTGGCTGACTTGTTGGCTTGGCTCCACTCTAAAAATGTCTGTAGTGATATATGTGTTTGAGTTAGGGGTGTAGAGTCAGTGTTGGTCAAGAAGCAATATTATCTGTATATTTCTTTTACTTACAGCATCCTGTATGCTTTTTTCTGCATTATTCATTTAACGTTCCAAATACTTGGATTTTCAACTATAATCTGTTTGGTTAGAGAAGCATACAAATGAGTGAAAATGGAAATGTTACATCACATTAAGAGTTGTGAAATATTATAGTGAGTGTTATGCTCTGCATCTGTAAAGTCTGTCATGGAAAATATTTTTAGTGTCTTAAACTTTTTTTTTTCTTTCTTTAAACCTGAAAAAGCTAAGATTCCTCTCTCCATCAAGTTTCACTGTTGTTTTTTCTTTACAGGAAGAATTACTATGGTGGAAACTGGGCCAGCTTTAGTTTTTCAGGATTGTTGGCCTGGATTAAAGAAAATCAGGTAAAAAATTCCGAAATGACGTCTTTTAACATTCCTTAACATTATATCTTAGTTGTTTGCATGATTTATTACAAGACAAATTACCACAATGCTCTTTCTCTTTGGTAAATTGACAGATCAAAGAGATTTCTAGTTTCCAACTTAATCATCTGGCCCAGCATTCTCAGACTCTGATATGCCTGGTTTATTAATATTGTTACCTGAGACCAGATAGTCTAGTGTTCAGTCATACTTTTTGGGTTCTTGAATTTATGTAGAAGCAACTACACTATTATTTCATTTCCTTCCCTGGCTCCTTCTGTAAATGATAATCTGGCCTTTTCCATTTCCTGTTTGATTATTTCCACTCTCTGATGTTTCAGTCCCTTTTGTTTTTCTTGTGTGCTTTCAGCTAATTCTTCTGAACTGGGAGAAGAGTAGTTCCTGGATTCTCCCATTGAAATGTCCTGTAAACAGGACAAAAAGATTTGTATTGATAGTGTATTTTTCAATGACCAAAGTTTATCTTATTCATGACAGTCCACTAGAAATCTTCTGAAGAGATTATTTATTTAGGAGATAGAGCACTTAGACTGTATTAGCAAGTGGATGTTGGTATTATTTACTGAAGCATTCTGAGCCCAATGAAGATGGAACTTTCTCTATTCAGTGTCCTGCCTGCTTAATACATAGCTCTACCTTCTGGTATCATCAGTGGAGTTGCTCAGTGTCAGAATGCAGTATTCTCAGGGTTCTGTTAATATGGTTTAGAATTTCCTGTGTGGAAAGATCAATATAATATCCAAATCACTGTATTTTTTCATGTGGTTTTACATTCAAAGAGTTTTGTCACAAAATTTGGAACTAATCTGGCTGTGTCAACCTTGTCTTTTTGTGGATTGTATTCAAAGTTACATTCAGCTCTGTGCTAAAACTTGTATTTAATTTAACACTGTATGTTCACATTACTAGAGCTAGTAATGCTATACAGCTAACTGTTGGTGTGCTGTAGTAACCAGCTCTGTTTTAACTCAAAAGATCAAAATAGAAAAAAATTAAGACAATTAAGATTTATTTTTTTAATATAAGATGGAACAACAGATTATTTGGGACTACAGAGATTTATAGTTCAAGAGGAGCTAGCACAGCACAAAATATAATTTTGTAATTGTTATTTGTAAGCAAAAGACAGATACCAGTGATGACTGTGAAGACTGGAGGAAACTGATCCTTGACAGTGAAGAAGCCATTTCTCTTAGCAAGAAGGATAAAACTATTCAACATGTAGAAGATTTCTGTTATGGGGAGTAAGTATAAATATAGAAATTCACAAATAATTTTGCATGCTTGGAGGTAAATAGTATTATTGTGCTTTTGAATTCAAGCATTTCACCACACTACTGTATTGCATGTTGTCTCAAAAAGTACATGCTTAGTTTGAAATACACATTTTTTTGGCTATTTGTTGCATAAGCACCTGGAGAATGGTATACTGTCTTAGGGGCTGATATGTTCTGAATGTCCTTTAGTGAGGTGTTTGCAGAGGTATGTCTGCATTAGCAGAAGAATACAAAGTGCAATTTTTAGCTTTTTAAATGGAAGTCTGGTACATGTGAGTCATGCAGAAGGGAAGCTTTTCATAGTGCCTTAGTACTGAAAAGGAAGGAACACCTAAAAGTAACCTTGTGAAGCAGTAGTGTTAACTACTGTGTAAACATAGTAGTAATGAATGGAAATTGTATGGGCCTCAATTGAAAACTGAACTGTTTCTTTGTATTTATTTATTCCTGTTTATCACTGAACACTGTTCTGACTTCCTGAAAGGTTCTTTGGGATAGTTATGTAAGTTTTAACCTTGAATCCCTTAGATATTATCTATAGGTAGCTAAATGAAATGTTGACACTCATCTAGAAATATGTATTTCTTCCCGTGAACATCATAGACAGGGGAAAAAAGATGTAAATTATACTAATATAACCTGAAGGTGACAGGCTCAGAGTGTTCCAGAGTTCTATGTTGTGCAGTAATGGGCTGCTTAACTGTATCACTTGTGGTCTCCTGTGGCCCCTGGTGTGATAACTGTGCCGACAGCAGAGGGAGCATTAAACTCATTGCCCACGGGAAAGTGTGGGGAGTGATACCCATGTTCCTGTAATTCTTGTATGGGTAGGATGAGCTCATTAGCCTTCTGGCAGTCATCCTAGGAGAAGGACAACTCTGATTCCAAACCCGGGCAGATGGAGCTCCTTTAGCCCTGTAAGGCCTTCCAGCTAAGAGGTTAAACCTGCGTCCTAAGGACTTGGCTGCCAGTGTCCAAGCTTGCTAGGCCCTGGCAGATGACCCTTGGGACTAAAGGGTGGGTCCAGCTCTGCACATGCTGTGTCTCACCTAAAAAAAATCCACTGGGCAGGCTCGAGGGTGCTATCTGCTATCCTCTTTTTATCAGCGCGCCTGGAAAAGGCGCTGAGGAGGAGCGTGGATAGAGCCCTCCCTGGAGCTTCGTTCGCGAAGCCTAGCCACGATGACGACGAACTGTATCACAGATAAAATGTTATGCTTTTTTTTAAAGCAATATCACTTAAATATTGCAATTGTCATCCTGTTGCCATAATAACATTGTTCAGAACCAGTATTAAATCGGACTAAAGGTTTCATAGTCTCTTAACTTTAGGTATGATTTTCCTAAGAGGATGTGATATTAACTGATGGCTGGCTCAAAAGGGAGTCCCTTGGCACTAAGATTTCACACTTTTGTAGAAGTAAGCATTATACTTGAGTCTGGACAGAATAGAAGATTCTAATTTTAAGCATTTAATTTAGCCTGGCACTACAGTGCTGTCTCTCTTCATTCTCACAAAAAAAAAAAACAAACCCAAAGCCCACAAGGAAGAATGGTAAAATTAACAAACTAGCAAAGGAAAAGTTTTCCAAAGTAAGTTTAAACTTCTGCGAGTCAGTTACTGTGTTTCCGACAATTTACATGTTCTGGCTAGATTCTGTTGGTTTTGCTTAACTTTTATAACTCCTATGAAGTAACCATTAAACATTTATTTTGAAAGAATAAACAGCTGGGTAGCAGTATAATATACACAGTGCAAATCTGAAATGAATGGCCTTAGAACAAAGTGCATCCATCAAAGGAAAAGAATACTGTGTCTACAACAAGCTGTATTGAAAAAAGGCAAATGGCTGAAAAATAAATAGTGAACACCTGTGCTGAATAAATTAACCAGCTGGTTGGCAATTTTTCATTTGACCTATCTGAAGGGGTTGCTGTTACAAGGCATTAATAAGACACATTCATTTTAAGATATTCCTTTGTTAGTTCCATTAATTGATGAATGGTGGAAGATAATATTCTAAATTTACACAATAATTTGTCTGCAGATGTATTATTTTTTTTCTGAATTAGGAGAAGAATTGACTGTACAGAAGTTCAATTTGAGTCATTTTTATAGACAGTTCTTACATTATTCAGGGATATTTGTTCCAATAGGAAGGTTGTCATGAGTTTAGATTATATACAGTCTTTAGGCTTTCATTACAAAATGTGTAGAGCTGCAAATCATGCAGATTTATGTATTCATTAATGGAACTGAATAGAGATTTAAAATATGTAAATATAACATTTCTGTTACACTGCTTTTGAGAGTGATGAAGAAAAAATGCAGTATCTTGTGAATTCAGATTTTATTTTGATTTAAAGAATAATACTCAAGTATATTAAAAATGAGACTGAATTATACATTGAGAATGGGAGAAGGTAGAAAGAAAACTCGCCTCTGAGTTCTTGTGTTACCAAAAGCTTTAGGATGGGTTAAATAAAAGCTTCATTCGTAGTTATTGCATGAATGGCAACAGCTTTTGCAGTTTTCACAAACACCATGTTGTAAATTCCTAACAACAAAAAATCCAAACAGAACCATCTAATTTAATTGACTTCCAATTGTATTTTTAGTAGAGATTACTTTTTTAAAAACATTTGACTAAGTGCTTACTTTTCTTTGCTATTTTGTAGTTATTTAATGCTTGCAGTATGAAGCAAAAAACCATAATTAATGTACAGAAACAGACTTCTTTCATTAGTGCTTTCTTACAGCAGTTCCTGTGTTTCCCAGGGCAATATTTTACCCTGTTCATGAGTAAGTGTTTCCTGGTGACTTATCCCAAAGTCTTATTGTCCTGAGCCCATGTGAGCTCCCCGAGTTCATAAGTGAGGAACAACTTTTACAGGATACAAGGGTTTTGTTCCTTCTTATAACAGAAATCCTGTCTCCTGCTTCCATCTGCAGGGCTACAGATGTGTGAGGGAGTGGTTTTTCAGATGTGTACTGAACAATTCTTTGCTGTTCATTGAATTTTACCATCCTGTTATTGATTGAAATTTTGTACTGTAGGTTTGCAGGTCACCTTTAAAATCATAGCTCGTTCGTTTTCAGCCAAGATTAAATTGTTTATTCACTACATTAATGGCTTGTGGTATAAAGATAAAAAGATAGTGTGAAAGTATTGCTGAAGTCCTTTCACTTGCAATGACGTTGATTTGATTCATCTCAGCTGGTAGTATAAACTAAAACTCAGTTGTAATAGAATCATAGAATACTTGCATAAAAATAACATTACTATGTGAGGGAATGTTACACTATCTCTTACTTGAACAACTAATTAGAATGCAAGGTCAGAGTTGAAAAATTAATCTGAAAGTTTTACTTGAAGTTCAGGTCAAAATTGCATGTTTGTCTTATGGCTTCGCTGTGATAATAGATGCAAAGAACTCTCAGTTGTGTAAAGCACTTCTGTTTTCTTCAGTGAGCTTGGGTTTTAAAATCCCTGAGCTTAAATGACTAATGCATTTTTGCATTTCAATTTCAAAGGGGTTTTTAATCCATAGAAAAAACCTAATCAGACTGCTTTACTGTTTCTTTTAAAAAGTCTTGCATTTCTTTTTATGTGGCTGTGTATTGTGTTTCACCATGAGAGTTTTGTTTTTCATTGTAAGCTCATTCCATCATTTGAGTCCATGTAAAATAAGAACCCAAATTTTTGATTTTTTCACTCCTCAGTAAAAATTCTTGAGTTATAGTGTTGCAGTCAAAGTGCTAGAGTTATGTGGTAGAGGAATCGGGTGCACATGATTTGACTGGGATAAAGAAATACTAATGCTTTTCACAGAAACACTTGAGACTTCCCTTCTGGCATTGACTTTAAATTTTAACCAACATTTAAGACTTTTTATAAAGACTTTTTTCCCCCCTTTCTTCCTCTTGTGTGTTCAATCAGTCAGGATTCAGCTGAAGATGTTGAAGAAGCTGGTGCATTGTCAAAGCTGCCTGTCTTTGGAGCCTCTGCTGCTGAGAGGGTTGCTCAGGAAGAAAAGAGCCCACCAATGGAGAGTGCCTTGCCAGAGACAGAGAGCCTGGAACCAGGAAGGGCTGCAGGCACTGAGCCAGCGAGTGCAACAGAAGGGAATGATACAGGAATAACCTCTGAGAGTGACGGTTCTCCTAGCACAGCTCTAGGCCAGTCCACGCTGGAATTGGGAAAAACTGAAGCTGCACCCTCAGAAACTTCTGCCAAAGAAACAAAGAAAATTACCTATTCCCAAATTGTTAGAGAAGGCAGAAGGTTTAATATTGATTTAATTTCCAAGGTAGGGATTGAATGACTCTTTTCATGTAAGTACATTTATTTTGCTAGTTTAAATATACTTTGCCAGTTCAAATTCAGAATCTCGAGTTCATCGTTAGACTTCTGTCCCTTCACTATTTCATAATATAGTTGTAGGTTATAGAAAGAGTAACGGTATAAATTAGCAATTAATATTACAGAATATGACTAAACCTTAACCAAGAATTTAAGGAATTTACATTTAGAAAATGTGACAAGATCATTTCAGACTATTTAGGGAACAACTGATGATGGTTTACACAGACAGTGTCATGTACTATACTGGGAAGTGAAGGTTATAAAATAAAGTATTTAAGGTTGTATGGCATACAATACAAAGGAATTATCGAAGTCGACATTGCAAAAAAATTGTCTCAAGCTCTGACTTCCAGACTCATAAAACTAAATGAGCAACTGGATGACACCTTCTTCCTTTCTCTCCTGTGGACTGCTTCGTCTCCTCCATTTGTGTGATTGCTTCAGTTAATATTAGTTTGCATGCACTACATCTTGACACTCTTTTATTTAGATTTGACTTCACTGTGTGTACTTGTCAATATTTAAAGAAAAGCCCCTGACAGCTGTTGGTACCCTGGTTTTCTTTTGGTGTGAACACTTTCCCTTTAGTCCCTGTTTTCTCTTTTGTTCTTCACTGCACAGTTGCTTTACTCCCGAGGGCTGTTAATTGAGCTTCTCATCAAGTCCAACGTCAGCAGATATGCAGAGTTTAAAAATGCAACACGAATTCTTGCCTTTCGAGAGGGAAAAGTAGAACAGGTATGGTAAAGTCAGGTATTCCATGTGTTTAATCTCATCTTTTTAAAATCAAGAATCTTGACATTCCTTTCTTGAAAGTTGTGTAACAGCAAGCTAGTTTTTTTCCTTAAGATTCTGATTTTCATTTCTGAAATGAGTGTTTGAATGTGTTACATATAAAGTTTTTTTAAGAAGGTATAATAACAGTAGTCCAGTATATTACTGACAAATTTTTGCCTCATGTCAGTGTTTGACTTGGCAGTTAATTCTTAAGGATGCACAGGTTTTAGGTTTTCAGATTTGTAGCATAGACTTGATTTGTGTCTCTGCTACTTACAAGAGAAGTCATTGGTGTGATAATGGCAACAGGAGATTTTATTGTAGTTAATTAATATAAACTTTTTTGATTAACCCTACAGTTAAAGATTCAAATGAAGGGAAATAAAAAGGGAAAGAGGCTGAAAAAGATTTAAAAATATTTTTATTGTGGAAAATTGGTAACTCTGATTATTATAGTTGTAATAGAAAATAATAGAAATATATAAGACAATAACTGTAACAGAAAATAGTACTTTAAAGTATTTGGTAGGTAGTCAGACTATGGTGTTGCTCAATGCTTTTCGTATCTAGTGTATTGAAAGTATCTGAAATTAAAAAATATTTTCCAGGTACCTTGTTCTAGAGCAGATGTCTTCAACAGCAAACAGCTCACTGTGGTGGAGAAGAGAATGCTAATGAAATTTTTGACATTTTGTTTGGACTATGAACAACACCCTGAAGAATACCAAGGTAGTGTTTCACTGAACAGTGTACACTCTCCTCTTCTGAATTCATTCAGTTATGCACAATTTTGATAGCTCTTCTGTGTTTTCACACAGTTTATTTTTATGGATTCATTTTCAAAGCATGCTTTGACCTTTTTGTGACCTTTTCATGTCAATGTTAAATTCTTCAACTTAAGCGCTTGCTCTTCTAGTTCACACATCTTTTATTATTTACATTTTTTTACCAGCAAAATGATATATTACAACAAGGCTGCAAAATGTTTTTTCTAATTGTTAGGTGCTCCCACCCCTACTGCAGGGATATTATAATATGATGTGATTTATCTGATTTTTCTTTCCTGTTTTTTAGATAATATGTAAGTGTAAATCTTCACAATATGTTGCCACAAAATCAGAAATGGAGAATATGGATTTTTTTAATTTTGGAAGTAAATTAATACCTTTTAGGTGTAGAGAGCAAGTTCAAAGTGCCTTTATCAACAATTGGTTTATTCAGACAAGAAAATATCCCAATGTGTGAAGGATAATGTGCATCAGGACAAAGAAGGCTAACAGAAGGAAGGTGCTTTGGGTTTATGCACCTCAGGGTACAAAGAATGAAGTAATGTTCTCAGTTCTTGGAGTCTAAAAGTAAACTGAGGCAAAAAATCTATCAAAAAGAAATAATGAGGAAAGAGGAATAGTTAAACTATTGACATACGTTTCAGAATGAAGCATATCAGTGCTTTGGGAGCTTGACAGTAGCTTGGTTAGGCAGTGGTTTTGAAAGTATCTAATGTTAATAAGAAACAATTGTTAGGTTACTGGATTGATTACTTGAACAAAACCCTTAGATTAGGTACAAACATAAGAGAAAATGATTTTAAACATATGCAAGAGAAAATTGGTCAATGTTGAAGGTGATCTGGTAAGATTAAGGAAAAGAGTCTGTAATGAACTCCAGAAAATCCTGAAGGAAGAAAAGCTCATTAGACTGAAGTGGTTCATAGATTACAGGTAATTTCAAGTTTGCTGCTGCTGTAAGAAATGAAGGTGCTCAGAGTGAGAATAGAGGTGGTATTTAGAAAATTTATTAAGTGAAAAAAGGAGGCACCACATCAATTTGAAATGACTCCATTGATTCATGTACCTAAATGACATTAGATTTATTTTACTTCTAGGGAGAGTTAAACAGATTTTGTTCCTACATTTTAAAATAGCCTGGGAAGTAACTGGGAATATTTTGAGTAAGATTAGTCTAATGTAAAACTTCAGCAATTTAAAATTGCTCTTGGTGAGATCATTATGTTCGTGGGAAGGCAGACTTTTAATAGGGAGAGTTCATGAGAGTGAAGAATTTTTTTAAGCTTTTTCTGTAAAATTTGGAGTTATGTAAAAAGTCTCAAGTGAGGAAAAACTGGAGAATTTTTTTAGAATAAAAAAACCCTGTCATTTTAGGACTTACTGCATGGCTATACAAAGGGTAGTAAGATACATCTGTAATAAAGCAATGGTTAAATCTTGAATGGAATATATAGCTTGGTAATACTACTCTCAACATTGATGGAAGTGTTTCTGAATTACCTATCAATTTATCCATGACTGAAATAAGCTTAAGAGCAGGTTTCTAAATAGTCTGAAAGTATGCTACTTGCTTAAATACAATGTTTCTCTGAATTTTAAAAAAAATCATTTAGTTATTAACTAAAGTTCTTCAGAGGTGTCTCAGTGTCAAACAACACTTGAGTCAAACATCTCCTGAAAGACATTATTTCACTTCCTGACATGGTTTAGTGGCATGGTGCTGTTGGGTCAATGGTTGGACTTGATGATCTCTCTTAGAGGTCTTTTCCAAATTTAATGATTCTGTTCTGTGATTCTTGAATTTCTGAGTGTGTCAGCAATAGCATTAATTTAAAGGAGATTTAATTCCCCATACCTGTCATCTTTGTGTCTCATCCATTTACTTATTTGTGGTGAGCAAGTGATCAATTTGAAGTAAATATTGCACCTTCTCATCTGTGGATTCAGCAGTGCTCTTCTAGAATGGGTGTCATTCAGATATCATATTTTGGGTAGTTTACAGGAAGCAGCATGCCAAGGCTCTTTAGAGGTTTTTTTGTCCACAGCAGCTGACATTTCTCACAAGATTGAGCAATGGGTTTAGATCAAGTCTAACATAATGAATAGATTAAACCATACTTGGTGGTGGTTTTCCAGACATTGGAGACCCATACAATGGGTTTGTGTTATTTTGATATATTTTAATGGGTTGATAGTTGTGTTTTCTGAAAACTTACCTTCTGGGAGTAATTTTTTTCACTTTCATTGACTTGGATTATCCATTTTCAGCAAGTTTTTTGTTTATTTAAATGCAAAAGTACTTGTTCAGGTTGAAGCACATGAGCAAATACAAATATTCTCTACCCTGAATTTACTCTACCTAAATTTACTCTTTCCTCAGGCTCTGAGAGCAGTACCTTTGCTCAGTTCTTAAGAACACGGCAGTTAACTCCCAGCTTGCAGCACTTCATTCTTCACTCTATTGCAATGGTTTCAGAGACTGATTGCAGCACTCTTGATGGTCTTCAGGCAACCAAGAAGTTTCTCCAGTGCCTTGGCCGCTATGGCAATACTCCCTTTTTGTTTCCTCTCTATGGTCAAGGAGAAATTCCACAGTGCTTCTGCAGGTAAGCTTCACTGTTCCTTCTAAAAAGGAAATCCTTGCTATGGAATATCATTCAACAGGAATTGCCCTGTAACAATTTCATGTTGGTTTTATTTGCTTTACATTTTCACTGACTGTGAAATCTTCCCCCAAAGAAAAAAGCAAGTTGGCAATTATGCTCCTCTAATACTCCAAAACAATTTTCATTGAATTACAAATGCAGCTTGCAATAGCTGCTGCTGTGGTGGCTGCCTGTGAAAGTAAGCACTAGGAAATGAGAAAGAGATCATCTAACTAGTATGTAGCTAACTCTTTTTAACACCAACAGAGGAGACTTGGAGTCATGTCTGTCCAAAAGGATGATTGTGCGCTTGGGTAGCTTGAGAAAATCTGTGGTTTAGTCTTGTTGCAGTTACAGGAAGATGTTTGCTTTCAATTTGTGTTACTAATTAATGCTGAGGATGCATCTGCCATTCCTAGGTAATTCTTTCTCCTTTGTTACATCACAGACTTACACAAACAGGGCAACTGTTGTGAAATCACATCCTTATTCTCTAGACATCATTTTGTAGCTCTGTATAGACCACAAGCTTCCACCTATGACTTAACCAACAGAAAAGATATCATGAAGCCCTGTTACACTAACCTATACACACACTGCACTTGAACATTCTAACAGCTTAAACAGCAGCAATATGTTCTCTACAACTTGAGCCCCAGAAAGTAATTGGAACAAAAAACCTTGTTGACTCCAGGGTAAACCAACATCCACTTCAGCCCCTTCCCTTGAACCATGGGCAATGATAACATAATCTTCAGCAAGACTCCTGAGGTGTACTAGGGATCATAGTGCTAGCAGAGGAGCTGTTGATGGATACTTCTGGGGACCATCAAGAATACATGGGCAGAGGGTGGGAGGTTTTAATTTTCTGTTGTTTCCAACAATTCAACTGGCTTTTTTTTTTTTTAATCTTTTGCTGGCAAGCAGCCTTTCCATCTGCTCTATGTGGGTTTTTAATGGAGTAACCTGTAGGTCTGAAGTAAACATTAGCTCTACTTAAAGCAAGCAGTATTGCATGGGGAGGCCATTTTGTTGTCTCAGTGATATAGTTGTGTATCATTCCTTTAAATACCAGAGCCAAGTCTTAGCTGCTTTGTTCTCTGTTGATGACAAGTTTTGCTTTTTGTGTATGTGATGCTACTACGAAATTTTGGTTTACAGCACACTACTGGATGTTCTCTTCCTGTCTTGTCTGTATGGCAGATTCTGTTTTTCTTCTCTGACACAGTACTTAAATTACTGCTGGAAGAATGGCCTTAGCAGCTTGAGCCTATCTGGCAGTATATAGCAATGGCATGTTGATAGAAACATTCTGGAATAATTGTCATATGTCATGGAAGTTATCTATAAACTGGCTGAGACCAGCAGCTGCCTAGATTCTGACAAGTATTGTTTGGCCTTTGCAACTAATAAAGGCAAAGTGGAATTGTCCTGTATGAGGTGTATATGTAGATAACCTAATGGTTTGTATTGGTCATGAGACATCTAGGCATTGTTCTGTGTTACAGTGAATAGAAATGTTAATTGGAAACATCTTTTGTCATGCCTTAAACTGTATTTGTATGGAGATTTTAAAAAATGTGGATCTAGATAATTAGGTGTTCAAACAGACAATTTGTGAACAAGAGCTTGGTTTTGATAAGTACTTTGGACGCAGTCATACAATAGAACTTGTGTTTGTAGGTTTTTCTGGATGTCTTTCTGTCTTTATAGGACTTCCTGGGGGCCAGGTGTCTGTACTTGACCAACAGATTAACACAGCAAAAGATGATTGAAGCCATTATATAGTAGCACAAGTTTTGCAGTTGGACCTTCTTTGGCTTCACGTAATTAAAACTGAAAGTAGAATTTTAGTTACACTTTTTCTACTATACATTCTTCTAAATACGGTTTTTGTTATGTTCTGGAAAGCCCTTTGGCTTTGTTTTGTATAGTAGCCAGCACATGCAGTTTTCTTTATTAGCCATGGATGTCAAGAGTTAGCAGTGTGGTGTTCAGAAGTTTTATAAATATTCTGTGATCACAGAAATTCTTCACTTGCTCTGAACTTTCTGTTTGGGTCAATTGATTGCTGTATTTTAGGGGTTTTTTTCTTACAGAAAGGATGATATTTTAATAGTTGAAGCAAATTACTCTCAAATAAAGTCTGAATGTCTCTGTTTTTAAGTGAATGCTTTTGGAGACAATCAGAAATTTTTTTGAGATTAATCACAATTTTTCTCTGTGGTCTGCCTTGGGTATTATGTCCTGCTAAAACTGAACAGTATTCTTGTTGACTGTGTAGTAAAGTGGTGACACCCCAACCTATCCATCATAGCCTACAGTTTTTATCACCAGGTTATCAGAGGAAGGTGTCACCTGTTGTGTGATTTCTAACCCCCCTGCTGTAGTCTGGTTTAATGTAAACCTCTTAAGCGTTTCCTGCAGCCAGTTACACTGTGTGTTCTCATCAAGGCTACTGTTATAAATGGCATGCATGCATATTTATGTGAATGAGTCAAAGACATTTGTAAGTCACATCCTTGCATTCTAAGTGAATTCTGCATAAACAGTACAACCTTTTATAACTACTGACGACACTTGAGTGAGTGAAAGCCGTGTTAGTTCTTTATTGGTTTAAATAGGTAAGGTTTAGGAGAGAAAATGAAACTTTTATATCACTCTAATGTACCTCCCAATATGTCACAGTACAGATGTGAGATTTCTATCTCCATAAATTGGATTGGTGGTACAAGGAAGGTCATTGGAAGCTTCATGCTGTTCTGAGCTGACAAGCAGCAAAACTTTAGTGGCCTGTGTAACAGCTTCCTTTGGTTTAAACTTCTTGGTATGAAACTGTTAGGTCTCTTCCTTTCTAATGAAATAGTAGTAGCATTATGCTTAGTAAAGATCAAGGTAGTAATATCTCATTCTTGAGGAAAATCAAAGCAGACGTTTGATAGGGTAAACCTAGGACACCAAAACTTCAATAGGTAAGGCAGCTAGGGAAAGCAATGTGTGTTTTGCAGTTTGCTGTTAACAGCGCAGAATCCCAGGCTGGTGGGTGTTGCAAGGGACCTCTGGGGATCACCCAGTCCAACTCCCATGCTTAAAGCAGGATCACCGAGAACAGATTGATCAGGAGCATGTCCAGGAGGGTTTGGAATCTCTCCACAGAAGGAGACTCCACAACCTCTCAGGACAGCCTGGTCCAGTGCTCTGGTACCCTCACAGCAGAGGAGTTTTTCTTCACGTTTAGGTGGGATTTGTGCCTGTTGCCCCTTGGGCCTGTCACTGGGCATCACTGAAAAGAGTCTGACCCTATCCTCTTGCCCCAACCCTTTAGCTATTGCTAAGCATTGAGCAGATCCCCTCTGGGATCCTCTTGGAGAGGAAGGCTTTCTGGAAGCTTTCAGTTGTGATTCTCTTCACCCCTGACCAATGCAGTTTAATAAATGAAGGCTGAGAAGTCAGTTGTAGATTGTGACCTCTCTTTGATTTTTCTCAATGCTTGCTTTGTGAACACATTGAATTTTGGGGGAAACTGTGCATAGTTTTTCTTCAGTTTGGTTTCACATTGTTGTTTTTTTTCTGGACTCCTGCATATCTGAACATCCAAATGGAAATGACTTTTTGAGGAGTAGTAGTGCATTTTTTTCCCATTTGAAGTTTTAGAGGCAGTTCAAGACTGTACATCATCAGGCATCTCCCAGTGGTTCCAGGGGATGGAACATTGTGGGATTTTCTCTCTGTGTTAAAAGAGTCATCCAAAAATTGACAGATCCGGTAATAGGTGGTAATGGAATGTCTTGGGCTGCTTTGCTGTAGGAATTAGTGATTCACTGACTTTTATGGGCAATCAGTTAATGACTTATATATCCTATAAATAGACTTTGAACTTTTTCATACAGCGTGTATTTGTGGGCATTTTTTAGTACTTGTTACAGATTCTAGCTGAAATTAGTCTTTTTTGTGTCAGTCCAGTGACAGTAGTAATTTTTTGATGGAGGAAAGATCTGATTAAGATGGTTCTTCTCTTTCAGTCCCTTTATTTACAAGAAGATTGAGAGACCAGGCTGAGATGTGATGGATTGTGTCATTGATTTGAAAGGTTCCTCTATATATTTCAAAAATGAATAATCAGTTTTTACCTTTACATTTGAGCTATTATCTGCTACAAATGTCAAAGCTTTTGAGGTAGTCTCAGGTACTTTAACATTTCCATTTTCATCCCTGTTACAGTCTCTAGGAAGCTTTGTGTTTATTTTTACCTATTTCTTATTACTTTGGATTATTTTATTTCTTTGGTCCTGAAAATTTAATTTGAAATGACTGACAGCTGTCAGTAAATACTAAAATAGCTGCAGTGCTGCTTTCTTAATTGTTTGCACTTGCATTTCAGTGAAATAATAAAACTTTTGCTGTAGTTTGGCTTTTAAAGACAAACTTGGTATATTTCTCTTCACTTTCTTGGCAGATGAATGTAAAATGAGCAAGCATAGTTAGCATGGTTGTTTGTAGTATCAGTTGTTTGTTTTTCCCTCTAAGGAGAAACTCTTTCTTGGGATAAACATCAGGGAAGTGAGCTAATCCATCATTCTGAGACCTGTTTGCTAGTGATGGATGGATAGATTGGTAAAGTAACTCAATAATCTTCATTTTTTTCAGGTTATTCACAGATCAGTGAGCATTGTCATTAATAAAGCTATGGAATGCTTTTGTGTCCTTGCCCACATTATTTCTCAGTATTTGACAGGAAAAGACTTGTAATTTGGAAATAACCTTTGTTGTGAAGTGCATTCGAAGTGTATGAAACTCTGGAAATATCTTCCCATCTTAGATTTTATCTTTCTGCAGTGAGATGTTTGTCAGGTCTTTGTTTAAAAAACTACTTACAAATGTGAGAGCTTTTCTGTTCCTTATCATTTCACTGACTAGAAATACAGTGTTCCTTGGAAGTTTATACCTCATGAAGGCCTTCAACCATTAGAATACATCACAGGGGATGCTCTGAATCATATGAATGTTGTCAAAGGACATTGATTTCAGGTCCCTAACTAACCATGGAAAAGGTTTTAGTCAAGACATTGTGTTCTAGGGGTTAGAATGTACCTAGTAGTACAGGAAAAATAAAGAGAAAGACTGAAAATAACTTAGTGTCCTAGTATCATTCTTGCTTTATTTTACAAACATATTTGGAACTTAAAAGCACAAAATACAAATGCTGTAATGAGATATTTCAGCAATTTTTCTCCTTAATAATTAAGATTAAGACAATAACATGAAGTATATCTAGAACATTATTTGGTATTATCTCTTAGCAGTCTCTTAACAAATAAATCACTGTCTGTGTGAGGATGTGCAGATTGTGGTTTATATGTTCTTCCTGAGAGTTAGGACTCATACATACAGGTATGTTACAGCATTATCAGATGATCTGTGGAACTGACATGAATGTTTATTGGTGGAGCAAATCTGGGATGTGATTGTAAAGGTAGTTTAGCAGAGTTCTTTTTCTTTAGAAGACAGAGAAAGGTAGCTTCCAAAGAACCCCATTACTGCATTAGTAGAACAGTTCTTCAGTTTCATTAAGGATTATGATAACTTGGATTTTTTATATGGGTTTTTTTGCAGTTACTGGTTTTTTTTTTCTTAAATGAGGATTTTTGTTCTGTGGTTATTTTAAATGTGGAAGGTGGTAAATTAGTTTCATAACTGAACACTTGTGGAAGAAGATAGCTAACAATTGGGCATAATTATAGAAAATTTCAAGTACATGAGTCGATCAACTGGTCTCTCATGTATTTTTTTACTTTAGGACTTTGTAATGGATACAACTAAGTTACTTTTCCACTACTCCTAGACTTTTGAAAAAGCTCTTCTGCAAGAATCATTGGTAACATGGCTCTTGTATTAGTAATAAGCTTGCTAATAGTGCATTTGCTTAAATGACTAATGGTTTGGTAAGTGACAACAGAGCTTAAAACATGGTCTTATTTTTGTTAGCAGAACTTTCTCCTGCTTTAGAAACAGCTTAATAAAGCTACACTTCCATCAAGTGAGACTGGAAGTGTAGGGCATAAAAATGGGTGATGAAGATTTTTTGCAGTGTCTTCTAACATTTGACTTTCAGGAAACAGAACTGGAATCATGAGCCTGTAAAGGCAGCATTGACTTGCTAAACCCCTAAACTTGCACATCACATGTTGGGAATTCAAATATTAAAACAACTGCAATGGTTGTATTTCAGTGCAGATTGGTATCATAAACAGTAAATATTAGTCCTTGCCAGACTCTGATGAGATAGACTGAAATTATCCCTATTTTGTAATTACGGAAAAAGTACACCAAGGGAACAATGCTTCTTAGGGGAAGTGATAAGTAGGTATAGTGCTTTGAGGTTTGTGCTCTAAAGAAGATCAAGCACACCAGTTTTTAGCTTGTTACCTGTTTTACTCTCAACTGCTATATACTCTGCTAGAACTTTTCACAGTATGTGGATCTATATTTATATCCATAACAGTCTAAATCCCACACAATAAAAGGAGCCATTTCATAGGTTTAAAATAAAATTAGGTGTTTAAATCCCTAGAAAAAATATGAAATATGAAATTTTCTATAAAATGACATTTGACTGGGCTGATTTTTTTTTTGCCATTCCCTCACTCAGCTGTGACATTTCCTCCCTGAGCTGTCACCATTCTTGCCTGCTGTGTAGGAAATATTGTAGGAAATGCTGAAGTTCTAGGGACCTTTCAGGAAACACAGAAATTAACATAAGAACCAGGTCTCAGCTTTCCCCATGTTTAAAAAATAAATGGAAAGAGGACAAGTCATTAATTCACCACATTGGCAGGTTTTGCTTTGATCTTTTTCCAAAGCTCCCTGTGCTGTACATGCAGTATTCATCTTTAAGGAGGGAAGCAAATAGTTTTTGCTGTAGAGGAATGTGCAGCTGGCGAGAATAATACTTGTTTAATTAAATACTCCATGCATTGTAGGAAGTAGAGGGCAAACTATATGCTAGTAATAAAAAAATGCCTTTTTTGGTATGAAAACGTGATATAATTTCCCAATTATTTTATATAGTTTCAGAATTAAGGAAAAGTCTGTAATTTAAGGGTGTTTATGGTATCTCTGTGTTGAAAATCTAGATGTCAGCTGGAGAGACATTCTATTTTTGTTCAATTAATATCAGGGAGCATTACATCAAAGCAGTAAACTCCTCTTGTAGCAACAGATGCAGCAAGCCTGAAGCGTATTTCCTCTCTTGTTACATTAGTGTTTAATTAAAGAAAACAACTACTTGGAGGCAGTTACTTTCTGTGAAATGTAATGAAGATTTATTTTGTAAGTGACCTTCACTGTATTAGCTGAATCAGTAATCAGTAAAATTAATAGAATAATCAAATTATATACAAACTCATAAATCATCCAGAATATGCTGTCAAAAATCCAGTTTTTAATCCATCCTATTGTTTCACAGCTGTATTCAAAATTACAGCTGCTGATTCCTGCCTTGATGGGAACTGAAATGGCATTTGAAGGCTGTGTATGATGGAGGGCTAGCAGGCCAAAAATTTTCACAACTGTTAATTTAGCTGTAATATGATTTGATGTCAGCAGGGCAAAGTTGAAGTTGAGTACAGTGTTGTTGCTATCTTTCAGCAAAACTTGAATTATTAGTGTAGGCAGTCGCCAGTTAATTAGAGTAATATCAGTTTAAATGTCTGTCATTTAGGGTTAATGGTATCAAAGAGTTGCCTTGTACTTGAAGTACAGTCAGATCATCTTGAATAGCCCATTGTATGAAAGTACTGTTAGCACAATGATTTCACTTTGTCATAAATTATTGGGATGCCATTTAGTTGGATATTTCAATTTCTGTATTTAAATAATTTTGGCAAGTTCTTCCTAATCATGTCATTTTTCACGCTAGGCTGTTTTCATAGGTATTTTGGCTCTTTGTAATTGTTTAACACAACACAATCAAAATTCCTTTCCATTTTCATTTAAAAAGAGAAGTTTTCCACTGGCCTCCTATGAAAGCAGGTCATGCCCTCCTCCCCAGGATAGCAACCAACTCTGGAAAATAACTAATTCACATATTTGCCCAGCCAAGCAGCAAAGTTCTCTCAAAGCCCACTGGAAAAATAAAGTGCATCTATCAGAAAGTCCTTGACTTTGGTTGAAGTCAAAGGAAAAATAATAATTTATAGTTTTTAACAAAGGAATCTTAGTTGTTGTTAAGGTAATAGTGCTGGTCTTATATACAACATATGAAATAAATTCATCTGAGTTGGTTTGAAAGATCCTAATACATGCTTTGTCAGGCAAGAAGCCATTGATTGCAGCATTAGAGATAATAATCTGTAGCTCAAGGCTCTGTAATAATTCTTCAGTGGATGTTTAACCTTTGTGTCATCTTCAGCAATCTCCAGACAACCAAGATTGGGATTCAGCATAGTGTATGTTCTCTCTGCTTTTGCATGGGTACAAGAGGTATTTCCAGGGAAGGGGATCATTTGATTCAGCCAGTAGTAAGTGACATTGGTGGCATTTCCTTAGACTGCTGCCTTTTGGAGTACAGCTCAGAAAAGGTGTGAGCTGGGAACACCTTTCAGTCATTGCTGTGCTGCAGCTTTCATGCAGTTTGAAAGGTACTGTGGTACTAACTGTCTGGGAGCTAATAGGACTTTGGAATGCCAACATGGATTCCATTTTAGGAAGTGAGGTTTACAGAAAGGAAGTTTTCAAGTTCATCATCCATGAGCAGATGCCTGAAGCTCTTTAAGTTCAAAATAAGAGAGAACTATGTCCCCCCAAACCAGCCTGCCTTATTGTTTGCTTTGACTAGTCTGATGCCTAGCTAATGTGACGTGGGTATGAGAAATGCAGTCACACAGATCTGGTAAATTACAGTGTAAACTCTACCAAAAGATAAATAGAATTACACATTCTCATTTTAAAATCAATACCTAGGCAGATTCTCTTGATTTCTGGGTTTTTCTGTCCTGTCTGTGAGCTGAACATCAAATGGGTGAGTCACACTAGAGCTCAGCTAAGTAAAAGCAATGCAGAAAACTCCCAGTTGCCTTCTCCAGCATGGTAAAATGAAACAGTGTGTCACTGCATTGAATGGGCCACAGACTGTTTTATGATTTACTCATAAGAGGCTATTTACTTTTGAATGCTAGGGATCCCAAGAAGAACACAGGTGTGTTTAACTTGGAGGACAAAGGAAGGATTGTCAGATGTCACTTGATAGTGTTTGACAGTTGTCTCTAATGGAGCAGTTCTCTCTGAGAGAAGGATATGCATTTTTTGTCAGTATGCAAGTTATTTTTTCTTTCCCTTCAGCATACATGAGAAGAGGTCAGTGATAACTGATTGATCTGAATGAACTGCTGGAGACTCTTCAATAAGTAAATGAATAAAAAAGTACATTGAAAATTCCCAGGGTAAATCAGACACTGCAAACAGTCCAAACCTGAAATTGTATTTTAAGGGATCAGACACATCTCCCCCATCTTTTTGTTTTACTTTTTTTCCACTAAATAATTCCCATGCTGACTGGAAATTGTAAAGAGAAAGAATACTTGATTTTCTTTTTTTAAAATATTCCTACAGGTTTACCTTTTGCCACAGCACATTCTAGAGAACTTCATCCTCTGCAGTTAGTGTTATTCTTACAATAAGAGTGCCCCTGAAATAATGCACTGTAAACACCAAACTGACTGAAGTTTCTTTTAATTCACAGCTAATTGTGAAGCTTGGTCCTTGAGATTCTCTAACATACCCTGTTTCTATAAGATCCTGAATAGCTCTGCATTACAGTGATCTCACAGAAAGTTTAGAGTCCTTTTAAAACAAAAAGCAGAAAGAACATTTGGGTTTTGGACTTGCTTGACAAAATTTTGCAGAATGTGGGCTTATATTAAAACCTGTTAGGAGCTAGAACTAAAGAACTGTTAAAACTGGTGACAGCAGAGTCCTTTCACTGGTAAGGTGGGTCCAGTAAAAGCTTCAGGCATCACTTACAGAAACTAAGCTTTGAGGGATTGTGTACTCTTACCTTGTGTTGCATCACATCAACAGAAGAGTAATCCCCAAAGATGAAGCCTGGTTTTTGGCAGATAGAGGAAGTTTGGTTGAAGGGATTAAACAAGGATCATGTTTAGCACCAGACCAACTGAACTTCTACTGCACAGCTTTGAAGGAGAGCAGTTTCAGATGCTGTGCGTAGGAGAGGTTCTTCTGGAGAAAAGCTTTACTCAGAGATGTCTACAAGGGAGTGATAAAACAGCCTGGCTAGTGATGAAAGTTTGCAATGGTCTGGCTTCACATGGACCCCCTCATATTGAAATGTCATAATCTACTTTCTTTAAATTCTGAGTCTCCTTTGAGTTTGAAAACAGATGAGTTGTGCTACTGGTTTAATATTGGATAGTATCATTGTCTTTGTTTTAGGTACTTGGTTTGTTTTGTAAGTAGTAAACTGCTAAATAGCTTAGTAAGTATACTAAGCTACTATACTAGCTTTTAAAAACTGACCAGTGAAGCTGGTTCCTTTTTTCATGTAGGAACTTTTTGTAACACAGTGACTATCTCATTAACATAGGCAGAACCTGCAGGAATCACTATTTCTAAGAGGTCATCTTTAGATTGCAAGCAGTCTTTGTTCTGTTGGGGCACCTCTCAATGCCCACAAAATTTGAGCTGCTTATACTCAGTGAAGTTCTTGTGTTATGTTTTGTAAGAGTAAAGAAATGAATTCTGAATCCCACTTAGAATTCTAGTAGGAGTTTATGTGGTTATTGTGTGTGCTTAGTCTCATTCTACACGATGCACAATGTAGCATGGTCAGAATAGCAGTAGAAATTCTCTGCATTTGTAGTAAATAAGTGCTATTCCATCCTGAATGAGCACTCAAGCTTGTGTAACAATTTAGAAAACTAAGATAAAGGCTAATACAAAAAAAGTTACCAATGTATCCTTTACAAAAACTATAGGACATGCTTTATTTCAGTTGTTTTTTGATTGTCTGATTCAGAGCTCAAGCCATGTCATTAAAAATGTGCAGTACACAGTACTTACGGCACACAGGCACATTGATTATAATTAGTCATGATAGGAGTAACCTTTCTTCTTTGCCTGCTGTGTTTGTAGGATGTGTGCTGTGTTTGGAGGGATCTATTGCCTTCGCCATTCTGTGCAGTGCCTGGTAGTGGACAAGGAATCTGGCAGGTAAGGGTGATAGAAGTAACCTTCTGTTTATATACAAAATACAGATGAAAAATGTGTGAAGTCAGTTTTAAAAAAAATGATTCTTCAAAGATCCTCCTTGGTATTAATAACACATCAACCTTGATTAAAAGTAATTTGTGTATAGGTCCTCCAGAACAAGGAAAGTGGGTCTAGAATATAGAAACTAAATTAATTTCCCTGTGATATTACTACAGCTCCTGATCACCCAAGCTTGGAAGACAAATCATTTCAGCTGCCGGGGGGCTGGTGATGAGTGATGTTAGTTTTCCTTGTGGCCTTACCTACTCTAATTGATTTTCATCAGATGACAACAAAGCCCTCTGTTATTGCATTTTTAAAAATGGAGCTCACCTAAAGACTCATCAGATTAATCTTTGCTGATAATGCTTGTCACTCCAAGAGAAAAGACTTTAATGAGTTTTTAGGTAGATTGTTGTCGTAAACTGTGCTGCCCTCTTATCCTAGGATAAATTCTTTCACAACAGTATCAGGCCTGTAGGCAGGTTTAAAGTGGAGCTAAGAAAAATCAATCCATAGTTTTGTCCATAGTGGCATTTTTCACACCTCTGTACATTGTTATGGTTTCTGTTACATACATTCTATCAGTTATTAGTCTAACTGCAGACTTCAGTTCTTGTCAGAGTCTGTTTTCAGCTTAGTTTCTGTAATGGAAAAGTTTCAAATATCCTGTAGAACATTTTGAAAATTAAGCTAGAAAATACGTAGTAATATTTTCTTAGGAAAACAAGGAGTTAAATGATCATTGTTACCTGTTTACTTTCTAATTGTACATTTGATTCTTTGAGCATAGTACTTTGAGCTAGATTTGTCATGACGTGGTCAGGTAGTGTCTGTTTTTCCTGAAATAACAAATTTTATCTTTATGTCAGTTCCTTAAGGTTCTGAAGTTCGTTGCACAGCTTTAGACTTTGAGATGCAAATGTGGTAGTATTTCATCATCTGTGTCATTGTTTTAAGTGCATGATCCATATGCAAATGAAATTATGCCCCTTTTATAAACTCTGTAGCTTATTTTAAAAGTAATATTTGACCTTTTACTGTAGGCAGCTTTATTTTCCAGTAATGTTTTATTTAAGCATGAATTTGCTCTTTCAGAGAGACAAAGCTTGTTGTTGTTAGCAACTTCCAAACACCACTCTATGGAGATCATACCTGGTCAGTGGTGCTGGTTGTCCCAGTTTCCAGCTTCTTCTGCATGTTCTGGACACTTTGAAAAGAATGTTTTCTTTGTTGAGGTTGTATGGATAATGCAGCCTAGGTCGAAGTAAGCTTTTTTAAAAAGGATTTTCAGCAATGAAGCAAGGATCATATAGCATTCTCTGTTTTCTCTGAATCATTTTTTTAAGTCTTAAACCTAGTCTTCACCATAGCAAAAATGTAATCCAACAAGCTGAGCTTCTTTGGCTCAGGTATATGCTCTTATTCAGTTGTATTATTTTCTCTTGATTTTTTTCTTTTCTCTCTCCTGAATGCAATATTGCTTTTCCTTAGCGTGTTACTTAAAAACTTTAAAATCACAGATCATCCCTATTTCCTTTCCTTTCCTTTTTCTTTCTTCACATTACCTATTTCCTTACTCTGTATTCCACCAGGTCTCATTTCCTCTTGATTTCGGGCTTCAGCACTTTGCCTAATAAAAATCAGCTCTCAAGTTGTTAATGAGGGTATTTAGGAGTTACTGAGCTTTTGAGTCAACAGGCCATTAATAGTAATTGGTGATAGACAAATCCCCATCTGGTTGTCAGTATAGCTGTCTCTGTAGTTTCAGAGGCAGCTTATCTTGGTAACAAATAGGTTAAACTCACAACAGCACAAATGTAGTCTTAATGATTACTATTTTATAAGCATCTTCCGTAGGCTTCCAGGCTTCATCAGGATCTTAGCACAGTTACTTTTTCACTGTTTTTAATATTCTCACTTTTTCACTGGTTTTAATATTCTCACTTTTTCACTGTTTTTAATATTCTCACTTTAGTGCATGTAAGGATAATTTATACTTCCAGCTACAGTCTTGTTTTTCTTCTCAAACTTTTTCTTGGTCATGTAGAGTTTAATTCAAAGTCCCTAAATATCACCAAAGTTTATTCCAACTCCTTTCTAGACATGGTTAACATTCTGTCCTCAACAAGAAAAATAAAAACCCATTCAACATCTAGTTGAATTGCTTTTTTACTTTTTTTTTTTGTATATTCAGAGAACAGTAGATTTCATCCCCAACTACACAGTTGTTTATACCATTTTACTACAGTCCTTTTTACAGTTCATGAAAAGAAGATTCAGGGGAAGACATTCTAAAAGTGTATGAACTTTTAGACAGACTTACTTTGAGGTTTTGGTAATCCACTTGAAAATGTCTGTTTTTTAGATACTGTATTAGGTCTGCTGGTTTAATATGTGTGCAGAAGATCTTATGTCATGGTAGAACTCTGATGCTCTGTTAGAAAATAAAAATCACAGCATATTCCTCAGGTTGAGGAAAAAGCACATTCCATGTGTGCATGATAATTATGTTTCTTTTTGTTTGTTTTCTCCCATGTTTATTGTAGGTCACTTTTTAGGGGGTACAAGTGATAAAATGTGCAGTATTTTAAATGACCCAGATTACATTAATACTAATGGTAGGCATTTGATACTGATCACACTTTACATATGTTTCTGATTACCTAATTCTGTCCTAAAAACAGAGAAGATCATGATAAATGGAAATTTATACATCTGTAATAAAAAGATAGAGCAAACACACAGGAATTTACATATCTTTCTTGACATATTGCATCCTGGCTTTGTCAGTGCTGGTAAGTCCATTTCAAGGATGTCGCCCCTAGTCCATTAGTTTGGATAATGAGCCCTATAAAGTACATTTATAACTCGTGGCACTGCAAGGAGATGGATTCTAATTTTCATCCTTTTATCTAGACACATTGAAAGAAGGTCAATGGAGGGTTCTGTATGATTCATTGTCCCAACACATATCAGATGACAGAGACCTGATAATGTCAGTGCATAAGTGTTTTCCATATTTGGAAGCAGTACTTGAAAGAAATTTTCTCAGCATCATCCTTTGAAGTAAAGTGGAGACTGAAATGAAAAGTGCTCTCTCTTTTTCTGTTTAAAATCTTATCAAATGTATGACCTGATAGCTATTCCTGAACAAAGGAGAGGAAACAACACTTAGCGGGAAAATAAAAAGGGTGTAGTTGCTTTTGCTGGCTTTGAGTGATCCAACATGACATTTAATCAACCTTTCCCCCTTGATAATGTTTGGGGGGATGGCAGGGGAAATTGTTTCATAAACAATAAGAAAGGTTATAATTAGAAATGAACTGTAGCAGCTTGACTTCCTTGTTTATTTGCAGTATTCAAATGAGTGCTTGAGAATTAAATCAGTTAGGTTAACGTTAAGAAGAAAACTCCTTGAAGTTTGAAGTGAAGCACATGTTGACAAGAATGTGATTGGAATGGTATGAAGAACACTACATGTTTAAAGCTAAACAATGCCTGTACCATTAGCCTTCTTTTAATTAGTTATCTGTTGAATTTGAATATAGGTGTGTATATAGATGTAGTATCCAGAGTCCTATGAAATCAGTACTAGAAGTTAGTGCTATAAAAACATGTTAATTGCCATAAACCTCTTACCTTTCTAAAGAAGTGTTGTTAGAGCCCTTTCCAATTCATATTTCAGACTACAGAAGCAAGTGGTTTACTAAAGCTGGTGGCAGCTGATTGCTATTAATTATTTAGGTTTGGTTCTCATCTTCTCTAGTTTTATAGGTCATTTGGATCACTGGAGCTAACGAGTAACTTGAAATTGCAGAAATGCTGTTTATTTGTAAGACATGGCTAGCACATCAGGTATTATTAGCTGACAGAGGAAGAATGCTGTGCTATGATAAAACACATTTAAATCTGTAAGGGGTTTCTGTCTCTGGTAGCCTGTTGTTTCTTTAGATGTTTTAAAACACCAGAAAGTGTGTGCTCACATGCATGTGTGTGTAAATGTGTGTGAGAATCTACTGGTTTGAATCCTGTTTGAATTGACTGAAACTTTGAGCTCTCTCTCAAGAACGTTTGTATTGCTCTTGAAGCAATGTGACTTAGTTAATCCTGTTGTGTGGAACTGAGACATAAATGTAGTGTATTCAGTCACGAACAGAGAAGCTCAGAGAAGTTCTGTTGCAACAGTCTAATGCCCACATTTCTCAGGATTTTCTCTTGCATCTCTTAAGTTAATTTGCCATTGAATTCATCAGATATCATTGTCAAAATAAACTTGTTTCTGGTAAAGGTAGGTGACTAGGGAATAAGAGCACTGTGATAGGGTGGCACCTACAAAATAATTCACACTGTTAGTTTTTCGTGTATCACAAAGTAAGAAACAAATGCCATGCTCATGTGCAATCAAATGCCAAAGTTACTAGCTTATATTTCATTCTTCTTCTAAAGTGACCAACTTATTAATGTTATGATGCCATTATCTATAATGGCATTGCATGTAAAAAATTGTATATACCAGATGGAATGTATAGTCTAGGATTTAGTTATCAATTTCAGTCAGTTAGTTTAGGGGTTTACATGTTAAAAAATTGTGTAGCTAACTTATTTGAAATATATAAACAATGCCCTATGTAACTCAGTTTCCAAAACTTAGGCATGCTTTTCTTACCTTACAGCTAAATTTCTTATATTGGTTTGATTTTGGTTTTGTTTTGTTTTTTTTTTTTAACAGATGCAAAGCTATTGTGGATCATTTTGGGCAAAGAATAAGTGCTAACTATTTTATTGTGGAAGACAGTTACCTTTCAGAGAGCACATGCACCAATGTGTGTTACAGGTACGTAGTAAAACAGCAAACACAGTAAATTGTTTTAAATAATAGTGTATAAAGTACCCTGCAAATTAAACTTAAGAGATTATTGTCTTCTGCTTCATCTTTGCAGTACAGCTTAGTTCTGTGCATAGCTATTTTCTTCTCTCTGTTTGAGGGCATTCTGTATAATTCCTATACTTTGGTTTTCTTAAGTTGTCCTCTAAATGATATTCCCCTTTTCCTTATAAAAACTCCAATAGTTTTAAGTGTGTCAGGGATTTTGTATTTTTTTAAATGTGTTTGGAAAGTGGAGGTGCCTGTTGCTGTTCTCACTTTAAATTTGATTGTATTTAGAAAAGTATTAAAAGTCATGGTTTTCTCTGGTATTTGTTGTTCTTGCCAAAAGCATTGGACATTATGCTGCCTTTGTCTTCAAAAATATTGCAGATAAGATACTAGCAAATAATCATAGGCAATGGAGGATTAGAGGATCAATTCATGAACTCCATCCTAGTGTATTTCCCCTTAATGCAAAGTGTCCTGTGGTGTTTGGAACATCAGTAGTTCCTGTCAGATGCTACTGATGATTGTGATCAAGTAAACAAAAGAATTCTTTAAAACTCAGAAAGCTATTCAAGCTGCTGTAGATAATGACACTAACTTATCTATCATCTAGTTTAGTCCTTGAATATACTACATTAATGTTCCAAATGTGTCCTAACTTCAGCAATGGGCAAAATATCCCTCTAGCAGTCATCTCAATAAGGATTATATGGTTAAATAGCTTTCCCAGGGTCATGCTTAGATTGGTATTGCTAAAACTGAATCCAAATTGCTATTTTTTATGTTTTTGTGAAATGCCATAATTGTTTTATTTCATTGTAGGCAGATCTCCAGAGCAGTGCTCATTACAGATCAGTCTGTACTAAACACAGATGCAGAGCAACAGGTATGTATCAATTTTGTATCACCTTTTTATGAATTGCATGTAATAATAATTAGATCTTGGTAGGAATTAATTCATGCTTTTGTTTCTACTTGAATCCACCTTTTAACTCTCTCTACTGAAATTTGTTTATTAGTCTCTGTAAAACCATTAGGAATAATTTTATTTTAGTTTAGTTCAGTGACTTGGATTTTCCTATTTGGTTTGCACTGTATTAATTAACAGAGTTTCTAAGCTACTGCCTTGAAGGGAATTCACTTTGCTTGCTTTAATTGTTACCCTTAGTATTCTGTTAACTGTTAAGTATCTATCTTGTGTAAACTTTGAAGGTTTGTTTTTATTTTGATACTCACTTTCACTGTTCAGAGTTCTTACTGTACAGTTTCAGATCCCTCTTTAAATAATTCTAATTCATCAGTCTTTGCAGACCTTAATTTTAAAGGCTATCAGTCTGTGCTGAGTGTACCTTCTGTACACTTCCTGTGTTCTTTCAGGTTAAATAGGATCTACAAATTAATAACAGAGAGAAGTCTGTGCTTCCTGTGTCTTGCTACTAGTTAGTCCTGCGTAGAAGCACTCGAGTTGTTCTCATCTGACAGTGCTCTGCCCAGTGTTCAAAACTGGTTTTGCACTCTCTTGCCAACACTCTAAACTGTCATCCTTTTGGAAAGGGCTCTCATAGGAGATTTCCTACAGACATTCCTACCAAAGGTGGCCTTGCTGACCTGGGTAGAAATTCTTGAATGCTCAAATTCTGCAGAACTGGTTGCTGCACAAATTGTTGCTAATAAACCAGGAAACACAACAGTGTAACTGCTTGCAGTTATTTTCCATCTTTGCTCAGAACTGTGTTGGCTGCCTCAGCCTCTATGTTCCTCTGCTTTAACATCAGTTGTTCTTTCTGCTTTATAGGTTTCTATTTTGACAGTGCCTCCAGTGGATCTAGGGAAGCCAGCAGTTTGTGTCATTGAGTTGTGTTCCTCAACCATGACATGCATGAAGGACACTTGTAAGTACAGGAGATGTGTAAGCTTACCTCTATTGACTCTGAAACCAAATTGAAGATGTGTGTGTGTGTACATTCCTCTGCTGCACCATGACCAGGCTATTAGCTGAGCAAACAGAGTGTGCTGGGTTGCTGTTACCAGCAGATGACAGAAATGGTCCATTGGCTTTATTCTCTAGCAGTTCTTTGCTGCTCCATATGTCTTAGGAATCAAACTACAAGATACTCATGGCATTCAATTTTATTTTTTGCAATTTTACATGTGATAATTACTGAATTAAAGTCCTATTGGGATTTTCCGGGTCATAAAGTATATTGTTCTTTATATCCAAGTAGAACTTTCTGGCATATAAAAGAAGAGAGAATGATTGAGTCATTCAAAGTTATATTTCCTACTTAATTAATAATAAACCCCTATAATGAAGAACTTAGTGCTGTAAAACATATTGTTAATATTTGTCCCCTATATAGCTGATATACTTTATTTAAGGTTTCACAAAATGTGTATAACATGAAGTGGAACTAAAGGATTGATGTTCAAGTAGATAGAAATTATTAGTTTCTATTCATTTTTTATTAGTAGATAGACTTTCTGTGATGCTGAAAAACTAAGGTTTCTGTTAGTTTTCTCCATAAATCCTTTTAATTTCCAAAGAGAAGGTACTACACTCCTTGATGAAATTTGTCTTCATGTATTAAAATAAAGTTATCTTTTGGGTATGGCTGAGTTCTAGGTATGTATGGGACATATTTCATCATTTTTTTAAACACTTTTCCATCATTATCTGTAAATGGGTTTTAACCTGAGTGATTTCTCCTTCAAACAATTATTTAAGATAAGTATACAAATACATCTACTCTTTGATCACACTGCAGAAGTGACTGGCACATAATCTGTATTGCCAGTTGAGTGGAACCAGACTCCTTCACTTGCCCTAAAAATGGAGAGTGTAATGATGAAATCATGAACTAAACTCATCCTTCTTCTTGCTGGAAGAATTACTTGAAGACAAATGTTGGCAACCACTGTAACTAATGCAGTTATACCTGAGTAAATCAAAGATAATCATAATATATACTGATGACTCTGACTCAGAGCCATAACCTTAAAGATAATAAAAAAGATTTTATAGAAAGTAAATGATGTGAACTTCAGTGATTTATAGCTGGATTTTTTTGAGGAAAGAAAAGATTTTATTACAGTGTTTTGGATTGTAAACATTTAAAGTTACAGTGAGGCTTTCTTTATCACCACTTATTTTACTTATTTTATTCCTTTTAGACACAAGGTTTGGTTTTGGTTAAAGTAAATCATATTAATGATTGAATATAATCTCTGTCTGTGTGCAGTCTGAAAGAAGAGGGTTAAGTTTCTGGTCCTCTTGGAGTCAATGACAAACTTTCTGTGGCATAACTGTAGCCAGGAAATCACTCAAGATATGTATGATGTACTTGTAATTAATGACACAAATATAGCCACTCTTCAGAGTGAAAAGAGAAAATTGTCTTGGGGATTTAAAATAATGCCATAGCTATACATTGCTGTTGAATTGATCAGAAATGTACAGCAGTGAAGAAGATATGAATCAGCTCAGACCTTGTACAAAGATAGGTTAAACTTCTTCATGATTCTCTGACAGATACTGCTCTGGTGATAGGTTTCCAGACAACTGTTCAGTTAAGGTGGTTTTGTAAAAGCTTTAAGATGAGGCTTTTAAATATCTGAATGACTGTGAGCCAGGTGGCACAGAGCAGCAGAGCAGCTGGTTCTGCATCTGAACATAGACCAGTGGAACAGAGAAGAGGTCAAGGGCTGCATCAAGTATTTATCTTTTCTAAGGAGTCAGCAACTTCACTTGTTTGCAAACCAAAACAAATAAAGGAATAGTATGTTCTGAGAGGAACCTGTTTAGCAATGTTCTTAGCATGAATAGAAGTACATTAGTAAGAAATTGAAATATCAGATCTGCATTATTCAGGCAAAACTGTAAATTTTCACAAATACAAACCTGGGTTCAGTGACACTGATTTGCCCATGCTGTGAGGTGAATTTTGATTCATTATACAGTTGCACAAACGTGTTCTTGTGGTCCAAAATCTTTTCATGTCATCTTTTTCCAATACAGGTTTGCTCTGCCCTGTGATTTGTTTCTGATGTGTACAGAGCACTTCTTGAAATCAGCTACTTGAAATGAATTTTGCAAATTATCAGAAATCCTTACTGACCCACTAACCTAATTCCACCCTTACCCATACAGAGAACTCTTGTTTCTCCCATCCTGTAAGAAAGTGGATGAATGACATGTAGAGCTTTTTGTTATGTTGTACCAAGGGATTGCTTATGTCCTAACTGAGGTCACAAAACTGTTCCCTGGTATTCAGCAGTGCTTGTCTTTGAGTTCTCTCTAGTTTGTCAAAACGTGACAGTCTTCCCAGTGTTCTTCATTCTCTGTGTGGCTGGAGAGAGAGAGTTAACTGCCAGCCTACTTGAGCTGTCACCTAAAAAATGCAGCTCTTCACTAGTCTCCTATTTACTGTGTTGTACAATAAAAAAACGGAAGTCTCGCTCAGACCTTTTACTTCAGTGGGGAAGAGAGCTCCCTACTTACTCCTGTGCAGCCAGAACTCAACTGTGAGTAGCCCAGTTTCCAAACACCCACTCAGTCCCAGTTTAGCTCTTAAAGGAGAGTGCTGATGAAAGTAGTGATATTTGTGGGCTTAGGATGTTGTTAACTATTGGACAGTCAGCACTGATAAGAATGTTCTTGTCATTTCTAGAGGGCACTAATGGCAAATAGGATGTGTTTTCTGGGTTCTTGAAGCTGCTTTTCCTGATATCAATAGACACCTTTTCATAGAATGACATTCTCTCTGTCTGCACTGCTGAGGTTAAATTATATTTCCATTTTACCAACATATATGGAAGAGAGACATAGTTATGAGATGCATTAAGAACATTTCTCTGTGTGGTGTGTACCCACTGTGTTTCCATAACATGGTACTCCTCTGGTTTAAAGGATGTGATTTAAAAATCTGCTGGTGCCATTTAAAAATGGTAAATGATATTTGTATATCTGTGTATTGGTGATTGCAATTAGTGTGTGTTCTCTTTTAACAGATTTAGTCCATTTAACCTGTCCATCAACTAAAACTGCTAGGGAAGATCTAGAGCCTGTCGTACAGAAGTTGTTCAATCTAAATACAGGAAAAGGTAAAAATAAATAAAGTATTAAGAGATTATTTTGCCAAAATATAATTTACCTGTTTAACTAAAGTATCTGTTACTGAGCATCTGTATCTGTAATCAGAGTCAACATCTGGTGAGCTGCTATTTGGATATCAGCATTTCAAAGCAAAGGAATCTATTCTGAGAGTGCAATTGATTTTATTTCATGCTCTAATGTTCCAAGTCTTCCTCAGCCCTGGTTTAACTCCAGTTACAAGGGCCATGGCTACAAAGTGTCTGGGACCTTCTTAATTGTTCACACATTTTTCTTTTCATGGAAGCATATTTGCTTCTCAGCATGTCTTTCAAAGGTGCAAGAGTGAGAGGAAATACTTGTGAATCTGTTTTTATTGGTTTCTGTCACTTGGGTATCCCTAACAAAAGTTATCAAACCCCCAAAAGTTAGTGATCTGCTTTTTTCCTCCAGCTTCCAGATGTGCTCAGTGCTAGAAGCTTCTTAGTTTTCTTTTGCCTTCTCATAGTCTCATCCTTTTGTTGTCTTCTTCAAGTGCTTCCTTGTTTGCTGTTTTTAGTTTAAATTCTGCAAATTCTACTTAAAGTTGTTTCACACTGCAGTGTTACCAGGAGGACAGATTTCCAGTAATTTCCAATAATGGATTATTTGGCCCTAAATTGAAGTAAACCTTGCCAGCCACTTTCATGAACTTTAACCTTGAGATGGACTATTTCACAGTCTCAAGAGGAAAGTAGCTATTGACAAAGCAGTTGCTGCCTAGAGAGAAATTGTCCCTGAGATAATTTGAGCTAGTTCCACAGTATTCTTTGAAATTTAATCCTGAGATCTTTAATTTAATCATATTTTTGGTAGATGCTTATAGACTAGGCAGTGTGCACATAGATGATGTTGCCATGTTCTCACCCTGACAAAGCATTGTTAAATCTGGTTTGCTCTTCAGTATGGCAAATCCTAGCTCTTCTATGAGCAAACAAGACTTAGCTGTCAGTGCAAGTGTTTAAGTTTGTGTTTATATTTACACAAGTGAGTAAGATGTGGAAGTATTTTATAATATTTATAATTGTTTTGCTTATAATATTTGCATAAAGGTAGGATTTTCTGCTGTTAAAAATGATCAGTGCAGTCTTTGGTGTGGCCAGTCTTTCTTTTTCCTGTCAGGGTGCTGCAACCAAGAACAGTGTTTTATGGAGGGTTGAGTTCAGCTTTTCACAAGTTTGTTTTTCTCTGTTCTTTTCTGTTTTAACATCTTTTTTTTCCCTGTTTTTCTTGTTTTTGTTACTCAATGAAGTGCTTTTAATAGAAAGTGTTAAATAATATGCATTTCCTTTCTTTTTTGCTTCCAGGAAAGGCATCTTTGTCCCAAAGATGTAAATTTTTAACTAGCTTTTCAGTACAGAAGCCTTTACGAAACAAATCTGTAGAATACAACTAGAGTTAGTAAATAACATACTGTGTTATATGGAGAGGTGCAAACATTTTTCATGTTGATATTTTTTCATTTAAAGCTTGCTAATTACCACCTTTTAATATTTAACATGCATCTTAAGTTTTCAAGACAGTGCCATGAGTTTCAAAGACTCAGTTGGTGAAGAAAAGATTAGCTTTCAGTTTAGTGTCTTCTAATCATTTGTGGGGGGTTAGCATTAATCTTAATGCCTTAATGTTTAAAGTGATCCAGTTTTGAAATGATATATTGTTTAGAACCTGACTGAAATTCTTCTGTGGAAACTCTGTGATCATAGGGGTCCTCAGGTGCACTGAGGCACTGAGAAGCTAGTTTTCCCTGACACATAGGCCTTTTTATCATCAGGATGAGGTAGTGGTCGTATTTTAATTAAAATGTCAGAACAAATACTGTTGGAGTTATTGAAAATGAATCACCAGATAAAGTGAGCACTGGGCCATGGCAGGTCAAAGAGGCAAAGTCACCTGGAGAAGAGGACTCCATTCATTTTCCTGCCTAAATGAGGAAGAAGTAACTTTTATGAGCAATGTGAACTTTTAAATATATTAAAGAGCATCTTGCCCTGTATTAAGACTCAGACTTTCACAGGCTGATGAATTTAATTTGTATTGCAAACTGTTCAATGTGGTTAGCACCTATTTTTTTAAAAAATATTTGACAGTTATAAAAGATACTGAAGGAATAGCATGGAATTACCTTTTTTTTTTCTAATTCAACTGCTTTAAAATACTGTTTTGAATGCTGTTGTTACCTAGAAGTTTCTTCCTTGGAAAGAAGTAAATCTCACAAGGTCTTTTACAAGCTTCATTTATTTTAGAGGAGGTGAAATACCAAAAAGGGGACAGCAGATGTGCCAAACAAATAGTATCTATTAAGCTAAGAATCTATGTTGTATATTACTCCATTGCATTCTGCACTGCTATAAAGTGACCTTCATCTTCCCTTAGGTTTTTCTCACTATGTGCAGAGGGGTTATATGAGTGTGCTAAGGAACTATAAGAAGGTACAGATGATTAACAAGCACGATGTAGTTTATGATGGTTTTGCATTTAAAGTGAGCATTGTAGCATAGTACAAGTCCTCAGTAAGCATGGATAAATATAACTTAATCATTTGTTTTCATTTAGCTGTATTTCCAAGTGTAGAGAGTCTGTATACTGCATCTAACACATCTCAGGTTAGAGTACTTCTGAGTTTTGGTAATTCTTTATCTGAGTTAATTTTGGGGGAAGAGATTCTTTTTGTGGATTTTTTAATTTAATTTCTTTAAACCATGAGCACTAATTAGTCTCCTTAGATTGGTTTGAAGACACTGAATTGAAAAGCAGTCAATAAGAAGAGTTCCCATACAAAGATAAACTATGAGAGGGGAATAAAATATACACTGAAAGTGTCTTTGCTTATGGAATGAAATAACTTCAAGTTGGCACAGCCCATGGAGGACTTGTTCAGTCCATCATATGCTCATGGAGTGTATCCAAACTAAACTAGATAACATGAAGTGGAAAAGTGTTAAATATAGACCAAGATTCTTAGTAGTATGCTTTTAGGTGATAATTGGTTCTTATGTGGTATAGTGTGTGCAGAATAAAAAGAGCTTACCTACCTATGGTTGTAAAAGAGAAGTATGATGAAAGAGTACCTGGAAAAAGAGTGGGAAGAAAAATTAATTGGATTTTAAAGAAGAATTACTTTATTACAGTAATACCATTTTAATAAATTGACTTCTACTATGCTAGATTATTTGCCTTACTACACATGAGCACTGATTACTGGAAACAATTTTTCGTCTTTTCAGAGACTGAAAATGAAGAACTGAAAAAACCTAGAGTCCTCTGGGCAGTCTACTTCAACATGAGAGACTCTTCAGGAGTGGAGAAAAATTCATACAATGGCTTACCCTCAAATGTTTATGTCTGTTCTGGACCAGACTCTGCTGTGGGAAATGACTCTGCTGTCAAACAGGTCGGCAGGTTAATTTTTTGTTGTTGTTGCAGAACTTCAATTTTAAAGACTTAAGAAAGTCCAATACAGTCTGCTTTTGTTCTGAGTTATTCTGCTTTATGCTAGGTACTAATACAGCTCTAAATAGAAAAAATTGTGCTTCATGAACAAATGGAATGTCAGTGGGTTTGAGAATGGAGGCAACTTGAGAAAAAGTCAGTTGACACAGTAAAATTAGGAGTAGCAGATAGTTAATCTGAACAGGTAAAGGGAACCTCAAAGGTAGCAGTACCTGAAGATCATGATCTTGGTAGAATGGTTACTTGCTCTCATACTGTGGAGAGGAAAAACTGTCCAATAATTCAGAAATATAGATGGTAACTCCCCAAATGTGTAGTATTTTGCCTATAAGGTTAAAAAGTAGGTGCAGTGGTAGAGAAGCAGTACAAATCAAAGGTCAGAAAAGCCTATCTACAGTTCATGTTGGAAGGATCATTGAAGTAGTTCAATACCTGCAGGACGTAGTCAAACCTAAAACCTACTGGAGAGAAACCCCCAGCATAATTACTGACCTGGTACATTAAGCTATCTGTCTACTTATACTTACTTTTTGCCTTAGTAACAGTGTGTAATTGTGTCTGTGAAGGACTTGAGGAGAATGTGATTCTATTCATGACCCTGAGATAGTACTGGCACCAAATCACACTCAGTTCTGATTTTTAGTTCTCTGTGTTTAGGTGTCTACATACCTAGTTCCTGCTAGCTGGAATCCTGAACTCAGAGCCACTTGCAACTTGCCTAGCAGTAGGCATACCTTAGCAGTGCTCAGATTAAGACAAACTGCTAGTGCTTTGAAATTGGAGATGAAGAGTGAAACCTCCCTAAACAAAACCAGATACATGGAGAGATCATGAAGTAGGTACTTTCTGTGCTGACAATAGGCAGAATATGCAGGTACAGCAGTTCTTCAGGGATAGGTGCCTTCCCCACTACTACTGAGCAGAAGACAACAAGATCACACAAATACATAGACTGCAACTTGCTCGACTTAAGTCAACTGCAGGAATGCTTCTCCTTCTCTCTTCCTTTCAGGGATCCATCTTGGTAAGGAAGCTATAAATTCTTTGGCAGATCTGCCACAGCCCTGTGGTGTCAAGGTGCTTTCAGAGCTAATGTGACAACACTTTTACATCCGTCTAGGATTAAGTGGCACTGGTCATTTTAAAAGATGGTTTTTTAATGGCCATGTTCTGAGAATGTGCATGCCATCTTCTAGCCAGTTGCAGCATTTTTTTATGACTAAATCATAAACCTCTTAAAAATAAGATTTTTACATGTAAATGCTGACATAGCCCAAACCCTAGGGTCAGAACAGTATCATAAAGGGCTAATAGTACCCTTCATTTTGCTTTACAAGGCAATAATTTGCCTCCCAAGAGGATAAAGAACAGTAAAGACAAATAATAATGCAGTTATTAAATAATAATAAGACAGTTATTATGGTAGCAGTTTTAACTTGTAAATGAGTTATTTTCTAAGTGAGATTTTTTTAAACTCTTACAACAGGTCAAGTTAAAAGTTGTTTAAATACACTTAAAAAAACAGAATTAGAAATACTAATTCTCATAACTGCCTTTTCTAGCATTCAGCCTTGTCTTACCTTAAGAGTTCTTGTTCTTACCAGTGAGTAATGGTATTATAGATCAAACTGTATTTAGGTAATCTAGGTGCTGTAATTAGCCCTTGTGTTAAGTCTGTTGAGATACATGTTATAAACAAGCAGGTCTGTTGCAGTGAAAGCCCATACAGCTTGTCCTCATGCCATCAAGGTGTGGAGCTGCAATACAGTAAAATAGTATCAAAATAACTTCAAGCAGTTACTAGAGTGTCTGTGCAAATGCTTTACATGCTTATGTCTTAATGCTTAATTCCAGTGTACACACTTTAAAACTGATACCCTAACTACTAAATATTGAAGAAACTATTTACTAACCTGATCAGTCACAACAGATATCAAAGTGTTTATAGTGAAGGTGCTGTGAAATAATTATTCAGCTGGGTAAGTTTAACTTTAGAAATCAATAGACTTGAAAGCACTCTGTATCATTCAATTGCTCAGTTGTAATCACTGTCATGATGTCCTACATAACATACTGAGAATTTCTTTCCATGGTCAACCTCCTAAGTATTTGACCATTTCTAGAGTGACTATTCACTGACTGATTGGAGACTGAACAATTGTTGAGAACTGCAGTAGGAAATGTTTGTCTGCTCTAGTTTGTTATGTATTTAGTGCAATATGTGACACTTCAATATTCTATTTAATATAATAGTAATTTACTTTTGGAGTTCCAAGAACACATGCAGACTTGAAATAAAGTCTTTCTCTTATCTTCAAACAGTTAGTTTTGTAAATTTTTGTAGGATATTTGTACGCCCTTGTCCCCTAGACTTGCTAGACAAGGTTGTCAATTTACAAACCCACGGGTTTGAAGTAGAGAATAGAATTTGTTTATATTTTTACATACATAAATAGTTTTAAGCAACTTAAAATGGGTATGGAAGAGTGAAATTTAGGTAGCAGAAATGAAAAATTAAATTGAACTGAGAGTAGACAGGGTCATTTAAGCAGTTAATATCAGAGTCCTGCATCCACATACTGGTGATACAAATCCACTGCTGGTAGGTAGTGAAGTTTATCACAGAAAGCTGTTTGGTACATGCTCAGTGATGTATTAATCTGAAAACAATTCCCTCTTGTCCAGGAAACCACATCATGTAATCAGCCTTTGCAGTTGGCATAAAGTGACCCTACTGTCAGCTTTTTCAGTGCAGTGTCTGGTAGCAGTATGAATATAAAGATTAAATGCATTCTTGCCTATGGGGGAGCTCTCATCACAGGTCATTTTTAGGGCACAGTTTACTGAGCAGACAAAACCAAGAGGTAATACTCCTTTTTATTTTGAGAAACCCAAACCATAACTGTGATCTCATCAGCTGTCTGTTTGCCTTAGAAGCTTAAGGATTTGAAAAAGAAAACTTTTATGGAAATGTGAAGTGCATGTTGATGCAGGAAATATATTCCTGAGTGCCTGGAGCTGCTTTTCATTATTGTTTAAGATAAACTTATAGATTGGTTATTTGCACAAGAATAAGTAAAACTATTCAACACTAGTTACCAAAGCCTCTTGCATTCTTGTGTTTTTTAAAGGATTTTTTGCCTCCTTTGTTTATATATAATTTCTGGTTCTCAAGAATTCTAAGATGATATTGTTTTGGTTCTTTTTCTCCCAGATTTTGGAGTTATATTCTGTCTGTTGTAATAACACATTTCTTTTTAACAGATTTCATGGCAGTGGCCAAAAAACTTGACTTCTTGTGTGTACTTAATTTCTAAACCTCAGTGGCATGGGGAGTAATTGGCATGGTAAATTAAAACTTTGAGGTGTATCTTAAGAGCAACTGTCTTTTTGTCTAAATAAAAGTGACCTGGTTTGAGCTAGAAGAGAATGAATTTTTTTCAGTGATTTTACTTTTCAGCTAAGTGTCTTCATTTCTGTGGTGGCCAGCCCAGCCCTAACCCTTGACAGTTCCTTATAGAGTTCTTTTCAGAAAGGCACCATTGGTGCACATAGCTATAGCCAAATACATTTGAAATGATAGACATTATTTTGTAAGAAATGATAAATTATCACATACATGTATATTTTCAACTACAATATTCCATTGGATGAGAGTAGTTCTCAGCTGAGCTGTGTTATGAGCTGTTCAGAAAAACAGAAATGGACATTTTTCTGTGTTTTTTGAGAAGGAGACCCATATAGATATGCTATGGATTGTACTCATTAACCATTTCCTGCATTTGCTTGTTATGTGAATCAGATTTTTCTGTCTATAAAGAGACAAGATATTTTTGATCCTTTGCATTTGACTGTAGGTAGGGATATTTTATAGTGGAAAAGATCATTTTGTTTGCTGAAAATCCTCTTTGTTATCCTTAATACAATGCAATATGACCAGCATTTTCCAAAAGTCCTTGTGCTATGACTTTCCTGGTAGAATGATGTAAAAAGATAGATTGGCTTTTTCTTTTTTGAGGACTGGAGGAAGGAATGGATTTCCCATGTGTCCACAGTTCTGTCAAAGTATTAAATCACTATTGATTTGAAAGAACAGAGGTTAATCTTAAATATCTGTAAAATATTGATGCAAGGGATTACATTTCAAGGTAAAGCTTGTTTTATGCCTTCTTTTTGTTTGTTTTCCTGAATAGGCTGAGACTATTTTCCAGGAGATGTTTCCTACAGAGGATTTCTGCCCAGCACCACCGAATCCTGAAGATATCATTTATGATGAGGATGAGATTGTGCCAGAAGAGTCTGAACTCAGTAATTCAGCAGAGACAAAACCTGACTCAGCTGAGGAAAGCAGCAGTGGAGGTGATAATGCTGTGAAGAAGGAAGATCACGAAGAATGAATTAGCACTGTTCTCTTAGGAGAAAAGCAGGTTGACCCAAACTAAAAAATAAGAGAAGGGTAAGAAAAAGAGGTTTAAAACCCCCATAGTTGTATTATTTGCAATTGCCTTGCTTTCCTTAGCTTGAATTATGTTTCTTCATCACATAGTTCAGTTGATAGCTGAGATGTTTCTAAGTAGTTGTAGGTCTGCCAGATCTAGAGGTTTTTGTAGCAAAACAAAACCCATAAGACAAAGCATTTGAATTCAGAATGCTAAAGTAAGATTCATGGTTTGTTGAGATAAGTTAGTTCTGTTTTATGTCTTGGAAGGAATCTTCCATCTTTTAAGCAGGCAACAAGTCAAGACTAATCAGAAGAAAAAACATTCTAGTTCCTTTATCAGTTAGAAGATGATCTTCTGACACAACGTACCAAAGTTCTACTAAAAATCACTGGATCTGTGTTAATTAAACAGTTGAAGGTGAGCTTTGCAATCTGTCCTTTAAAGTGGTTCTGTGGATGGAACTTAAAGGCAATAATATTAACAGTTCTAGAGTGGCTTTAGAATATATCATAGATATCATGAAAAAATTTCTTGTATGGTTTTGAAACTGGTGCCATGATTTAGCAACAAATATAGTCCAATAGAAGTTCCTCACATGAAACTATTCTACATTCAGATTTTTTTAGTAAGATCTAATAGATCAGACATTGTCATTAGTGACTTCATTTACTGTAGTCAGGAAAATAGCATGATTGAAACTTAATGCTAGATTTCTCAACCAAATTTAAAGTTATAACCAGAGTGTACCTGTTGTTGGTTTCCCTGGATTTGTTTGTTTGTGTTTGGGCCTTTATTAAACCAGTAGTTAATTCTTTGAATATGGTATCTGAGAGTCAACTGAAGGGGTTTTTTTGGTGGGGAGAAGGTTCAACTGATAATCCCAAAGGTTGTGTTGATAGCAGTTAATAGAATTAAATTTAGTGTGGTAGCTGTAAATGATGCATTTTGTAATGATAAATCATAAAGCATTTATACAATAAAATTTATTGAAGTATTTATAAGCCTAGTTTATATAAGAAAAGCTGTTGTAAATGACCTTAATAAACTTGCACTTCTTCTGAACAATGCTTGAAATTAGATACTCAGATAATGAAAAATATTTAGCATTTACCTAAAAATTTACTTTAAAATCTATACCCAGTAGATGGATTGCACATCTAAACATAGAGGTCAGTGAATTGTGGTGAGTTGGGGTTTAAACTTCTACATGGACTTAGATGTAGTTTTAGCAGTGCTTCAATACTGTAGGTACATCAAAACTGCCATTGAATGATCACTCTTCAGCACTGCCTGAGCTTGACTTTTGAACCAGGCTTCTTACAGTGTTGCAGTGCACGTGCCTGCCTTTCAAATGGCTTTGTGCCATAAAGTTCAGTTTATTTATTTTTTTACAGCATAACTGATAGTGTTAACTTCTCTTTGTCTTGCTTACATTGTCCAGTTTGCATTTCAGATCCTGGGTTGTTTGTGTTTAGAGTCTTTGTTTATTGGCTGGAGGTTCCCTTGTGTGTGTAATCCCAGAGTCCTCCGAAAAATATGCGGTTGAAATGTTTCCAGTGTTATCTTTGGATGCTTGTGACTGAGCAGTTATATATAGCAATCAGCAGACTGCCTCTTCAGCTAGATGTAATTTTTCTGTGTAGTGAAAAGCATGAGTATGTGGTGATTGTATGTACCAGCTACAGATCTGTAAAAGAACCTAGTGGAGGACCTAGTCCCTGTTTGTCTTTCAGTACTAGAGATCATAGTTGGATTTTTCATCTTCTATGTTTACAAGGAAATTGATGAAAATTAAAGGTTTGCTTGCAAGTGCTTTTGTCTGTGTTTTTCTTTCAGTGACTCAAGAAGAGCAGTTGATCTGTTAGCTGAGTTTTCCTCTGTTGTCTGCATTGGTGATGGGGATCTGTAATAAGGCTGACATTTGCATAAGCTAGCAAGTTTCTAATAAGCAGTACTCACTGCTTTGTGTCCATGTGAAGTAAAGTTTGGAAACATTGCAAATTTGATTGTTGATCAGACAGAATAATCTGCAAGTTGTAGGCTATGACTTTACACTACATTGATTGCTTAAAAACTGTTTTCATGTCTTGTTCATGTGCTGAATGGAAACATAAAATATTTTTCCTATGGTACTTGAGTACCCAATTGCTCACTTGCAGTAGCAGTAGATAAGACTGTTAATCTTTGCATTTTACAGAAATCATGCTCTGAACTGCATTTTGTTCTTGCTTTAAATGATTTAAGCATACAAAGTGAGGGTTAGGCTCATTTGAAGTAGTTTTTAAGGCTTGTCATACAGGATGTATTCAAAAGATAACATGACTTTTTAAAAACTGGCAATTTATCTGTGGGATTATTAATAAATCAAGTTAAAGAAAGATAAGGTTAATTGAATTTTTAAACAAGTAGCTGTATTATCCTTCAAGCACCTTGGAGCTCATACAATATTCACACCTTTTTTTTTCCTAAGGAGTGCTTTGATATGTTTGAATTCCTTTTTTAATGAGTACCTTCTTTTTGAGTTGGTTAATTGGATTAACCCTTAATACTCAAACAGTCACTTTTATGCCATTTTCCCTCTGCTATTGTATTGCCTTATCTGTATGACTGCAATTAGTTACTGTTCCTTTGGAAGTATTTTCAGCCATGAAGCTGCTACGTCTGCTTTTTCTGGTGATGATGATGCTTAGGGCCATTTGACAGGTAATCATTAGAACTTAGATGCTTGCAGACTATGGGGTCTTTTCTCCTATCATTGCAGGGGGATTTATGTAGGTAACTCCTATTAATGTTAATGGGACTTGCATGTGTAAATCCTCCTTGCATCAATGGGAAAGTTGACCCCTGGAAAAAAATACCTTGCTGTTAGACTTGCTGATTCAGAAACATCCAGGCACTCAGCTCCTGTGTGGAATGCTATGGAGCACATGCTTTGTGCCCTTGCACTGGAACGCTCCAAAGAAGACTTGGGGAATTTTAAGGATTTTTATCTTTTATGTTGTATTTTGGATTTTCCAGACACTTCTGAATCTTGTCAGAGTTCCTCTAAAGATTCTCTTCATGTAGCTAGTATCAATTCCACTTTCTGTAGTCAAGAGGTTGCATGGCACCTTTTGCTTCAGATCTCATTGTGTTTTAGGCTCCTCTCTCCCCTCCAGATCTTTTTACATCAGTGATGTGAGCTGCAACAGCTTCATTTCAAGAGCAATTTGCTAGTAAATGTATTGATAAATGACAAGTCAAAAGTATGAAAATACTGTTTTCACACAAAAAGAGACTAGGTCAGTTACAATCCATAATCTCATCTGCTGAAAGGATGAAATTAAGTTCCTTAACACTTTTCCAGGCTGGGAGTGGGAAAACATGTGAACTACCCACTTGCTTGGGGTGGTGGAAAGAAGAAAGGAGAGACAGAGAAACAAATGGAAAGCAGGATGGTTGTAGTGAGAGGAGGAGGAGAAAATGGGGACTGCTTGTCATAACTTTCATACTCTGAGATCAACTGAATCTTGCACTTTTATTTCCCCTTTTGTTATGTAGATTTCTGCAGAATTTCTAACAGTTTATAAACTCTGAGAAAAACGTACATATGTATATTATATGAGGCAACAACAATTAACCAAGAAGGGAATGAAGTAGAAATGGAATAATACCCAGCACGTGCACTGAGGACTTTGCAGTACAAATGAAAGTATCATTTTTTTGTTTCTCTTTTGATACACAACAAAGAATAGATAAATGTATTTTATTGCTCAGTTACCACTGTGGATCTTTTATATAATTCTCTGGAGTACATTTTGGGTTTTTACTTACCTGACAGGTTTATAGTAGTAGCAAGTCATCCCCTTAAAAATTCTGGTGTGTGAACTGCTCCAGAGATCTCTCCTAGCCTTTCTGCCATAATGAGTGTTGTCAATAAGCTCTGCAGCCTCTGCTAGGTTGTCTGCTGTTGATGGTCTTTTTTTTCTTTAGGACTCTGTGACTACAATTAATGCAGTTCAGTTTTCCAATTAAGGGAGGAAGTTACTGAGATCACATCATGAAACTTAATTGATCTTTGTGTGTGTATGCCATTCTTACCAGAATTTTCTTCAAATAATATTAGCTTTATGTCTCTGTGTGTTTGTGAATATATATATATAATGTCATAATTATTAACTCATAAAAGTTTATCATTTAAACTTTTGCAGAAATCAACTACTATAGAATGTCCAGAAGTTAGAATTACTTATTACCAAAACTGTCAAAAATATGTGGGAGGTAGTTGCTTGTATTTCTTAGGTAAGTAGTAATGTGAAGTGTCTTTGGTAAGCTGTAGAAGTAGTTGTGACGTTGCAAGTTTGAGACACTGATTTAAAATGTTCATTTATTGCAACCCAATTTAATAGTAAGTTTGCTTCAGTGACCAGAAGGAAATCTTAGATCTATATGACTTGGAGAATAACTTTTTTAACATGTTAAAAAGTTACCATAGAAGGATACTTCCAGCTGTCGAGGTAAGTAGTAGGAAATGGCCTGACATATGGAATTCATGTCATCAGCCTTGTATCTAGCAAAAACCCTACTTTTGGTGGAAATAGAGCTTATTAGCAATTCTACAATTATGTTTATTTACAGGCTGCCAGTTGCTGCTTGTAAGAGTGAATGGTTCTTTAAAATCTGGATGGGGAGCCAGGCAGGAATGTGGTAAATCTCAGTGACAGCTGAGGTTTAGAAAGTTGACAGTGAAGTATCAGGAAGCTGCAGTTGCTGACTGCGTGGGAGTTCTGAGCAGAGGAAACTTTAATAGGAAACACTCTTCCTGTCACAATTCTAGCAGACGATATATTTTACACTACTTGCATACATTGACAAAAAAAGATGGAAGGTATCAACCTGAGTGTATATCAAGACCCAGATGTATCCAACTAAACAATGTTTGTGTAGACAGTGGCTGACTCCCAGCCACCCACTGCTCAAGTGGAAGTTTTATGTTGGTGTCTTTGCAATCTTGGGGAAAAAACTTCTTTGACAGTGTTGCAAGTGTTTAACTGGCCAGTTGTATACTTCTTCACCTGATTTTAGCTTTTCCTATTACCTATCAAAATTATTTTTACTCAAAAAGATTAAACATTAAGTAGGACTAAAATACTTTCTTGATGACAATCTGATCTTTTGATTACCATGAGAGGTGATGCTGTCCATACAGATAATGCTGATTTTTAGGAGATCTCAGAACACATTTTTGGAGACAGGGACTTCCTTCTGAAGTGCCATCTTGTAACTCAGAATATATTGTGTCTCTGGAGGAGGCTTTAGTGCTCTTCCTCTATTTTGTGTGGTTAAGATTTCAGTAAGCAGAGCATACCAAGTGCTGTGGACACTCCATCTGCCCTCTCAAAAATAGGAGACTTTTCTTCTGCAAAGTTACTGTATGACAGCAATCACTGGTGGCTATCAGGTCTGCCTTCAGCTTTTATAGCTTTTTTTTGCTGCTCCAACATCAGGAAGCTTATTCTGTAGTTGAGTACTGGAAGCTTTATCTCATTCCTTTTCTTTTGCTCTGAGCATGGAGCTGGAGTAAGAAATGCTTCTCTGTTGGAAATGATCGATTTCCTAATCCTGAAGCTGTTAGGTTAGTAAGTCATATAACAGGACAATAAAACATCTGGATAGCATTGTGCTGTGTTCTACAGTTCATTGACACCTCAAGACCTAGTTCACAAGCCTTAAAACCAGTGTGGCATTTGTTGGTAAGCTGGTCTTCTGTACCTGAGCTGTATGTCCAGACTGAGGAACAAGTTTTTACTGGAAGCTAGGAAAGGAGAGTTACAAGAGTCTTCTATCTTAAAAAAAGTAAGTCACAAACCCAGACACTCCTGTGCCTATTTAGACCCTGAGAAACTTTGTGATGGCCACTGTGGAATTCTGAATTTATACTGTTTCAAACCCAGGCATACTTCTGGAGCTCAGCCAGGGGAAAGCCATTTAATCATGGTGAGAGGCTTGCTGTCAGACCAGTGTGCTCTAGGAACTTCTCAGGAACGTGAAAGGCACTGCAAGTCATGGTTGAGTCCTTTGCTGTGAATAAATTGTCCAGTGAATTCAGACCTTTTTCCTGTGCAAAAATCTGTGCAAGCCCTAGCTAAGTACCTTCAGTGAATAATTTTTAGACTATAGATAATTCAGAGATAATCCACTGTATTATTCGTACAGCAACTTACTGTCCTGTGATAGTTTGCTGCTCCACATTTGGATGCTGAAATTATACATCAAACTTAAAAATTGGTGTACTCATTATGATACCATTTTGAAGACAAAAAATAAAGTGCTTTTATGAAACAACCAAAATGCTATCTACTATTAATGAAGCCATTGTATAATAACTTCTTTTGGTGGTGCTTGTTCATGATACTTGCATTTTCTTTCCATAAAAGTTTTAAACCAGGAAAACTTAAATTACTTTCCAGACTCTCAGTCTGAAGCTGAAAGGAAAATGTGAGCATGGTAAAAGCTAATACCTCTCAGTTACATGTTAAGGACATAATCCTCTCTGCTAAGATAGCACCAGTTGAAAAATCTGGTTTGCATCCAGTTTCTTCAGATGACCTGATCTAGTGTCACCTCTGAAGTGATGTCTGAAAACACAGGCATGTGCACAAATATAATTGAACAGGGATGAAGCAGCACTTAAATGAAGAGTGACAACAGGCAGTGGATAATGGATCAACTTGGGATTCAAGAGAAATGGATCTAATTTTTTGCTCTGGCACTGGGTTCCTCAGTGAACTTGATTGAGCCATTTCCCTTTAATCATAGAATCATAGAATGGCCCAGGTTGGAAGGGACCTTAGAGATCATCTAGTTCCAACCTCCCTGCCATGGACAGGGATGCCAGTCACTAGACCAGGTTGCCCAGGGCCACATCCAGCCTGGCCTTGAACACTGCCAGGGATGGGGCATCCACAACCTCTCTGGGCAACCTGTGCCAGTGCCTAACCACTCTCTGGGTAAAGAACTTCCTTCTAATCTCCAGTCTAAATCTCCCCTCCTTCAGCTTGTAACCATTCCCCCTTGTCCTATTACAATCTGACCAGCTGAAGTCTCTCCCCTTCTATCTTGTAGTCCCCCTTTAGGTACTGATGAGATCCCCTCAAAGTCTTCTCTTTTCCAGGCTAAATAACCCCAACTCCTTCAGCCTGTCCTCATAGGGGAGGTGCTGTAGTCCTTTGATCATCTTTGTGGCCCTCCTGAGAGAGAAATAGATCTACTTTTTGGCTCTGGCGCTGGCTTCCTCAGTGAACATAGGAAAAGGATGTAGAATGGTGACAGATACTTTCTGAAGCCTTTTGAGAGGTCAGTAAAATTTATCCAAGCAATATATGTATTTGAGAAAGCAAATGAACAGGGTTAATGTTAACTGTAAAAGTAGATAGCAGTAATGCCTGAGGAGAGGTGCAAAAGATTTTCTGAGAAAAAATCCAATATAACTATTAGGAGGTGATTGGGATAAGAGACCTTTTGTTAGCTAAGTCTCCATCTCTGACATTTTCCATGTTTCACAAGTAAGGTGTCACCAATCAGCACAAACTCTTTGTTTACTGCTTAGTAAAAATAACATAAAATGATAGCTTTTTTAAAAAAAAAATCTTTTTCTGATTATGCATATTTTGCTGGCAAATTGTAATGCATATTGCTTCATTGTTTAATTAGGACTTAATGCTAATGTCATTAACATTCCATGTGATAATTCAGTAGGTTGCCTATTTATAGAGATAATGGAAGTCGTAATATTTTTGTAGTAAAGTGCTTTTGAGTGTGCTATGTAAATTAAAAGCAAAGTTATTCTAAGCTGATGTTAGCTTTGAGTTTCGTTGTCCATGGCTGATGAATAATGACTTCTCTGACCAGGGCTGGTTGCTGCCAAGTGGAAGTGCTGCTACAGCACCTCAGTGTTCAGCCTGTGCTGTGGAGCTGAAGTGATGAACCAGTGCTGCCCAGCTCATCCTGCACAGGGAAAACTAAATGCAGCTCTGGATGGCATTTTTTGATTTTTGTGGCTTTTTAGAGCAATATGAGGTAAGTTTTGAGTTCCTTCTAGGCATTTCTGTGGCTGTCATGCTTGGTCATTTTGCAAAGAAACTGAGAACTAAACAAGCTCAGAAAGTTGTTCTCTGAACTTGACTAGCATCTCCACAATGCTGAACTGAGACAGGCTTCCTCCAGAAGAGCTTGTCCTGCACTGTCCTCTGAAGGGGCTTTCTTTGCAGTGTTGGGTCTGGGGTTATGGATACTGTGAGAGCTTCACTCTGGAGAGCTTAAACCTATTCTTACTGAAATCAATAGATATTTTTCTTACAAAGCCACTTGGAATGGTTTTTAAAGGTTTATTGGAGTTTTTGGATTACCACAGGTGAATTCATTCTGTTTCACTGAATTGAATTACAGCATCATATCTGTTGCTAGTATATTAATAAAATGTATGAAGCCATCCCTAAAACATAGTTCCTTTATGAAGAGACTTTTTTTTTTCTTTTTAAAGAATAAGCAGGAAGGATTTTTCAAAGATGTATCTTTTTCTCAGAGTAATGTTGCATCCAGCCTGGAGATTGCTGCTTCTATTGAATTGCATAATGAAAAATCAATCAGTTTAATGGTTGACAAACTTTGACATTCAGCTGAAAACGTTGCTGGTATTTTCATAAAGACCTGTAGGCAAAACTAGATTCAGTGAGTTTAATTTATGCAATGGTAAATGTCTGCCAAAATGTTGTACAAATGACTGTGTAATGAGGCAATAAGAACGGTGAGGAGCGGAAGGAGAGGAAACACAGACCAAATTTCTCAGGTTTTACAGATTATGTAATTTCACAAAGCCTTTCAATGTAAAATGTGTTTCTACAGCATCCTCTTCAACAACACATTCTGTTTTGAAAGCAATTGCCCAAAATCATCAACACACATTTATCTGAAGCTGTTGTGCAGTATCAGATAACAATGTTTTGTTTCTCTCCTTGGTCAGTCTTGTGCATTTACTTCTTGACCACTTCTCATCTTACTCTATACTTTGCAAGAACTAGCTCAATAAAAAGTCATGTTGATAGTGACTCTGTTATATTTTTCATGTGCCTTTGAGCAAAGAAGGAGGATAAGACTAGTCCTTCTGTGAAGCAGAATAAGAAAACAGCAGAAGGCTTGACAGGCTGCTGGCTTTGCATGTGTGTTGGTTCTTCTGTGACTGGTTTGGGGTTTTTATTTTCTTTGGTTCAGAGTGAAAGAAATCCCAGTAAGGGAAGAGGACACCTTCATTCCTCATTCATTTCTGCTTGTAATGTATGTTTGAACACAGTGCTCAGACGAAGAGCACAGGGAGTGCTGAGCCATGCTGCCATTTTCAGCCTTTAGGCACTGCCATCCTCAAGGCAGCAGAGTGGCTTAATAAATCCCAATAGCCTCTCTTCTGGCTTTCATGTTATCTAGCTACAAGGTTTTTGGTATTACTTGGTCCAATATACTCATTTTTCCTCCAGTCACCTTTAATTTGCTCTTTTTTTTTTTTTGTATAATTGTGTTTGAATTCAAGATATTAACTAGATGTAATTATTACATTGACAACAGGAGGAAAAAAATTACTCCCCCTGTGCTGCCTTTCAGCCTTTACAAGATAACTTAGCAGCTTCACAACCACCTGCCCTTGCTACTTCAGTTGTCACCTGGCTCTTGTTCATTTGACTTATGGTTCTGTTGTGTTGAGTTCTTCAAGGCAGTGACTGTGTCTCTTTCTAGTTCAGTAATGTCTAATGAACTCTGTGGTGCTGTGTTCAGTAATGTGCCAGGTGACTGACACATTCTCACTGGTTAATTGTCTGCTTTGCTATTTATTTTTGTCAAATCCTTTTCATTTTTGTTTCAGGGAGTTCAGGAGAGTATTCCTTTTTCATTCCATGGGATTAATGATAATTAGGCTTCTTTTCCACCATTATCTTTNTCACCTCTCTGGATCTGCTGGCCACGCTTCTCTTGATGCTTTTTAGTATCTCTGGTTTATAACTGGCAAAAATAAATTGAAGAAGTTAATCGATTTCCTTATGACCATAGAAGGAGCAAACAGCAGAACTCAGATTAAAGCATTGTTCCCATTTTTTCCTTCTGGCTAAAATTAGAGATAAATTACTCTATACCTTTTATTTCTATAGTAATTGGTGTGGTGAACTCCTAGTATTTCTTTATCAAGGAGACGTCTGTAGTATGTTTTATTCAAGAGCTTTCCATTACTGCTGAGGTTAATGCCTAGAGGGAAGCTGGTGTGGTAAATGCCTGTTCCCAGGTGTAAAGAGATTTTGATTTTTTTTGTTTTTTTGTTTGTTTTTAAATATAACCAACTGTAGTATTATTTGTCCTGACATGTCTCACAAGTATTTAATTATTTTTAGGGGGTTACACCATGTTTACACTTTGGAAAAGCTGTGGCAAGGACAGAAATAGAGCAATGGCTCCAAGTCACATCCTATGTGCAGACAGAGACTCTGTTCCTTTGCAGTAGGGTTCTGGGGCTTCTCAGCTCTGGTTTTTAAGCAGCATGTGAGAGGATTGTGAGCTTCTGGAAACAAGGTAAAGCCTATTAGCTGTCCTACTATTGATCATAAGCAAGAGAGCCTGTATATACTCAGGTATTTCTTTCCCTGTCATGGATGTGAATGAAATCTGAAGGCACAGGGTACTTAAAAGGTGCTTAAAAGCTTAAACAACTGCTTGTGAGGATACAAGTTTTTCTCAGTGTTTGGGAGATTTCTTTCCTGTTAACACTTTGCAGCATGAAAGGAGCATGCATGTTGCATCTAAAGATGAGACAGTATTTGATATTTACTGTAAGATGAAAATGTGCATTAAAAACTCTAAAATCAAATACAAACTGGAGGAGGTAGGAACTGATTGACATCCCTGAACGTCATTTTTCTTCTGTGATTCTGGCATTTCATGCATTGCTAAATGTCATCCACACCTATCTGCTGTGTGTGTCAGGAAGCAATACAGTATGACAGCTGCTCTTCACCCTTCCAGAGCATCAATTCAACCAGTAATAAGCTTCCACATGGTTTTATCTTTGTTATCACTTTCCTAACAGTTCAAAATAAAAATAGCTGGTGATTACAATTGATACTGAATTCTCCTCAGTGCCAAGGTTTTGAGTAAGCAGCACTGTGCTAAATAAGTTATCTTGCTAACTCTGCTAAGCAGCAGCAGTTAGTAATTGGCTTTTTTAAATAGTTAATATAGCTATAGTAAGTGCAGTAATATGTAATAAGTATGTAAAACACCTACAGTTCTGATTTAGAATTAGATGCCTACCTTCAGTTAAAGAAGAGACTGCTATCAAATGCTTGCTTCTGGCTTTGAAAAATTACCCCTAAAACTAGGTGAATGATATGCATAATGTACATTGTTGCAGGTTTTAGTTGCCTCAGTTGCAGTAGATGTCCTGCTGCAAACAGCTGTGGGGAAAAATATCTTTTCAATCTAAGGGTAGAGGGCTGTGATTTTTGAGCCAGAAGGGCTGAGTTCTGTCACTTTACAGCTCTAAGGGTGTGCTGCCTTAATTTTTAGACTCCTACATCTTTGAAATTGTAGGTGCTACAGATTTGGCTTTGGTCATCCTTTAAAAAATGTCTTTTATCCTAAACTATAAGGGAGCCAATATCCACAGAATGTGAAAATGTCAATCAAACAGGCTTAACATTTTAGAAGTGTTGATTTGCATGGTTATATAGTTTAAAATAAGTATCAAGTACTGTTTGAGATACTTAATAAACTAAGAAATAAGACTGATAGTGCTGATCTGCAAATGAGTCTGCTTTGTGGAGTTAGGCACAAGATTACTGAATGGAGATTACAGTATCCCAGTATGTCAGGGTTTAGAAGGGCCCTAGAAAGATCATCTAGTGCAACCCCCCTGCCAGAGCAGGATCAACTAGACCAGCTCACACAGCAATGTGTCCAGGCAGCTCTGCAATGGCTCCAGACAAGGAGACTCCACAGGCTCCTGGGCAGCCTGGGCCAGTGCTCTGGCACCTGCACTGCAAACAAGTTTCTCCTCATGTTAATACTAAACCTCCTGTGGTCCAACTTGCTCTCATTCCCTCTTGTCCTACCATTGGATGCCATGGAGCAGAGCCTGGCTCTCTCCTCCTGACATTCACCCTTAACATATTTATAAACATTCCTGAGGTCTCCTCTGTCTCCTCTTGTCCAGGCTGAAGAGACCCAGCTCTCTCAGCCTGTCCTCCTAGGGCACATGCTCCACTCCTTTCAGGAGCTTGCTGGCCCTGTGCTGGACTCTCTCCAGCAGCTCCCTAGCCTTCTGGAGCTGAGGGGCCCACAACTGGACACAGCATTCCAGGGGAGGCCTCCCCAGGGCACAGGAGAGGGGAGAAGAACCTCTCTGGCTCTGCTGGCCACGCTCCTCTTCATGCATCCTAGGATGCCATTGGCCTCTTGGCCACAAGGGCACATTGCTGCCTCATGGGCATCCTCCTAGCCACCAGCACTCCTAGATTGCTGGAGTCCAGATTGCTGTTGCCCAGTGCGCCAACAAATAAGGAGTGGATATTTCAGATGTTAAATGAGTAGTTACTTCTTACAGTGATGTAATTAATCACAAGTAATTAAAACTGAAGCTGCAAAACTTTCTCACTTCTTCCTGATTACAGCATGCTTTCTCAGTGCTAGAGCTAAACCAGTTTGCTAACCTCCAGCATTTGTATCAGCAGCAAAATAGAAAGTAATTTTTGTCACCTGC